>CM067342.1:7291056-7448578 GCA_034190875.2 Urechis unicinctus
TCGGTCAGGTACGTGTGAGATGTAGGCAGCCAACCCTACACAATATACAACAACATACGTTGACCCATGATAGCTGTCTACTCTTCTCTTTACCTTCCCATTGATTGGACAAGAACACAATGTTGTTATAGGCAAACATGCTTGTGCGGGGCAATTATCCACAAGACAGTTGTCACCCCTGCTGCTAGGTAGAAACTGAGCGTCTAAATTCGGGAATTGTCGTTTTAGACAGCAAGATTATGTAACATGTATTTGATATTCAACCTCTATAGCCACTGGATGTATGCGTGTGCTATATTAATTTGCTATGAATAAGCAACTGTATATCCTCGTGTAATATACTGGATCCCCTTGTGACAGCAATCGGATCTCTTCGCATGATCTACACATACACACACACACACACACAAACACACACACACCCCTCCACCCCCAATCCCACAGAAGGGTTGGTTAGAGGAAATTGCGAATAGTTAGTCATCCCATAAAGAGTACCACAACAGACATCGCCTTATCTTCAACTGCTATCATGGTAGTCCAAAGTGACAGTATTTTTTTAAGATTACTGTGGCACGCCAGAAACCCAATGACGCAATGCGCCGAGACTCGACGCTAATGTGACGAAAGGTTGGTGGCCAGTACTATCAAAAAGGACCAATATAATAGAATATCTCGAAAGCAAGCAGTGTTTACGAGTTCGTGATTCTGACACATGCACTAATTTGACCATATATGTTCGACCCAAAGGCAGATTGCTATTCGGTACTTGGATGATAACAATATTGCACAGGTCTTCTCAATAGAATGACATTTTACCGCTGGTCTTACATGTACACCGGATATATGCACACACACACCGTTCACCAGATCAACTCGTCAGAGTAAGTATGTACATCATGGAGGAAATTGTGAGTCACGCGCATGCAACATAAAGGTATATATATATTTATAGAATCTAATCACGCTCTGTCATATTGCACAGGCTCAGTTCATTCGAGTAAGAGGTGTTGACCTCCGAGCGTAAACTAAGTGGATAGAGGACTTTAATCAAGCAAGTCAGTCCATACATTCCCCTAGTCCCCATCCTCGCATTAGCTCTGGCATGGAATGTGGAAGGTATCAGTGAGAATCGGAAGTATACAATGACAGCGGCAATCAGCAGTGATAACGACTAGTGGAGAGAAATCAATATGATTTGTCTACGTGAAATGGTATCAAGCGTGATTTACCATAAGATGATATTCAGCACAATTGAGGCAGTATGAATGTGATGCGTAAATAAAGACTGCCAGTGAATATGGGAAGATCGGAATGAAAAGTGAGCATGGGCATATATATTTGGCAGAGGAGTAAGAACAATGGGCAAGAGTGAAGACGATTGACAGAGAAGACGGGCTGTTTGTGAGGACAATTGGATGCTGCAGTTGGAATGGACAGATTGGTTTTTGGAAAGGGCAGTCAAATGGGGAATGGTAATCAGGTTCGACAGATGGCTGTGTCACTTATTCACGCGCTGGCCACTAAAGCAGACAAACAAATCAGACGTCAGTTAGCGCGACTTGCGTTCGCCGTTATCATTTTACTTAACTCTCATTATTTATTCATTGAATGGAGTCATTGCAACACCGACCGTGGGTCATAATATAGCACGCACGAACTCACAACTTAGACCCGTCATATGATTTAGAAAGCATTCTTAAGAGCATGAGCACCTGCCTCCTCTCTCCACACCCATACTTCCACATGAGACGGGCGCATGTCGTTTGTTTGTTGACATAATAATATTAGACGAACAAAGGTTATCAGTCCGTGTGTGTGTGTAGCATTCAAGATGTATAGTAATGCACTGTGAACGCATTGAGCAACAATTGCCGTCATATTAATTATAAATATCAACAGGGAGACTTTGGGCTTCTTCAATACTTGATAACAAACTCGTTCATGACTCCTTAACTTAGTAATACCCTACCAGGATGAGAGTGGGTATACATGTGGGGTTATAGTAATCCCTATTAGATACCAGATAATTATTCATGTTCTTTGCATAGAACTAACGTGAGGTCCTCGTGTTGTTGTTTTTTATATCATTATTATATGTGAAGTAGCATTCAGTACAATCGTAATATACAGTATATGCAATGACCTAGATTAGGTTATCATTGTTAATATGATACCTTGTAATTCTGGGATAACTAATGGGGCGAATAGGAGGTCACATTGAAGGGCATATGGTAGTGTATTGGAGGAGTATGGTGTAATTATGAATAGCACATGTGAAGCTTACAAACAACAATCTTTGTAAACCGTTCGTTGTAATTAAACAGCGATTGTAGTATAAGCAACACGCACATTGGCTAGATTAGGTTACAGTCCGTCAAGAGGTATCGGTATAAAGACACTGTTCATATATGAATTACTTCTGCTACGCATTATTATCAATAGCCTAAATGTGTGGATTCATTATAGACTATTTATGTAGAATTTTCTACGTTACCTTTGATAATAACAATGATGGTTATAGGGAACTCATGGTGATGATGAGTCTCCCATGCACAAACATTTATACTATACAGACATCACAGTAGACCTATTAACTTTCTGTCGTACATTCATAAAAAACATCTTTGGACTTTTATCAAATGAATATGTAAACTGGCATCCCACGAATGTTTTTGGCTAGCAGTTTGTCACGTTTCTCTTACTCATTCATCCGCTCGGTACCCTTTTGCACATATGACACCAGATTTTCACTTTCGTATCAGTGCATTCTAGCATCACCTCTTGAATACTTGATAACGAGCTCGCATTACCCCGTATGGTACACTCATTTCATTTTGTATGCTTACTTCATTCGCGCATAAGCTGTCATCTCCCGAAAATACGTCTGATTCTCTTGAGGTTTATCATGGGGGATCCAATGAGTATAATGAAAATAATGTGACACAATAGTCGTAATAATTGCCGTAATGAATATTAATTACAAATGGCTTGTTAAATTTGGTAGAGTATAAATATTAATGAGAATGAGGCTGTATGGAAGGTCATTAAGAATAGGCTGTTGAATTTGCAGAGCGAATCAAAGGTATGAAAGAGAATTGAGATTGGGCGAAATAAATACAAATACAAAATTACGAATAGTCAATACAAAAGACCCATGTGCGAGGGGGTAAGAATTGGCTTTCAGATTGGGCAGCATGAGATATGATTTACTGCGGCTGGATTTGGCAGTAGCAAAGTGTAGCCTTGTCGTGTAGAGAATGCTCATCAAGTGGACACTTGCTTGACGATTTGTAAAGAGCAAATAATTCAAATAATCAAGTATTACGCGTAACATTATATAAGAGCGGAAGATCTTTTTAACAGAAAGTTCTCTATTTTTTAGTATGAATGATTCATTCAGGCCAATAGTTGTCTTACTTATATATCTGTTCTTTGCAACCAGCCCCATGCGTACGTTCATTTGTCGTCATTTCGCAAACCAATGTCCAATAGCCTACCTCTTATAATTCCGATTTCCACAGCGACACCCACTGCACATAACCTCAATAACCTTGGTTCTTAAGCACTGCAGTGAGTATGCTGTCCACAAGATGTATGTCCTAGAAGTATTGTGGTCACAAATTGATGTGTTTTAACTCTGTTCAACCACTAGTCCCTCACCTAATCTTTACTCTGTTAGTAACACGCTACCCGTTTGCATATATATTAGCAATGGTTTTGGCAATTAGCACGTTGTGTATCAGTCTATTCGGTGTTCATCATTCCATGTAAAATAGCAGAGTAAAGTATTTCTCTAACGAAGTCACAAACACTCAATAACCGTCAAAGAACCTTTTAATCATCTTCAGACGCGTTATCTTCCACATGCATGCTATCGCCTCCCCAGGAATATGTTATCACTAAGTTCATAGTACATGTTGTCAATCAAGGTTACTGTGCTAAAGTAGAAATATTAAGGTGATACGCCGCCTTTTGACACATATTCTGATAAGGGTTTGGTTCCAAAGTTTGTCACTGTGTCTTGTTATTGAGTACATCTCGGCTCAGCTGTTATACGCTGGGGTTAAACAATCACATTTGGGCCTCGGCTTTCCGCCAGACGGACGTTAGCTCTTGAGGATTTTGCCAAAGTATCGTAATAGATCGTCGTTAGTCTTTCCAATATCGGTAAGTGATCGCGAATCGTAAATGATATCAGCAAGGGGGCACACTGTTCTCATCATAATCAGGTCAATATGCAAGACTGTTGGTTAAGAATATACTAGCGTATCATACCCTGTAAGTGATAATCGACAGGGCAAAAACAACGATGGAATAGATATATTGGAGGGGGCAAAGAATGTGATAGAGAACGGATACTGGTGGTATTTGTGGGGGAATTAATGCTGTGGTGTATTTCTTGAAAAGAAAAGCGTAGCAAAACTAGTCACTCTAACATATTAAGAGTCAGTGTAAAGAAAAGTATTGTTTCCTCATTAATTTCAAGTCGAAGCCTACATCATTACTGCAAAATAAGCTCCCCCCCTTTCAAGACGGTACAGCCCAGAGTTTTCTAAAACTTAATATGAGCTTACATCATGCTATCGATATTTCCGCTTATCTGTCAGGCTCGTTAGAAATGTCAACAACAGAGCCGAATATCGAGCAATACGAGTTAACCCACGCTAGCTGCATACCATTCTCTTCACCTTCCCATTGAGTGGTCGAAAACTAATGATCAATGCGAATTGGTCACATGAGAGGGCGCTAAGCGTGATTAAGCGGAATATAACTATGCGCACGATTGAGGCAGTATGCACGAAATGTGTAAATTAGGACTGGTGGTCAGTATGGGAAGTTTGGAATAGAACTTGAGAGTAGGCATTTGTCTTGGACAGAGGGTAGCATGAATAAGCTTAGGTGACGGGCAGTTTATAGTGTTGGCGGGGGCGGAATGGGACTTAGTGTTCATGGACAATTAGAAAGAAAGTTGAAAATGGGTAGGGGGTGAGTAAAATTGGGTTTTACCGTAGTTTCAACATTACTATGTGTGACGGTTACTGATCCGCCCAGTGGAGTATTGAATCTGCAATTAACGTTCAACAGGGATAATGTCCTAGTGAGAAATTCATAAGCAATCGATGGTAAAACTGGTCAGCGATAAATGTCAATGACTGAAGATGTGAGCAACGATTGCGGTGCAAAGCATTAGCTGATAAATATATTTTGACAGAGATGCCAAACAAAATATATACACGCATGACAAACCATGTAAACCGGAGCGCATGTCTATCATCCAGGAATATGTTTTCAAACAAGGTTACATCGATATGTAGCTACAGAACCAAATTATAGTGATGACACCGACGCTTAACCAATGTGCTTAAATAGAGATATTAAGGTAATAAGCCGCCTATTGACACATATTCTGATAAGGGTTGAGTTTCAAAGTTTGTCACTATGTCTTGTTATTGAGTATAGTACGCCTCATCTATTACCTGCTGCGATTTTACAAACAAGTTTGGGCGTCTGCTTTCCGCAAAACGGTCGTGGGAGGTTCTTGCCAAAGTCTCACAATCATTGTTATCAGTGATTGAGAGTGATATCAGCAGGTCAATATGCGAGACCAGTGTTTAAAGATATACTGTCGGAGCATACCCCGTAAGTGATAAGCGAGAGTGAGGAGAAGAAGAACGCAGCATGAAATATATTGGAGAGGGCAAAGGATGTGATAGAGAGTGAATACTGGCGGCATTTGTGGGGGGAATACTTTCACTAACATATTAAGAGTCAGTGTAAGGACAGATAAGGCTTCCTCCTTAATATCGGGCCGAAGCCTGCATCATTACTGCAAAATGAGTTATTTCCCCCATGGCTGTACAGCCTAAAGACAAAAGCTTTGAATGGTTAAGTTATTTTTGGGTGGAAATTTAAAGTGCGGGTTAAAGATATATCGTGATGGGTTTAGGGTTCGATCCTGATGGGTCATTTAGCACACAATCAATTTTCAAGAAATTTTTCATGTTTTCTCAAGAGTTGTTTGCTTGCCAGCCGCTAATGTGGTTGCGTAGCGCTCATCGGAAAATCACGGTATAATCCCACCTGCCTGGAATCATGCGGAGGCGCGACATTGTAACACCTGCCGAGCCGTGTCTACTAGGTAGCCGGCGGAGCTTTGATTACTGAGTTAGGACATTTCTGCACAACAAATAATCGAATTATAGAGTCGAAAAAAGATAAATCTCCGAGATCTCCTATAGTTGAATCCATCATGACAGGCAGGTGAGGCTGAATATGGAATAAAGGACTACCTCTCATATTTACAGGTCCCAGGCAGATACCTTATATAACATAGGTTTACGCTTATTATCAGCGTCGTGCTTGATTATCGCCTGTAGGTGCCATCGCGATAACTATGTTATTGCATGGTCAGGTGGATGATATGGGGAAAGCTCCGCGTCCTCGTGTTCTTTCCCCATATCACCCACGTAAACATGCGATAACTAACACATATCACCCACATGACCCTGCGATAATCATCACAAGTGGTTTCTTTCACGACAGACGCCCACAAAACAAGCCCTCTCACAGCGTGAGTTGAAGCCTTAGCCAACATCCATTCCTCCACACCTGCTACCAGCCAACTGTCTAGGGAGTTAACACAACTTTTGGATTTTCCTACTTTCCGTTATACTTTGGCGTTGCTTTTCTAGATCATCTGAGTGTTAACTAAAGCTACATCTATTTTTACCAACTGATAAAACCACTCCTTGTTCAAAGCATTGTTCTTGGCAAGGACGAAGCTTATGAACTAATTTTCAATTCTTATATATAGATAAATAGATAATAGATATGTCACACATCATTTTATGGTTTATCTTATAAAAAAGACTCCTCAAGATACCCACATTTAGTGAGTGTTAATTAGCAAACAATACCATATATCGAGGTGATGATAGAGAGAGCGACGCAAGGAAGCAGGAGCCACGAAATATTGGACAGGGCAAAGACTGTAGATATTGGCCGCATTCGGAAGTGAAAGCGTGATGGCATGTGGGATAGAGTTTAGACCGAAATATGGGAAGAATTTGAGATCACGTGGAAACAGATCTGAAAGTGAGATAGGGTATGTAAATGTGATGAGAGATGATATTGATGCCTCGAACAGCCGTGAAAAAATTATATAAATGACTATAGCTACATTATTACAACAATAAGGCGATTCCGGGATAAAGATGGATGAGCATGAGTTTAATGCCTGCATACGCCAAGTGCGCAAACACCGCTAGAATGTGCACTTTTATGGAACGCGACGAACTGATGTGTAGTCAAATAAATGAGGCCAAAATGATGGCCGAATGGCACAGAACAGTAGTGCTAAATTTGCTACTGCCCTTGTTTTTGCTTTAGAGTGGTCATGGATTAGAATAAGATGATACAGACTAACGGTTGATTGGTGCTTTAAAGCAAATTATCTAATCAGTCACATCATACGGTAACTAGACTGATTTATTTATTGTTCCCCGACAATACGTATATCGTTCATGTTGACAGAAAAAAATAAATTTACAAAGTTCACATACTTATAACCTACACTCGAGGTGGGGCTGGTTACCAATAGCAAAAACACAAGATTTAAAGTGACAACACCACAATGCAATTAATGTTTCCAATGTTGACACATCACACCGTGGCATATAACTTCGACAATAATAAATTTCAGGGGACGGATGCGAGCGTCAAACAAATAATAGGGCCGCTGCATTTGGTAAAAATGGCTAAAATAAAGTTGAAATCACCTTCAGCTGCTATCAATCTACTGCGCTGTTTTCGAATGGTTATGATTCTAAGTGATAGTAGGTAAGTACAAAGAGCATGGAGACATATTTGTGCTACCAAGCGTTATCTGATTGATATACTTTAGATTCAATTTTTTGGGTACCAGGTACTATGTCATATTGCCTGATAACATCTAGTCCTGAGCTGGTTTGTTCAGCAATTCAATACACCCAGGCTTATAGACATACGGGGGTAAAACCTAGCATAATAAAAGGAAATGGTATTATTCTAAAGATGTATTTACTCAACCCAAAAAATTGTTGTCTTGTTCGATGCTTTTAAGATATTGTAATATTTTATTTTGTTACAAAAGGACTACATCATGTTTGCCGCCAAGCAAAAAGCTGATAAAATTTGGCTGAAATCATCGCTAAACACTGACAGATGGAAGCAAAGGTAAATCCATCTATGCAAAATTATCAATAACAACATGTAAAGGCATAGATTTCAGCACAACGCCACTGATATTGATATGTGCCAGGAAGCAGTCACAGAAGAGGTGGCTGGGGGTAACTAGCAAGCAGAGCATGAAGTCTTACTGGCTGGGAAGTGGGGTTAGGAATGAAAAACAGCAAATCTCGAAGAAAATGGGTACGGGTTTTCAATTCACCTATTAATATGGTATTCACTTAGCTAAAGCAGACAAACAAAACAGACGTCACACATTCAGTAATGATCATTATCAATCAAAGTGATTTTTAGGGAAGGACTTTGGCTGAGGAAAAAAACAAAACCATATAAATGTATC
This sequence comes from Urechis unicinctus, assembly GCA_034190875.2. Classification (NCBI taxonomy): domain Eukaryota; kingdom Metazoa; phylum Annelida; class Polychaeta; order Xenopneusta; family Urechidae; genus Urechis; species Urechis unicinctus. Next base: position 7,299,623 of record CM067342.1, read on the forward strand.
ACGTAACTCGACCATTATATGAGTGATATACTTTAGGTTGTGCATATCAGAGTGAATACGTTACATGAGAACGGGCTCGTAAGCCTTGCATCATGTCGTTTCTGTGCATGCTCTTACCGTATGAGATAACAGTGACATTATGGCAATCACGAAAGGGGAAACACTGAGCCGCATTTAGGGCGACTTGAACTTGCCATTAATCATCAACAAACATGTACTCGGCCTACTGTGCAGAAAACGACCGACAATATGTCTTCTACGTGCGCTCGGTACTCGATTCTAAGCTTCCACGCGCCGAGCCACTTCTGGGCGCCGGACCGCCATGTATATATTACTAGAAGCAATGAAACAAGAGGCTCCTGATATCCAACCCGTATCTCATTCCGTGTTTTTACCAGGGACAGCATTCAGTGCGTTTAGTGTTTCGAGATATAAGAATTCTGTCTTCGATGATCTACTTTCAAACGACTACTTTTTTGCACTTAACTGCGAGCAAGCCTGTCACAGTGCAAGTGGCAGTTGAGTGTTTACCGTTTTATCATGCTCGTACGCAACATGCTAGAACACAGGCATGTTGACAAAGGTGGCAATAGGACTCCAAAGAAAGATGTACGAATTGGTGGTTGGGGAAAGAGGGAAGGGGACAGGAAGTGAGACATCGAGATCTGAGTGGGCGTAAACCTTGTGAGCTTAGACAATCAATTGCGAATTCCGTTGAACTCAAGTCACTGTACAGTACCTTCCGCTTATAGTTAGTGGAATGAACATCGTAGACATTCTTCATCTATTCACTGAGGGTTTTCTCAAAGTAATGCTGTACAAGTCGCGCAAGCACAAGATTCCACTCAGACACTTCGCATAGCAACAACAGTACACAATATAACGTCGACTTTATATGGTGACATCCCCCTTTTTTGGCTGGTCTCCGGTGGTAGTATACTTCGTCTCCTGACCAACATTTTGCTCGATGTCACTGAACGGCAATGAAGCCAGATATTTGAGTCAACCCATGTAAATTGTCAGCTGGTTTATCCATTGGCAATATTGAGAAGCTGGATCTGGTAGGTTATTGACATCCAATTTGTGTCTAATATTAAGGCATATTAATAATCTTACTCGGTGTTATCATTAACACTCTCGTAGCCCCATAAATAGCGAGCCGAAGCAATTATAATTATAAAATGAATAATTTCCCCATAGGCTAAAAAGAAATACCTGTGGTATTTCTCCGCCAATCGGTCAGGTGCGTGTGAGATGTCGGCAACCAACCCTACACAATATACAGCAACATACGTTGACCCATGATAGCTGTCTACTCTTCTCTTTACCTTCCCATTGATTTGACAAGAACACAATTTTGCTATAGGTAAAAATGCTTGTGAGGGGCAATTATCCACAAGATAGTTGTCACCCCTGCTGCTAGGTAGAAACTGAGCGTCTAAATTCGGGAATTGTCGGTTTAGACAGCAAGATTATCGAACACGTATTTGATATTCAACCCCTATAGCCACTGGATGTCTGCGTGTGCTATATTGATTTTCCATGAATAAGCAACTGGTTATCCTCGTGTAATATACTTGATCCCCATGTGACAGCAATTGGATCTCTTTACATGTTCATCCGAATCCCCATATGATAACAAATAGATCCCTTCGCATGATCTACATCAGCAAACCATGAACACGAATGAACTTCCTCGTATGATCTACATGATCCCTACATGTCAACAACTTGATCTCCTAGTATGATCTATAAGAGCACAAGTTAAATAAAATGGCCTTAACGAAACCTTATAGAATAGCAATTGATTCTCGTGATATACAGGACCACTGGTTGTCTTCGTTCAATCTACAAGAAAACCATTTGTTAACAGTTACATCCCTTGTTGTGATCTAAAGAATGTTGGCATGGTCACCACTGGTTATCCTCGTATAATCAACACGATTCTCTGGCGATAACAACTAGACATTATCGTATGACCCCTATGTTATCAACTTGGATCCCCTTCAGATGTTCTACAGGATCCCAATGTAAACGCAGCGTATCATTATTTGGTTCACAGGTCCTCCGCGAAATAATTGTCTTGGTACGATGTACAGAATGGTCACACTCTAGCATATCCTGAAGCTTTGAAGTAGCAAATTGGATACCCATTTCCACTCATAAAAATACCCTGCAGAAAATTGACACATTTAGCAATATCTAAGAGATTTGATGGCTTTATCTTCGATGCTATCGGCAGCTAGATGAAAATGCAATTCTCATTTTGAAGACAGTCGTCATGGCATGTGGAATAAATTGCCCCACATGTAGCATAGCAAACGACCTCATGTCATGCTCACATATGTTGTACAAGATAACGTCCCTCATCTGAGAAGGGGAAATATTGATCATTGATCTACGTCAAGTAACTGTGATCGCAGACCTCGTCGTTTTTAGTGGTAGGCCTCAAACGTGGAGAGCATATCAAAATGACTAACATTCCACTCAGACACTTCGCATAGCAACAACAGTACACAATATAACGTCGACTTTATATGGTGACATCCCCCTTTTTTGGCTGGTCTCCGGTGGTAGTATACTTCGTCTCCTGACCAACATTTTGCTCGATGTCACTGAACGGCAATGAAGCCAGATATTTGAGTCAACCCATTCAAAATATAACGTGCTGGAATTTGATCCCAGTGTCGGTGAGTTATGTTCTACTAATGTCCCTAAATGGTATACGAAAAAGTGGTACTCTCATGCTTCACCATCTCGATATCATCATGTTTAAAAAAGACATAAACGCAAAAGTTCATCCCTATTACGTGTACCATGGACGCATAGTCCATAAACTATTTGAAAGACTACTTTTACATGCTGACAGGTGACACTAGATGAAATAATCATTGATGTAAAAGTTCATCACAAACCAGTATCATTGCTATTTCAGACCATTTTACATTATAGACAGCTGTCTGATATAAGTGCGAACTGTTGGGCGCCAAATAATAGCTAATGGCAATAGCAAACGCAATTACCACAGCACAATTACAACCGAGGAAATGTGCTCTTTGTTATGCTGTGAAGTTCACGTTTTGAATTGCCCGATGAGTCAATCATCATTAACGCTAGAAAGCAGTGGGGTAATCTTATTGTGGATCCAATGTTATTTTCCCTACTTACTCTCAGCATTGTACATTCTCAAGCTGTGGTATGGTAGCCACTTGAACTAAGTTGATATAATGTCATCATTCACACATGCTGGAAATGAAACTTTACATGAGCAAAAGTAAGCTTTCTTACTCTTTTGTTGTACGAGGTGGTCGATGAAAAATGGTATTCATTAAATGATGATTTTCGACTATCAGCGCAGCCCAAAAAATCAATGAATATATGGATCGACAGAATCGGATCAGAGCCGATGGAAGTAATAATGAACAAAGCAAACGGTCAATAGAATGAACAGTAAGCATGGACATTACAAATGGAGAGTGAGAATGGCCTGCAGGATTTGACAGTACTCATGGTTCGTAAGAAAATGCAGTGATAATTGGCGCTGCGAAAGGTACTTACAGTGATGAAGTCGGGAGTAATCACATACAGAGTAGTCTTATCTTCTCCTGCTATCAGGGTCGTCCAACCCGACAGTATTTTGTTCAGATGTCCACGCCACGCAAGAAACTCAGTGAAGCAATGCGCAGAGAGCCGACACTTATCCGTGGAAAGCTAAAAGCTCTATTAAGCAATGCTCAGAGATTTGACGCTAATGTGGCATTTGTTTGGTAGAGAGAGGCGCCACGCACTCAACATATCCGTTTGACATAATGATTGGTTGACCTCAACCTTAAACATGGCGCAAATAACAAGAACTTGCAAAGAACAACACAACGAAACATTCTTATCTGAACAGTCCTGTCCTAGGTCAGAACAACCCCAGTTATTTGATGAATGAGCAGAGAGAATCGGGAGTGAGAATAGGCATTGACAATTTGTTGGGCAATGAGGGGCGTCTGGTTGAAAATGGGAGTGATATTGAATCAGTAAACCAACTACACGCTATACATTGGTCCAGAAAACGAGAGTAAAAATACGTCCATCGATATCTAGGAAGTGACTCAACGCGCGTAATACTGGTCGTAAGCAATGGTATCATAACGATATTTAATTTTTGACGACTAGTGTATTTTCCAACAACAACAGTATCGTTAAAGCTCATTTCCAGATACAGCACTGTGGGTACGTGAATGACAGAGAATCGTGTTGTATATCATTAGGGGACACGCTGTTCTCGTAATGAAACGATCAAGGTTAAGCGCCACTGTGCTCAAGCTTGGGCACGAAGACCATACAATAAACGCGAGGCAACTCACACCAAAGTCATTTCCTCGATGACAGCATTGGTTTCTGACTTTCTTACTATATACTACTGAGGTGACCTTATGTCATGATATATAGTCTACGAAGGGCACGTGGACTGGTGCTTCTCACAAATGAAGTTTATAATTGTTATTGATAACAATATCGTTTATCTCAGTGGTTTTTCATTAGCTTCTGCTGTAATCAAGGCTGCAAAAATTCCGGCGTCAGCCAAATAGACGCAACTGTGATGCTATCGTGGCGTCCATTGCTGACAAATACATATTTCTGTTCCTAAAACTATCTAAGCTTGGGGTTCTGATAATAACCTGCCTTCACAACATAGTGAATTACTACCACTGATTCCACTTTAACACTGATAAAGATAACCACAAAAACGCAATCATACCTTATGTTATAATTAATGTCTCTCGGGTCGTTTTATATTATATAATGGACCGCACAAACCCATTAAAACGTCGCACCGAGTCTTGTGTTTAAGTAAGTAAATAATGCTGTGACGAATGGCAATGAAATAGGCTATCATGACAAGCAATACAGCCAATAATATTTATTCCCATAAACTATTGAAGCTTAGTCTTCGCTGATAACTATCAAGTTCATGTCTTCTCAGCAGAACTGCTAATGCTTACAAAAAATTATCCCCTTTGTATAAATAGGAATATCACGTGCGCGACCCTCACTTTCCCGAATTAATCACTCATACCGTACAAAGCGTATGTTTGAACATTATGGGTCTGTTTCAATCATGCAGTCAACGGGTTCATTCGAGCAGGAGTCGCCAATTGAGGAGATAAAATGTATGTGATAATGACAACTGGCAAATATTTACAAATGGACGGGGCAACGACGACCGTGCTTTGCATTATCTGATTTTATGCTGCTGACAGATATGCCATAAACGGCCATATTAGCTTAGCTCGTATATTTCTTCTTAACATTGGCGCTGGTCTTATACTCGACTCCTGATTAATGTACACATAACAAAGGGTTTCTACTCGCATATATATCATGTAGGAATTTAACCATACCTTGCAGCCCAGCCAACGAGCAGATAGAATGGGAAACATGAAAGGGAAAGTTCAATAGTGCATAGTTATGGGCAGGAGAGAGTAATATTTAAGAATGGGCGGCATGAGTAAACATTCGTTTAATGCCCATTCAACTTATCCTAGTCTTCACCTGTTTGTATTTCAGTAAACTTGCATATAACAGCCCTAACGCTGTTGTCCTGACAGGCTGCATGACGTGGCTGGTAGCATTGCAAAGCTTAAAGAGCTAAGCACAACACACACAGCGCGATCAGATCTCAATTTGGGTATGGTTTGCCCCCTGAAACGACAACCCCCTACCCGTTATTATATAAACCATTTATATATCGATGAACAGACAGTTGATCAGCAAAAGCAATAGCTTGTAAGATAGTTCATTGATTGTTTTGGTTGGTGAGACTAATAAGATAAAAAAAGAGGCTGCAGGATTGGCCAATGCAAAAGTTGAGCGACAATGTGTCTTGGTCATTGGACCTGTTTGGGGAATGATAAATTTGCATCGAATGACAATGAACAATGTTAAAGGGTAGCAGAAAATCATCTGCATGAATGGATGGCATACATAGACAATGAGTATAGGGACAGAAAATAGACAATGATCACTTGCTGGATAATGAGTAGTGTCAGGCTGACGATGGGAGCAATATATGTATACAAATTATTAATTCAAACAAAAGACAAATAACAAGAACTTATCAGTGCTTAGCGTTGAACGATCACTACCTTTTGAAATAATAATAATAAAAGACGAGGTAAGTTACTTATGCCAAGTGGGTGCTTGCATTGATACAGTCCGCAAATTATAAATGAATTCAATCGTGAAGGTATATTTATTCAACCCCAAAAGTCCTCGCTGAACACTGACAGATGCAAAATATATGTTAATTCATCTAGGCAAAATTAATTATAATAAGATATATAGGTCTCAGCTCAACGTCAATAATATTGATTGGTGCCAGGAACCAGTCAGAGAAGAGTTGAGCGAGGGTAACTAGCACTCATAGAATGAAGTCTAACATGCAGGGCCGTGGGGTTATGCAGGTGAAACAGCAAGTCATTAAATTCATCTATTAATATGATAGTCATTCGACAAAAGCAGACAACAACACAGACGTCGTCATACATCCAGTATATATCTTACATGCAGTATCTACATGATCAGGGCGATTTTAGGGAAGGTCACTGGCTGTGGAAACCCTGTGAATGTATCGACAAAGTCCACCATTATCTGCATGATATACTATGGTTCTATGTATGAGTTTGTAAAGGCTACTTGACAAGGGGTTTGTACGCTTTGCGTCATGTCGTGTCTGTGCTCGCTCTTTTCATATGAGTTAACAGTCATTTTATGGCCCACACGAAATATGAAAAACTCAGCCGGATTAAGAGCGATTTGAGATTGTCGTTTAACCTAACCACGCATGTATGCATCCTCTTGTGCCGAACATGACCGACAATATGTATTGATCAAGTCTTTCACGGGCGCTCGGTAAACGATGCTTAGATTACGCGCACTGAGCAACTTCCCAACGCCAGAACACCATTTATATATAACAACAAAGTGTGCAACAAGTGGCTCCAAATGTCCCACCCTTTCTCTCATCCTGTGTCTGTCACCAGGGACATCATTCATTGCGTTTAGTGCTTCGACAATTAAGCATTCCGTCTTCGATGATCGACTTTTAAACGACTAATATTTTGTGCTTAACCTCGAGCGAGTTTGTCGCAGTCCAAGTGGCGCTTGCATGTTAACCGTACTATCATACTCCTACGCAATATGGTAGTATAGAGACATGTTGACTCAGGTAGGGAGACTCCTTAGAAATAAGTTGTTGGTGCGAGTTGGTGGCAGGGTGAAGAGGGGAGGGGGCAAGTAGTGAGACTCCAGTGCCTCAAGAGAGCAGGAGGGTCATCGAGATCTGAGTAGGCGTAAACCTGGTGGGCTAAGACACCAAATTGTGAGCATTCCACTGAACTCAAGTCACCATACAGTACATTCGCCTTATCTCGCGTCTGTGCTTGCTCATTTCATAAGAGATGAAATAGTGAATTTATGGCCCATCCGAACTAGGAAACTCTTGCCTTAATTCATCAACACACATGTATTCGTCGGTCTCTGATGAAAACGTCCGAAATCAACAAGTATTTACTATCACAGGCGCTAGGCTCACCATACGAAGATTCCGTGCGGTGATCCACTTTAGAGCGTCGTGCCATTATCTATACATGACGAGGGCATTAGAAGCAATTGACACCTACTGTTTAACTCCTCTCTCACTCTGTGTATTTCACTCGGAACATCAAAAATTGAGATAATGATTGTTGATGAACATCGAAACCTTTTCGACAATCATGAATTCTGCCTTTGATGATCGTCTTTCAAGCAACTACGTATTTCCACTTGCATATCTACCATTCTATCATACACATAGAGCATATCCTAGAATAGAGACATCACCATGTAAATCCACTTGCTGACACATGTAGTGATAATAGTAACTCAAAGAAGTATGAGGTGGGTGTAGAGATACAGACAAAGGGAAGGGGCAGAAATTTAGTATCAAGTGCAGGAAGGGAGCAGGAGGTGTTAATAGGGTGTGGGTTTTAGCTGCAAAGAAGGTGCGACTTGAGTTTGTTGTCAATCACCCGCAGACATGTTTCTTCCATCGACTAATCAGCGGACACAAACACCAAGTACCTACTATTTAAGTCTAAAGTACATGTTTAAACGGAATGAGGTTTGAAAGCAAACCAGCATTCGTTACATTTATAGCTATAATTTGCGCAAAGCTAATGGCAGGACAGATACAGTTTGGCGGTTTGTTTTCATTATACATATATTATCGTGGGAGAACATGTACCCAAGTGCGTAGGGGTGGTGCATTAGGGATGTAAAAACGGAACAGGGAGCGGACAGGACTCATCACTGTATGATGACTGTTCAAATTCAAAACTACTAATCACGCATACAGTCATCCCGCTAAAACAGAGTAGATCAAGATAATAATAATCCTGACAAGCTACGTATCTCGGAGCATCAGAATCCCTATTCAAATCGTGGTATTTTATGCCGTTATTACTCATAATCGGCGGACGCACATGAGTAAAACGCAAAAATATCGCCGCTTTACATTGTATAAACGACTAATGCGATGAAAAATGAACTAATCCCGTCTCCTATCAAAGTCTGCCGGATCGATGTTGGTAAATTATAGATCCCTTGTGGTAATGCTTCAGTTTGAAACCGGAGAGAGTTAAGTACTTTCATAGGCACTACCATGTTGATAAAATGTCGATATATTGACTTAACGTAGAAAGCACTGCTAAGAACCGAACCACCATGAAAAACTCAAGACACATCAGGCACTTGTTGTGTCGGAACCCCGTTACCCGTATACAACCACTCAATGTAGCTCATTACTAATGGGCCACTTGTAAGGATATTGAACTATAGTGGAGGGTTGGGGTATGGGCGTGCTGATATGTGGTAGGGAGCGCAGGTGGGGGCTGTGGGGGTTGTGGGAAGGTACAAATATAAACTCACACATTATGTGTTGTGAAATGCATGTACACGTGTATTTAGAAGATTACCTGACCCAAATATACAACCCTATATGGATCAGTAAAGACATGTGTGTGCTGAACACGACCATGTTAGATTTTTATTTGTCAAGGGTCCCTGATAATAGACAAAGCGCACATCTTGTGTGGAGCCTTAACAGGGCGCGTGGCGTAAGATGACAAATGACAGTAGATCTTCAGGCGGTTTATGCGAGGTGTATGATAACTACACTTGACCACTGTGATTATCCTCAAATTAGCAATATGATTCAACAATCATTCCATTGCTATATGCACGCATAATATGACAACTCTGATCCACCGCCACAACACCGTCATACTAAATATCGTCCCTTTGACATCTGCAATATCTAACATATATTGTATCCCAAATGTATGATTATCTATATTATGTGTCTCCTTCATGATCTACAGGATCCCAACCATATATCAATTGAATGTGATATTTGACTGGACCAAAACCTAAACTAGCTACTGGATGGAATTCGAAACCACGATTCACGATCAATACTGCTTTGAGTTGGGGGAATCAAAAACAGGTCTTATTAACTTTTGACATAGAGACAAGATTGGGGGTATACCAGTGCCATGATCTAACTAGAAATATCAGAGTTGTTGCACGTCGATGGTGTGCACTACCACGCTTACCTAGTGGGAGCCGTTTTATAGAGACCGCTGGTTGGCGACGCGGTTGTTGGGCTTTTATTATTTGATCGAACACTTCCTCTCCAGTTTGTAACATTCTTTTTTTAACCGAATGTTTTAGATACTTCCCTCCCAACAAATCTCTAACCACACTCGCTCCTGTTTTCAAGGCATGCTTCCTAACGGCAGGTCAAACTTTTCGGACCAGCGGTAACGCCATTTTAGCCAGACCCCCTAACACACTTTTGGAAAAAACCGCGAATAGTGACTATCAGCGAGAGGGGCTCAATGTTCTCGACATAAAAAAAGCGAGGTTAAGCACCACCGTGCTCAAGCATCGTCAGGCAGATCGTAGAATCAGGAGAAGAATTAACAGCCAGGAGAGAGTATGTTAATATGAGGAGATGTGACATTGGCGTGAGAAAATTATAAAACTGATTGAGTTTTGCATCACTTAAAACAATGAGGCGATCGCGCAATAGTTAAGGATGAGGTTTATTTTGTTGCATGCTGACTATTGATTACACGACTACACTAGGATATATGGAACGGGTTTTACCTACAAAAATAATAATCTGACAAATAATCGCCTCATGGACACATGACATGAAATTAAATAGCCGCGGTTAGAGCAGAATTCGTCCCTGCACGATCAATGCCAAGCAATGCATATACATTTGAAATCTTTGTTGTGACAACCTGTAACTCTCCTTTCCACCTGTTGTATCGTCGTATTTGCATTTCCACTCTCATGAGAGGTTAATGCAATGTTCATACCATAAAACATAAGTACACATCCATCTACAATCGTAGGAACATGAACATTTAATGAAGGAAACGCTTCCTCATCTGGTTCCAAAAAGTGCGACTGTAATGTCAAACGACGGGTATCTGCGCCGATCAGTACCAATATATATATATATATATATATATATATATATATATATATATATATATATATATATATATATATATATATATATATATATATATATATATATATATATATATATATATATATAGAGCACGAACGCGACCTTTAGTGGAGAGAACCGCCAACCTTTCGTAGACTTGGGTCCACGAAAGGATATACCATTATGTCCACATAAAGTCAACGCACATTTTCGTCCGAAACAATTGAAATATATTTTTATTTGACCATTCGAATGTGATAGTGTAGTATTAGTAACGTACACAAATAATCTTTCACGCGTTATTTCGTTGGATTTTGAATATCACTGCGAAATAAAATTTTAACAACTGACCATTCGTTGACATATCCAGCCAACCTCATTATCTTCCATGCAACCATATATACTTCGGTCTAAATTGGCGAAATAATGTTTAATCATGTGTGTTGGATATATTTAATTGAAAAATTAAAATATTTGATTTATGTTTAAATTTCATTACAGAAAAACTCTACTTATTCATCAATCTACAACATTGAATTAGATCGCGAAATGCTACCAATGGTTCATTATGATCACATCAACAACATATATTATGTTTCTAATCCATTATGACCGAAAATGATTTAAATATTTCGGTATTTCGAAAATATATATGGGCACAAAAGGTTGGATTTATACTTATAAATTAGTGTCTTGACCTTTCGTGGACAACCTTTCGAGGACTAAAAGTGTATACCAGGAATAAAAAGTGACAACAATATTTTTATTCGCATTAAACAATTTCATTGTATCAAGTAGAATATGCCGAATTCATAATTGATAATTAATGATAGGACAAATGTACTATAAAAATTTGTCCACGAATGGTTGGAGTCTACGAATGGTTGCAATCGTCAGTATATATATATATATATATATATATATATATATATATATATATATATATATATATATCTATATCTATATATATATATATATATATATATATATCTCTATCTATATATATATCTCTCTATCTATCTATCTATATATCTCTCTCTTATATATACTCTCTCTATCTCTATCTATCTCTATCTCTCTCTCTTTCTCTCTCTCTCTTCTCTCTCTCTCTCTCTATATCTCTCTCTCTCTCCTCTCTCTCTCTCTCTTCTCTCTCTCTCTCTTTATCTCTCTCTCTCTGTATCTCTCTCTCTCTCTCTCTCTCTCTTCTCTCTCTCTGTCTCTCTCTCTTCTCTTTCTCTCTCTCTCTCTCTCTCTCTCTCTCTTCTCTCTCTCTCTCTCTCTCTCTCTCTCTCTCTCTCTCTCTCTCTCTCTCTCTCTCTCTGTCTTTCTCTCTCTCTCTCTTTCTCTCTCTCTCTCTCTCTCTCTCTATATCTCTCTCTCTCTCTCTCTCTCTTATATATATATATATATATATATATAAATGTATGCCTATATAGGTTCGGATGGTTGGAGGAGGAAAGGGCGTCAATCGATGCCGCGCTTGAAGTGTCTATTGGCGGAACGTAAATATCATGACTTGAAAGTATTTGATTAAATGTACAATCAAACGGCTCATGCGCTTGTAATGATCTCCGCTCAATCATAAAAAGTCTAAGCCACAGGGTAAACATCTTACATGTTTATTAACGAGGTGAGCAAATTTACAGTATTGTCATCAGTATTTGAACAGTGGCTCACTTCACGGCTATCGTTGTAAGGGACATTACCTTTCCAACACTCAGTTAGTTGAAAAGGTCCGTTGCGTGTTTTATTGACACGATATGGAACCTAACGACTATATTCGTTCCTTGTAGTCCCAATAGTTTTGCTATGCAAACATTCAACGTTCTGAACGAAGCCATTATATTGCGCATAAAGTTCCGTACAAAAAAACAGCGCATGCCGCATGTGGTTTTCCGTCAATACATATTTGCTCCAATCTTTGCTCCCCTGTTTGCCTTTCTTTATAATGATCTATCGATTTATAGTAAACTAGGTGATGCATTATATCACCTCTAGTATTATAATTCAAATTCGCGTACCTTGGGTAAACTTTTGTTATTACCTTGTAAAAATAAGCGTATGTTTGCCCAAACAGTACTTCGCATCAAACCTAGTACACCATGGGGATTATTCAAAATATGACTTCTATTTTACAGACCGACAGCTTTATATGGGGGTTGGGTAGGGGGACGCTATGGTGTACTACATGGCGAGTGTAGGACGAGCTGCCATTTACCAATTATCTAACAGCTGGATTCTTATTGATCCAGGATTCCGAGAATATATGCACTTATTGGTTGATCCAGACAAGGCACCTTGTGTAATTTCTCTAAGATCGGACATTTACGATTGTGGAAAATTTAATAGCACAGGAGATGACATAGGCGAATTTTCTCAGCTGGTCCCTCGAGGAAGGAAAGTGAGTGTTGACTGTACATAATAAGGACGGTGTTAGGCTGGAGAAGGAGGGTGTCGAACAGGGAAAGGACAACGAATTTAACTATTCAGGCGTAAATTCATCATACGCCTCTACGTTATAGTCGATATCCGGTACCAGACATGATACAGTTGGAGACAAAATGAGTCATTGTGTGGATTTTATGTAAGCAGCACAACACATGCTTAGCTTTGTTTTGATGCCGCTTGTGACCCACTAATCGGAAAACACATTATTAGGTGATGATTATACTCCCGATTGTTATCACTTAGATATACATATACTCCTAGCGTCGACTATATATAACTACTTCTCGTTCCGAAAAAATATTTCCCTCTCTCCACAGCATTTACCATATCGTACAAATCTCGCCATATGACCGGCGAAACAGCTCTCTGATGTTTTAACGCGACAACCTCGTTATCCTGCGCTAAGCGGGGAAGTTTAAGTTTTCGCTGGTATGAGTGTAAAGCGAATATTAATGAAACTTACCTCTAGTACATGGGCTGTAAACAAAGCTGTTGAGTCAATATGAAGGCACATGGGTTGATAAGGGGTGGCGTCCTGTCTGAGATTTACCTCGCGAATTAAGCAAGCAGCTCCGGCATGTGATTATATGTTGACGCGTGACGCTCGTTGAAGTACAGGGTCTGAATATCGACCCAATCCTCCGCCAGGTAGCTTTAACGATTGATCTCAAGTTTGACAGGGGGGGGGGAAAATGCAACAGGCAGAATCAACTTGAGTTAAGACATTTGGATTGTTACCCAAGTCAAGCACGCGGGTCACAAAATTTAATACGCTAAACTAAATGATGAGTGTCAGGCTGAATCTTTATCACTCATTATGGTATGGTGAAGGGCCTTCTAAACGCATCCAGGGGCTGTGAGATTTCTTTGGATTCGGGATTTAGCGACCACGATTGACAAGTCAAACGTCTGCGTAAAGGTTCATTTATTTAATAGTGTTGCTGTTGTTAATACCAACAGAGGCAGTAACACTATCCGAGAGGGGCAGTTAAGAACCATCAATACAAAAAACCACACGATGGAAACAAGAATGTTTTGAAATGATACCTTGATATATGGATAATATATCAAGGTATCAGGGTGAATATCAAGGTGAATGAGATGCAAATGCTAGGTGGCTATCGATAATAGCGACACGATTGATCGAAGATGATTGTGATGAGTAGAAGCTCATTTCTATTCTGGGTCATCAATTCAATGAAAATACTTTATTAGGAATCTATCCTGATTGCAACCTATTCCTATGGTTATGGTCATATGGTCAATCTGATCTGTTCTCATGCATTTGCTGTGATATGTTTTTACATGTCAGCAATATATATTGGCATATGTCATGGCAATTATAGAATACATGCACAAGTGTGAAGCATGTTCATATACTTAATCAAATGGAGGCACTATTAATCTTCATATTTCGAGTGTTAATAGTTCTGATTTAAAGTTTACTTGGTTATTCATTCGTTTACAAGCTAAACACACAGAAATGGTTGAAAATGAACCGGTGCTGCTGTCAATCAGGTGTCCGCATTTTATCTCAAAAAACTACTCACCTCGATAATACAATTACCTGAATCAGCCTCTTACCTTATCAAGGTTATGCGCATTGATAGTTTGGTTGTTGTGTTGGTTGGTTGAAGAGCCACCATCATTAACTAATCAACATTGATGATATCGATTGGAAGCGAGAGGACAATGCACGCTGCATTTAACAGGGTAGGCCGAGGACTACGCACGCTGACGATAAAATGGTCGTCCTTTGACCCATCTCATGTATGACGTCACCAGATCACCGCGGTCGAGTTTGGTCATTTTGGGGTCCCCTCTAAACGCTCGGCTGCAACCCTTTCAATTTAACTGTTCTGCCGTCAATCTAAATGATGTGGGTGTGTGTGTATGTTTTTGTTTTTGTGTGTGTGTATACATATGTGTGCATATATGCATGCGACTCGCCACAAGCACACGTACATTCATTAACTTACCCGTTCACTCACTCGTCCACAGACACCCTTTTACTTACCAGATCATTTACTAACTCACTGTCCATTCACTCCCTCTCCCCTACCGCGCCTTAAGACATTCACTAATCCCCCGAATTATGAAATTAATTAATCCCCCCTGCCTTAAGACATTCACTAATTCCCCAGTATTATAAAATTTATTAATCCCCCTCTCCCCGCCTTTAGAATTTGATTAATCCCCCGCCTTATAACATTCACCAATCCCCCGGCCTTAAGACATTCATTAATCCCCCGACTTATGACATTCACTAATCCCCCGACCTTAAGACATTCATTAATCCCCCCGCCTTATGACAATCACCAATCCCCCTGCCTTAAGTCATTTATTTATCTCCCGCCTTATAACATTCACTAATCCCCCTCACACAATTTTCACTAGCCCTCTTCCGCCTTAAGACTTTCATTCTCTCCTCAATCCACTGACCAACTTACTGGCCAATCAACCTCTGGTGTATTACCACATTCACTCACCAATTTGATCAAATTCTTAACACGCACAAATACTTTTACTCACTCACTCATTCATTCTATCACTCACTCACTCACTCACTCACTCACTCACTCACTCACTCACTCACTCACTCACTCACTCACTCACTCACTCACTCACTCACTCACTCACTCACACACTCACACACTTACTCATTCACGCACTCTCTTGCTTACTCACGATAACGCACACATCCACAAATTCCCTCACTAACACGCAAAACTCACTCACTCACCCACTAACATGCACGCACAAACCCACAAATTCCCTCACAAACACGCAAAACTCACTCACTCACTCACCCACTAACATGCACGCACAAACTCACTCCCCAACTCACTCACTCACTCACTCACTCACTCACTCACTCACTCACTCACTCACTCACTCACTCACTCACTCACTCACTCAATCGCAAAAACTCCTGCATACACTTAACACACACACTCACTATCACACATACGCACATACTCACTCATGCATTAAACCGCACACACACCCACAGTAACTAACTCACTCACGCGCACAAAATCACTCTCTCATTCGCTTGCATACACTAAATAACTCACTCATTCATCCACTCACTAATACGCCCAAACTCACTTACTCACCAACAGACACAAACTCACAAACTCACTCACTAAAACATACTAACTCATGAACTCACTGAAACGAAAAAACTCACTCGCCCACTAAATTTCACAGACTAGCGCACAAACTCAATAACACGCACACTCACTAGCGCGCACATACCAAATCACTCATCCACTTACTCACTTACACTCAACAACTCACTTTCTCACTCACCAACAAGCACATACTATCCAACTAATTCATTCATTTACCACCAACACACACACATACACACTAGCTCATTTACTTACACGAACAAACTCACTTAATCACACATTCACTCTCTCACTCACAAGCACGCACAAACTCACCAACTCACTACCACGCACAACCTCTCTTGCTAACTCTTTCACTAATATGCACAAAATCATGCACTCACTCGTCCACTAACATGCAAAATATCAATCGCTTAATCACTAATTTGCACAAAAGGGCTTTTTCATTCATCAACATTGCCAACCACAATTCAACCAATTTTCGCGACCATCATACGTATATTGATGATTTTATAACCTATCAAATTCAGGCTGTCCAGGCCATGACTGATTCACAATGATTTGGCCCACTCAAGGAACAGCCTTCTTCTTAAATATTACCGCGGCGTGCCATGCTTGACAGCATGCCGAGGAGACGAGCAGGGAGAAGCAGCGATGACTTTTGTACTCCCCAATTTGTTTTTACGATATGACAATTAATAACAGAGAAACGACATGTTAGCTTTCGATTGCACTACTGAATTATTTGTTTTTTGCACGTAACCAGAAATGGCGACATCAATTAAAAACTTACCATTCGTTCGACGCTGCCCCGTAAAATATGTGACCAGGTTTATGACTATCAATCACATATTGTCAATTTTAGAAGCGATTGAAAAATATGGTACAAAACAATAATGTGGGACTGATACCATTATTATTCGACCTGGGGTGCTTGGGAAAACTTGGGCCTACTTAATAGCTCGGATAGGAGTGTGCCGTGGGACATTTTAATCGACAACAGGCGTTCATAAGTGTGGGTAACCCGTACCCGTTGTACAAATTGAGAATGGCAAAAAAAGCATTATATCTCGTCGTAAAAGATATTATGTCAATGTGTAACCCGTCGTACAAGTCGAGAGGCCGAAAAAACGTACGCCTTCGCGCGGCACATGTAAAGTACATCTATACACTTAAGTGCCCCCACCCCCCTCCCCTACCGGTCAATTAGCATTATTCGTCGATGGGTTACATCTTTCTGCGCATGTGCAATGCACGTGGTCTAGAACTTGAAAACATGAATTACCATGAATGAAATCCCCCGCCGATAATGGATAAAATTGTCCATGAACATAATTGCATTCTAAAACTCTATCTCTTTAAGTTCGTTTGGTGTTTGGTGGTTGTCTGAATCGATCTCAAAATTTTTACAGTGCGTCGGCTTAATAGAAAGTAAGACGTCTACTCAGACGTCTTGTAGGGTTAACTTCACGGTAGCCATGTAATGCATTCATTTATTGGGGTTGATGAGTGGACCTATTTTATGTCAGGTATATGTTAATGACAGCTAGTTTGGTTCATGTATTGTTCTACTTTTTACCATAAATCCACCGTTTTCTATCCATTGTTTCGGAGCAGGGCTCAACGAGACACCTAGTACACAAGTGTTATTTGATACTCGGAACCTGAAGGAGTACCGAGAGGCATCAGACGTAAAGGGGCGCTTTAAATATTCATGATTTGACGTATTGTATTAAGTGCAGGTAAAACCGTATGTTGACCAACACAACGACCAGTAATTCATGCAAGCCCATAATCGTGGCACGAAAGCAAGTTCACTTATATTGCTCTCCTGTCAACAATTATGAGTGGACCTATTTACCACGGAGCGATCACTTTGCGTGTTGTTTCGGAGCAGTCAACGAGCTGCGCAAATTTCCTTAATTGTATAAGTTACCTAAGTATGTACACCATAACCAGTAATCATGCAAGCCCATAATGTGGCTCGAAAGCAAGTTCAGTATATATTGCTCCTGTCAACAAATGGAGCTTTCATGAAAAGTGCGCAAATTGAATAGAGCAAATACAGCCCACATGTATTTGCAGGATGTTAGCTCACAAGCAGAGCCATTTAATGTCCCGGAACAAAATTACTCTGTAGGAAAATACACAGTGAGGCCTGAGGCCTGAGTTAAAAACATGCGTCAATTTTGGCTAACCAGAATCCCATAGTTATCAGACGGGGAATTAATTAATTAGTAATTTAATTGACTTCATCAGTTCGACATAAGAAATGAATAGGCGAAAATATTTGATATTCACTAAGAACATCTAACAAGCAAGTGGGTATAAGGTTAAGTGCTATGGGTTGGTTAGCGTGTCTGCACTGTTTGTTTACATGGCGCCTTTTTCAATTGCATGGGATCTACATGTCAGTGGATTAAAGTTCGCCGTTTTGCGACTGTGCTTATGAATCAATCAAGAAATGCTCCAGCAAATAACACTACGATGAACTCGTGCTTGGAGAGTAACCTACCCTTGATGTTGAAAACACTAAGTAGCGCCTAACAAATGATTCAAAATATCACTTGTAATTTCATGCGCGAGTTCACACTGTTGTTACAAACCGACAGTCACGTAATGGGGGTGGGGACACAATGGCCTGCTACAACGAAATGATTGATGCGAATGTATGAAGAGCTCTCATTTACCCGTTATTGAACCAGGATCCGGAAGCATATGGGCTTGGACTTTTACGATTGTGAAACATTTAATAGCACAGAAGATGACGGATACTAATTAAGTCAGTGAGTGTTGACAGTACAGTATAAGAACGCGATAAAGCAGGATAATGAGGGCGTCCAGGTGGGCCATCGCAACTCCTAACCATTCGATACAGCGGGAGATGAAATAATGCATTGTGCTGATCAGAATTTTCTGTAAGCCCAACTTCACATCAGCCTTGTTTCGATGCAGCTTGGGTCTCCACCAGTTGTCGCATATACTTACTCCAAAAGTCGACTTTTTACTACTACTTCTCGTACGGCAACTATATCTCTCCTCCTCCCCCCTACCCCCGCCTCACTTGATTAACCCCATCATCAACTCCCCCCCCCCCACCTCATATGCAGGATGAATCAGCTACCTGAGGTTTCACCTCGACGACTTCATTTCTAATCAGCTAAACATTTTATAAATAAGAAGAGGATTATATCAAACTAATCTTAAGTGAGTGGTCTGGGCAGCAAGTGACTGAGTCAATATGAACGCGACGTCCTAGCAGCGATCTTCCTCGAGGGTGAAAAAAGGCACGTGTGCATATGATTAGTGGTTGACAAGTGGCGCTTAGTCTAGCTAGGGGCCTGGTTATCGACTGAATCATCCACCTGGCGGCTCCAAGGAGCAGATCTCATATCTGGCAGCAGGGCACTCAGTGAATCTGTGACTTAACACATAGACTAAAGTGTTTTGCATTGTATGGAGCTATCAAACATTGTTTATGAGCTATGTGTACCCAGGTTCCTGTTGTCTGCATAGTTGATCAGGTGTTTAAAATTTCGTTCACGCGATGGCTTCTACAGCCATTCAGTTTTTACCATTCATAAAACCTGCCTTTGCTCTCATTAAGGTAAAGAGTTGCATCAACAGACAATATAATAATGAGCACTTAAGAAAGGTAATCGAACCCAATTTTTCCTCATTTGCATTTAATGCACTTGTCCGCCTACATGTTTTAGCTAAGCTTCTGCATCTCGTAAACCGTTTCTCGATATAATAGTTTTGCTATTCTACTATTTCACCATTCACCTGTACACAGGTCGAAGCTGACCATTTTAACTATATTGTGTAAAATCTATTTTGGGGCTGCCTAAAGCGGCGTTGAATTATGAAGCAAAACTGTCATCTAAATAATAATGATACAAAGAGAGGAGTGCTGATATTGGCTGATATATGGGATCAGGGTGAGAAAAAAATACAACCGAAAATGTAGTAGGTAGTGGGCATTGGGGGTATCAGATGTACGATAACAGAAATCGAGTACTAGAGTTTGAACTGGTGTTGTATGAGAGGAAATGTTTGCTTGTAAGGAAGATATCGCATGGAATTTGGCGGGTGATATGATTGAATCACTGATGCTGCTAATAATAATTTAATTCTACGACAACTACGACCAACTGTTCATTCTTTCCCTCTGTTTGCTTTCCGATCAATGCTCACTTAGATGTAAAACACGAATGCGTCTACTTACTTGTCAGTTATTTGCCCTATCGTAAGGGAAAGGCTCCACGAGTTTATCTTACTAAGGGTTAAATACTCTATACAACACATTGCATGCCTTTAAGGCCTGGTGTCTTGCTAAAAAAGCGTTACAATGGTACACGGAGAGCCAACCATCCGCTTGTTTAGATAATAGGGGGTTAGATATCAGCCATGGTTTTCAAAATATATTTTTTTTTGGTTTTACCGATATGTAACGTCACTGTCACTTTACCGGATGCAAATGTGATGGGTTCCCCACACCCGTGTCATCTATCTCATCGATTTATATATTAAAAAAATTCTTGGTGGCTATCGAAAACACGTCACCCACACAAGGGGTATGGAACGGTTTTTAGCGACAAATAGAATAATGTATATATATATATATATATATATATATATATATATATATATATATATATATATATATATATATATATATATATATATATATATATATATATATATATATATATATATATATATATATATATATATATATATATATATATATCTATATATATATATATATATATATATATATGTATATATATATGTGTGTGTGTGTGTGTGTGTGTGTGTGTGTGTGTGTGTGTGTGTGTGTAGCACAGACCGAAAGCTTCATGTAGGGGTCGGATGGGGGGAGGGTGGGTTACGGGGCGCTACGGCGTACTACAAGATATATAATAATGCTAGAACGCGAATGTATGACGAACTGTCATTTTCAAACTTTCAATTAACCGGGATCTTATTGTTCCAGGATTCCTGAAGTATATGCACTTATTGGCTCATCCAGACAAGGCACCTTCTGGAATTTCTCTAAGATTTGACATTTACGTTTGCTAAAATTTTAACAAGAGATGACAAAGGCGAATTTTCTCAGCTGGTCCCTCGAGTATGTAACTGCAGGTTATGCGGTTTGAATAACACATTGCACGCCTTGAATTCTGAAACGGCCTTGCTAACTCGTTTCAAGGAGTGAGTAACGGCTCAATTGGAAATGGATATATCCGAATCTCATTAGCGGACTTAGGCTTAATCATAACTGATAATCATTGCGACGGACGTACCACCACCAAGCACGTCTGTTGAGAGATAAAGTATACATATGTAGTTTATCTAAGCTAAATCGACTGGCCGATTTGATTGCCATTAGTTTTCATTTGTGTTTGTTGTTATTCAGTTTACCTGAGTCAACTGATAATCTAAAAACTGGTTATTGATGTGTAACGGATTGACGAATATTATCTAACGATCCTTTACAAAAAGATTACACAATAAAAGTATATAACGTGGACTTAACAAGGACCTACACGAAGGTGTAATGTCCATAAACAACCATTTAAGTACACACAGAGCTTGGTATGA
This sequence comes from Urechis unicinctus, assembly GCA_034190875.2. Taxonomy (NCBI): domain Eukaryota; kingdom Metazoa; phylum Annelida; class Polychaeta; order Xenopneusta; family Urechidae; genus Urechis; species Urechis unicinctus. The sequence continues at coordinate 7,321,373 of CM067342.1, forward strand.
AAAAGTGTTTAAGTGTCAATCGACTACTTTTAACCCCGACATCGAATGATGTCGAGCCGTGATCGCAATTTAAAGCACAACAAAAGCGTCAAGCAAGGGCAGTAAGACAATGAGCTATGTTTAGTATTATCATTTACGATATGCAAATGACGAGAATCGTGACTGGTGTCAGTAAGGTGGTACTGTTCTTGTCATAACTAAAATGCGAGCTGAAAAACATGATAACAGAGCACACCCTGTAAATAAAGATTAAGGTAGAGGAAATGAAGTACGTAGGGAGAAATATTGAAGGCTAAGGATTGTGATAGGGAGTGTATATTAGCGACATTAGGGAGAGGATGTGGGACGGGATAAGTGATACTGCATTGATCAATATATTGATGGATTTCGAGATCTTTTGGAATGGTATATAGGTAAAAGCTATGATAAGGGGAGGGTAAATAAAAGTGAGGAGAAAGGACATTGGTGTTTTAGAAAGGTTGATTGAAAATTATCAAAACGATTCAACACCATTCAGAGCAATCAGGCGATTCAGTGATAGCGATAATTGAGGATGATTTTGATGCCTACATACGCCCAGTGAGCACAAACCATAATGATGGGCGCTTGTTATATCGGATAACACGCTGAAGAGATAATATACTAGACCCCAATATTTGTCTTACCGCACATGGTTTTGATATGTATTAGTCACGAAATGGTAATGATGATAAGGGAAAAAGGTTCATTGCTGTAGTTATGCAAATTATTCAGTCTTACAAATTAAAGGTATGGACTAAATGTTATTTAGGATGCACATGCGAACATCGTTTATGTTAGCAGGAACTAATTAAAATAGTAAAGTTCATATACATATATCATATGCCCGAGAAGCGCAGGTAAGCAATATCACAAAGTTCAAAGTAACAGCACAATAGTAAAATCCGAATTTTCAATCGAAGCAAGGTTTTAAAGTTAAAAACATTACGCATAATCGGCGGACGCACATGAGTAAAAACGCACAAATGCAGTCGCTCCACATAGTATTTACGACTTATAAAGGAGAAAATTAACAAACCCTGTCTCCTATTAAAGTCTGCCGGGTCTGAAACCGATCCGGAGAGAGTGCTTCAAGTGCCTTTATGCCTTCATAAGCACTACAGTGTTGATAAAATGTAGATATATTGACTTCACGTAGACAGCACTGCAAAGAACCGAGCCACCATGAAAAACTCAAGATGCATACGGCACTTGGTGTGTCGGAACCTCGCGAATTATCTAACTCCTATTTTAAAGTCTTTCTGTTATTGATACATATCATTTGGGACCTGTCTCAAATTTTAAACGGTGAACCGGTTGAAGTTACTGTACAATGGCATCTAGTTGATACATCGCTTGGCTACAGCTTATGCGATTGACACGTTTCATAGAGACTGTTCACAGCTTATGCGATTAACATGCATGTCACGTTTCATAGTGACTGATCACAGCGCTGCGCAGTGTTTAAGAGTAGTGTACTTTTTATGCGTACATATAAAAGGTTGCTGTTAAACTTCAAGAGTCCCGCTTGCTATCTGGGTATCTCATACGTCCTCAGTTGAGTCAGTTTATGTTTGTTTTATATGTGGGTTGGTAGCGGGCGTAGGGGCTGTGGGGAGGTACAAATATAGATTCATAAATTTTGTGTAGTGAAATGCATACACATATGTAGGCAGAAGATTACCTGACCCAAATATGTGTGCCTATATGGACCAGTAAGGACATTTTCTCGCTCTACACGACCACTTTCAGATTTTTATTTGCTAAGAGTCCTTGATACTAGATATAGCGCACCTCCAGTGTTAGGCCTTAACTGGGCGCGTGGCGTAACGTGACGAATGACAGCAGATCTTTAGGCGGTTTATGCGAGGTGTCTGACAACAGCACCACTGTGATTATCCTCAAATTAGCAATATGGTTAGGAAGTATGGATAGCAATAAAGCCAGGACCAATCGGGCAAATCAACAATCATTACATTCCTATTTACACGCATATTGTGACTATGTTCCACAGCTACTGCGTCGCTTATCGAGCTAAGTTATCATTCCTTTGACTTCTGCAATATCTTAAATACACATACACTGATATATGTGAAGTGTCGCAAAACGACGAAAACCCGATACCTTATCATTTGCAGTCTATCAAATATAATTTCGTTATAACTCACCCAAAAAGAGTGCAGAAACCGATTAACTTGGTAAAGTTCAACTACATATATCATACATTCGTGAATAAGCTGGTTCGCGAAATAGAAACAAATACTAAGCAACAGCACCGCAAAACAATCATTGTTTGAAATTGAAACACGCTTTCAATTTCATGACATCGCACACTGGCATATTCGGTCGGCCATATAGATAATAGGTGGACGCACATGAGTAGTAACACAAATTTAAACTAATACACAAATAAACTAACCTTTGGCTCCTATTAAGGTCAGCAGGGTCGATATCTCTTACTTCTCATTCAAAGTGGTAATGGTTCGTTATCAGAACTGGAGAGAAATAAGTGCCCTTGCAGTCACTATCAGATTAATACACTGTCGATATATAGACTTGATGTAGACGTACACAATCCAACTCCAAAGGTGGCTGTCGTATAAAACACAAGTGTGTTTGCCAAGTGTTCACGAACACACCCAGGCAACTTTAAAGAGTTGAGCTTGTTTGAACACAAACGCGACTAGAACTCAAGAGCATATTACCCAGTGCCCCTTCCCTCTTACAAGCTCTTTAGTTAACTTCATTAAAGTTACAAGCGCGCGGTTGTATACGTAAGGAGTGTATAACGCCCCATATTAAGGCGCTACATCAAGTGGTTGTATACAGCGAGAAGATATCCAACACATCAAGTGCCGTATGTATACTGAGATCATAGCTCGCTACGAGAAACATGTTTTGGTGATTTAAGTTATCACTTGCTTTTTAAATTTTACTATCATTGATGTTATACAGAGGAATGAGTTCAAGTAGGTGCAATGACACTTTTCCGCTTAGGTACGATACTCAGAAAGCAGGGCACGTAGATCACTTTATTTTACAACTGTTTTATTGATACATTAAAGGGTTGACAGTATTTTCCTGGTGCAGCTATGAACGCCTGTTTGACGACATTACCGAAGCCAACTCACGATGGTTCTATCTTCACTCCGCTCTCTTGGCAAATGGCCTCCTGAATGACATTGTAAGCCTTCTTCAGTAGCCTCTTGATATTGTCTCCCTGGACTGTGGCTTGGTCGTATCAATTGTATATCTTGTCCTTTTAATGGTGCAAGAATTTAAATAAACCCATATATTTCGCCAAGGGGGTGCCTTCAGAGTGGGCGTGCCGACATGCATAAAAACTCCTCATCAGCCTTTTATAAGAGCATACAAATTGCCTCACGTGACACTCAGTCGTGTGTACTTAAGCGGAACGCAAGAACACCGTCATGTGACGCTATGATGTGGACATTGATTGAAGTGTTGGTTTGTGTCTACACAAAGAGATTAGTCATGCGCTACATATTCTCAAAGGGAACCCGGGTGAAAGTGTTAGTAGATCCTTAGTCTTAAACTGCTGAAGTGTTGAAGCGGTGGTCTACTGCGTCCCACCGATCGTCAATGATGATCACACAACGGGTGACGATACATGTCACACTTAATCCACATCATTAGATGTCTACGACAAGCGCAAACAGCGTAAAAGATGCAATTCAAATGAACGAACTACAGATACAATTTGACAAAAGCAACTAATGCAGCTCAAATACCATTTGTATAGCAATGCTGATATAATTAGCACACAAGTTGAACAGAAAATTATTTTGCAACTGAAATACAATTTGAGCAGAATTAATTACGTTACTAAACAACCATATGAACCGACATATTCACACAGATCCAATACCCTACACGCATTTGCTGTAACACAGAGATGTGGAAAGAGATCTTCGCACAACGATCAGCGTGAAATCAAACGGGTAGACACCATGGCAATTTTTAAGTAAATGAGGAAGGAAAGTTGAGATTGTAAAGTCACAATTCACAGCCCAGCATCCGTTTCCCTCCTCGGCATCTTTTCATCACCAATAGCTTCACCAACACACCACATGTCCGGGCAGTTATCTGCATCTGCAGCGTGTGGCTAGCTTTATGCCATTTGGTTGTTATATCGTGGTTAAATAAGGTAAGTGGGCGGATAATAAGTGAAGAAAGCATGTGAGCGCTAGCTATATTACAATGCCTATTTTACAGCCTGTATATGATGCTAGAGTAGAACATTAGATTGGTGGTGATTTCGACTAATTGTGTTAAAGTTTCTACATTAAATCGACCCATTTATAGCCGTATACAATATTGATATCCATATTGGGAACACCATTACGTCAGCCAGTTGCCTCATCCAGCAGGTCGCTGACAACATGACATATTTCTCATACTAATCTTAAAAATAGAATAAGAAAGTCGTTGCCGAGCGCAACCAAATTAAGTGAGTGAGCAGATAACAACTGCTGATCGATATTATATTATTTCACACAGCACAAATGTGACGAATCTCAGTGTGTTGGATGCCCCCAGCTCATCTTCACTTGTAGGCTGTAAATGATATTGACACTATCACTCCGAGAGTCCGCCCAAACCCTTCGGTGACCGCCTCTATGATCAATGGTGGGCTCGGACAATCCCCACCCCCTTGTTGTCTTCCACAATCGTAGGAGCTCCTTGCTCAACTGGACCAAGCGCATGTAATACAATAAGAAAGTGTGGTTAAAGTGGGGTCTGTCAAATACCCAGTGCGTCTTTATATACATATGCTCATAACTATGATCACTTAACGCACCTGTTCGGCTACGCATAACCCTGACACCAGCGTATGTGTCCTTTATCACGTCTTTAGAAAGCTATCGTAGGGTATATGCTATAAGAGACTTATCTATAATTCAGATTATCTCTACACATTAAAGCGTATCAGTTATGGTTATGTTTTGAAAGGAAATGAAGTCACCCTCTTAAAAACGCGTGCACAACTATCATTTTAGTGAGCTGGTATTTTCAAGGGCCATGGGGGCCTTATCAGAGGGCCTGTAAATATGGGAAAAACACCCCATGTGAGCCTTTTCGGAGAGCATAGAGATTGCCTCAAGGATACGTTTAGTCACATGTACTAATGTGGGGCGTAGAAACTTGTCATGTGAGGCTGTGACACGGACGTTAACATTAAATACATTGTTGGCTGATATCTGCATTAAACGATTAATCGTGTCCTGTATCTCTAAGGGAGCCTAGGTCAAATTGTTAGTCGCCTTGATTTTAGTCTTAAGCTACTACTTGTTGACGTGGTGATATACTGAGCCTCATCACGCGTCAGTGATGATCGCACAACAGCCGACGATACATGTTACTACATTTCGTCGTTATCAGTGGGTGTCAACAAGCGCATATGAACGGATCAGGAATCCTTCAAGGACCCATGGAGCGACATGGATGATCACACAACAACAGATGACACATGTCACATAATCAAGTGTAGTGCATCCATATCAGTTGCCCACTTGTGGATCTCAGTATAACTGGAGTACATTCCGGGGATCAATGGATCTCACACGCTCAGCGCCGCCCCACGTGCGCTATGTGGCTGTCTAGGCGAATGGGACGTCAGAGATCAAGTCATTGCTGGACAAGCAGGAGGAAGCATGCGTGCTGTGGAGGGGAGAGGGGCAGTGTCCTTGTCTACCACCTCCATTCAGTAAGTTCTTAACGTATTAAAACAATATTCGCGCATTGTTGATCTTAACTACAGTGCGACATTCAACACATTTAATATCATCAACTGAAGCAACTCGGACGGCTGACAACGAAAAACAAATAAATATGTTACTCATATACCATTTAAGCAGACATGCCTATATTATAAACCGCCTATATATCCCAAATACATTAAACTGAAAAATGATCAAGGTTACACCCAAATCGTAGAGCAATACAGACAAACTGATGTATCTCACATGCCATTTGAAAAGAAAAACTTATATAATTCCACAACCGTTTGATAAAATATACTAATAAAACTCCTTTATCGTTTGAACATAAATAATGAAATAACAAAAATACCTTTCAAATTTATACTGATATAGCTCTCGTACTATAACAGAAACCACGGGTGCAACTCATAAGCTGTTTGAAACGAAATTTCTACACATATTTGATGCCATATGAGACTAATTATGTATATAACTCACACATATATTGATGTTACTCATAAACCATCTAAACAGAGGTTAAGCTCAAAGCACATGAACAGAAACATTGATATAACTCACATAACATTGGAGCAGAAATACTTATGTGTTTAGCACAACATTTGAACATTATTCCATATATAGCTGAAATGCAGATATGACTCGCATAGTATTGTAATCATTATATACTGATATGTTTCGCATAACATTTGAGAAACAATACTGATACAGTAAGCATGTCAGAAATACAGAAATATCTGACATACAATTTGAACAGAAATAGTGATATGAATCCTCTACTCTTTGAGCACAAGTTCTGATATAATTCACCTACCATTTGAAGAGAATCACTGATAAAGTTGTCATATTATTAAAATGTTAAATGTTGATATGACTCCAGTATCTTACATACATAAATGTAGTTATAACGCACATAACGTGCAGCAGAAATACTGATATTTCTCAGATACTATTTGAAACATATTACTGATATTAATTGAGCAGAAATACAGATACAGTACTATTGACCTGCAAATCTAGCAAAGCTACTTGTCGATATAAAATTGTTATGAAACTGACATGTTGTTAAATGACAGGTTGGGTCAAATGTGCATATATGGCAAGATGATAGAACATCTTTCTAAAGTAGATTAACGGTTAAGTATGATCTTATTGACCCTAGATTAGTTAAATGCTCGCATATCATTTTTTGCGACAGCACACCTACCCATCACCATAACGTGCCCCTCTCAGCCATCAGTTTTATGGAGTTCGACAGATGAGTTCCGTAATTCAGATCGGGGAGTTTCCACAATTCACGTTATTATGCGAGGCTGACACTGATTCATCACGATTATAAACAAAATGTGCTTGACCTCAGTCGTAACATTATCTTGGCGGACACATCAACATAACGACCACGATATAATGTGTTTCAGAAGGCAACATGGTGTTGGATGATAACATAACACTGACCTATACCTTGGAGGATGTGTCTGTATTTGCTGGCATGGATAAATTTGGGCCTGTAGGCACATGGGAACCAAAGGATTGTCAATCATTGAAGCGACTTTTTGGTGCCATCTGAGGGCCTTCTTAGCTCATATGCACCCTGTCGTACAGAGGCAACAGCTGGCTAACCCTAACCCTAATCAAATCATGGTAAAATTGTTCCAGATACCAAACCCCATCCTGCTCACGTAGAACAAACTCATTCCTCTCACCCCATCAGATAAAACAGGTAGAACAATAATCAACAACAAGAATGCATCAGCTGTTCATTGGGTCCGCTTACATTGCACGGGAGAGAAGAACATAGCTTTTGATTTAATTTATGTCTGTTCTGTAGCGCCTTCCAATGGTGTTCAATAAAGCAGCCACGATGAACGCGGGATTCGCTGATGCGAGGAAATAAAATAAATCGCTTGTAAGGGGTTGATAGCCAACCTCTCTATGTGAGTACTCCTGCTAATCCTCTTGGTCTATGCATTCGTATGCAAAACATGAATTTAGAGCCTAAGAAGATCTGTCACTCTGTTTGCAAATGAACCTATCACAAAATCATCTATCAGTAATTGCCTCGTGCTTTTATCATATGATAACAATATAATTCGGAGACCTAATTTAAAGCTGATGAATGAGCTGCAGTGGACAACAACGCTCTCTTTATGAAAATAAATAAATGTAGGGCACCGGTAGAAAGACCTCGCATGACCACAGTATAAAGAAAGCGCGGACAGCTAGAGACGGAAATTTACCTGGCAGAACACAACGCTCTGCATAATTAATAACGTGCAACGAATACAAAGCTTTAATTCGGCTTCTACCCACCATGCTTCATTTCGATCGACGTGAAATACAGATGAAAAAAATTGAGCACACAGTAAATTGCTATCATCAACAGAAAGGATGAAGAAACAGGGTAAGGAGCCTAGACTATATATAAATTTGTCGCTATACAACTTCATTGAAAAAATATAGAGACCAATTATGGATATAACTCACAAATATATTGATGTTACTCACAAACCATCTAATACGGAAATGACTCAAATACGATTTGAACAGAAATACTGATTTTTTCCTCGACTTTTTTAGCACATATTCTGATATAATTCAACTACCATTTGAAGTGAATCACTGATATAGTTTTCATACCATTTGAAGGAAACTGTTTATATGACTCGGGTATCTAACGTACATATATATATATATATATATATATATATATATATATATATATATATATATATATATATATATATATATATATATATATATATATATATATATATATATATATAGAGATATATATATATATATAATATATATATATATATATATATATATATATATATAGATATATATATATATCTCTCTATATATATATATATATATATCTATATATATATATATATATATATATATATATATATATATATATATATATATATATATATATCTACCATTGCGATGTATAATGCCATATAAACTGGTTCTTGTGGTTTTGGTTCACTGCTCACATTTTGAGATTGTTTAGTCGAAACTTCACCATATCATCGTATATTTCGGCTATCGATTACCATATCACCACACAATAAAATAGCACATAACACCCGAATCTTAAGAATCAATAAGCATCCTAATAAGCATTTAATAAATCGATTACCACGCATGCCCACTTTATTGCTGCGCATTCCACCGCCGGAATACTATACATAAAACCCTTGAATTCCTACGGACATAAATACCCATTTGCTAAACATATTATTATCCCATTACTAAGCATATCAACGTGTATGACCACTCGGTTACTTATTATTTCACGGCCAATATATTAGGTATATGACCACACGTACGCACTTATCCACTCCACTAACAATTCCATCATCCTATTTACTAATCATGTGACGACTGAAATACTAAGTATATCACCACCAGGTTACAAATCATGTCCGCTACATAATGCCTAGTTACCTAATCTCATCTCAACATGGATGGCTCCATTCACTCCCTACCAACATAATATAGCTTGATATACCACAAGTTATATAAGTTGAATAGATTCTCAAGCCAGGTCAGCAACTGATGTACTCATTGTTCTTGCTGACCCTAATTAACGGAAAAAACCGTCGCCAGAACTGTTAATTGAATTTACCCTAATATGCCTAAAACAGCATACTAAATGCATGATGGGGACTAATAACACTCAGTATTATCTGTATACTCTGTAACATGCAACTAATCTGCAAATTCTAGTGCTCATGAAATGTTTCTAGCATGTTGGAAATAAATCAGTCTAATCGGGCTAGGAGAACACACTAACAGATGGAGCGGCACGCTATCCAACAGACATCATGACTTAGTATCAAGCGATGAATATAAACAAATGCTTTACAAAAAGTTTTAGCAACTATCAGCCTAAATAGATAACTATAACAAGTGACTCCCACAAAGCCCTCACCATGTATGAACAACACTTGTTGAATTGAACACATGTCTAACACGATGAATGACCATGATAAACCACAGCGGTTGTATAGATCACATGCGGGCCAAGAACGAGGAAAACACCTCTACACCACTTCAAATATTCTCTTACCTCACATAATGTGGCCACACATCACCGCCTACATTCAGGACGTATATCAAATAGGAGCACATATCAAGTACAGCCGACAAATTTTCATCGGTGACTGATGCAGTAGGATCCAACTTAAAACAATAGAATAGGTTACTTGCAGAAAACGATGGCATTGCTCGATCTGTTCAGTTATGTTATACCCACAGACCATGCTGTCTTCATTATTCTACAATAAACAGACAATTGTATGCTCTGTCGGCACGTGACATACTACTCTTTACTGCATTTCTTATAGACTGTCCAACACGAAAATTGTGTAATTTATATAAGCATTATTTGCGCTGTCATCATCAGAAAACGCAACGATACAATACAATACAACATGCATGGAAGTGTGCTCATTAAGTCAGCATAATTCTTGTAATATCCTCCATAATTCAGCGAGAATGGGCTATTTAGGTAGCATATGTGACAAAAAACATGCATTACAATAAATATGGCTTCGTACATGTTGGCCAGTCTATTCCCATGGGGTATATCATTGGTCTGCAGCAGTAGCCATATTCAAACATGGTTATCCAGCAACAGTTTTTATCCTTTACAAGGCAAGCTTGAGTAACTGTTTGAATCATCAAATAGGCCGCAAATAAGTCAATGTAAAGGAGCATTGTGCAGGGAATCAGTTCTCGTCTATATAAGAACATATGTTATGGGCTATTTATATACAGGTGAGCGCGCAGTCATGGTTAGCTGGTTAACACCCTGTCAGGCATTAGTGATCCCCTGAAATGATCCAAATACCAGCGCGTACGTTCCCTATCGCGTGCATTTGGTGATTGTAAAAAGAGCATAGGATTAAAAGGAAAATAGCTCGGATTCCGACTTGAGGTGCAGTGATCCAAATCAAAATTCAGCTTCAATGGTTTTGAAGCCTCCGCATATATAATTAAGTTTCGATGCGATGATAGGCTGCATGACGTCACCAGCGACGTTGGTATGTGTATTGTTATCTTTGCATATACTTAGCCGTCGGTTGCGTACATGTCGGTTGCGTACATTTCAATCTCCGTACTGTCATATACAGTACATGAATTAGCCTCTGCCTCAATTTGGCTCGTACGAGGAATCCAATTAATTTTCTCACTGAAATACATATAGTAAATATGAGCGACAACTTGCTTTTGAGTTTATTCATGTCATGTTCAATCAGCATAAAGATCTTAAAATTGATTAGCTTAATCATTAAATATTTGTCATTGGCTTGTGGTAGGCGGTGGGATATGCACTACTACAGCCGTACGCCGCTAAAGAGTTTATAGCTGTGCTTAGAGTGCTCACACGCGACTTGACCCGATAAAATGTACATACGCCACCTGTGAGCTGCATGCTGCTTTGTCATACCGTCTCCTAAAATCAAGTGGCATTCCCAGATAAATTCGGAAACGTGATCGCCTCGACCAATCAGATGACACTGAATATTTAACAAACGCTGAGACCCAAGACGTTTGATCAGCAATCCCTTGTTTTTTCATTGATTTCCTGGTGACGGGTGTGTATTTCGCTCATTTACATAACCATCACACAACTTGTCGGAGTGAGCCCTCCTAACATAGCTACAAACCCTGTTCACTGCTCCATATGTCAGACCAACCTTCATTGGTATGTTCAGCCTTGTTGGCTACTCTTATCAAGTACAGCGTCACTTTCTCTTGTCGCACCTCTTGCCATAAATCTCTTCTCTTTCATCTCCTTGCACACACACACACACACACACACACACACACACACACACACACACACACACACACACACACACACACACACACACACACACACACACACACACACACACACACACACACACACACACACACACACACACATACACACACACTCAAAAACACACACGCTTGCGCATTGAGATACAAAAGAACCGTTAATTATATGACATGGTTGGGTTACTTATAAGAACAAATATAGGAATATAAAAATGCATCATGCGAAGGTTGCAAAGGACGTTTTACATTGCTTCTGTGACCCGAAAATTTCCACTTCCCTATCTCATTCATTTGTAAATTGCCCTGTTGACTACTCGTCCGTTTCCACGCTAGAAGTTTTGTGAAGACCACCTTCCACATCTCTGTGTTACAGCAGCTGCTTACTGCTTGATTAATATAATGACGTCTGGCATGGCACTTACTGATGACGTAATCAACAATATTGTGGACCCAAAAGAGTGGGGGAATGTCCCTCATGCCCCAGTACACTCACAGTAATAGAGGACTGTAGGGACAGCCTGCCAAGAATATTTGGCCTGCTAAAAAATTATATGGCGTAGTCATAGCTGGTTTGCGGAGGCTATTTGAGGAGCATCAAGTCATGCTCTCTGGTTGGTCCGACAGGTTTGATGAAGCAATCAGTGACTACTAAATCATACCTTGCCTCTGGACTATGATCCTCAATTCATAGGCCCTGTTCTAGAATTCATATGCAGAGGGGGCGTAGGAGTGGAAAGAGATCGGGTCGGGGCGATAGCCAACTTGGCCAAGATTCTGGACATCCCTCATCTCTACAGCACACATAGAGATGCCGAGTTTAGGTATGCTACAGCAACTGCAGAAAACTGTTGTGACAAGTGGCAGGTCTCAGAAGCCGTTGGTGATTAAATGAGCTTTATGAATCATTTATTGATGTCTTGAGAAGCTTGTATGGCGTGGGTCAGCCAAGGCAGTGGTTACCGCTCACAGCACCTTTCATCTATGTTAACAGCACTTCAATTGAGCGAGATGTCAAGGGTAATTTTACACAAGGCGCTCAATAATCCTGTTATGAAAGATCACCCTGAAGTGTGTATCATGGTTTACAACGAAAAATTGAAAGTCGCAAATTAAAACCAAAGAATAAATCATTGGTGGCATCTTCTATAGCTTTGTGTATTTGAAGGAAAGGACTGTTAGGGTGACGTAATTAGCATTCACTTCACAATGGTACAAGCTCAGCAATCTAAAGTAGTTGTGCCTGGTGTTTACGCTGTGGAATCACCACTGTACATTGCAAGACAGGGAGCCTGGCCTTTCAACATGGACTCAATGCACTGGGAATGGTATGAAGATATGCAGCAGAGTCGGGTGTCCCTTTGATAGGTGTGGTTGGTGGTCATGTGCCTGCAGACAATTTCAAACTTGAGGGGCTGGACGTAAAGACAAACGTGGAGGGTGGCTGGATCCTGGTCTGTCTACCACAACGCTGTATGTTGCATGGTTAGCGGGAGGTGTTGATTCGTGACTTCCTCGATGATGCAAGAAACAGTTTAATCTATATGTTATCCACCGTTTCTTATGAAGGTACGATATGCGCACTTTTACTATATACCTTGTCACAAATAGCAGTCTGATGTATGATGACGATGAATATGTTTGAGCTTACACACAATACTCCTTCACTGCACATGAAGACTTGACGAAGCAATTGAAGACACAAAACTTCAAATAATCACAATTGTATGTGCTAAGTACTAAGTAAAGCTAATGAACGGAATAGTTTGAGCGTAACTACTGCCACTCAAATACTGTACTAAGATTCAAGGATTACTGTTGAGATCAAGGGGGTGAATGTGGGCTGCATTAGAACAGATACTACATCATAGGACACTGTCGACAGGGCCCTCCTCGTAAGTGGCGTTCCACAGCACCGACCTGCAACCATGTTAACTTTCTCCTCATCTGCGCCCTTAATAATCTATGAACGTTAGTGTGCTCTTGTTTGAACACTTACCCTGCACTTCGAATTTTAGGGTTGGCATTGTCTGGGGGATGCCGAAGCGATGAATATTTTCCGACTGACACAGAAGTTCTTGAAATAGCTAAAGTTTTGCTGCTCACCCTATACATGTCAGACATATGCAATGTTGGTGATATAAAACTAACCATAGGGCGTCGACTAATTTAATTCTGAGCTACAATAAATACTAATTATAGTTTTTGAATTTATTTCAGCGCAGTTTTGCATGATATGAAACTATCGCGAGACACTATAGAATTAGTATGTTCATTTGGCTGGCAGCTAAAAAATGTCTAGCTTCTAGCCGGCATCATATCACATTCGCTTACCCTGCATTCCATGACCTGTTGAAAGAAGAATATCAGTTTACTGTTTGTACGTATGTTCATCTTCACCTCCCCAGCTGAAGAACTGAATGGTATATCCGTTGATAGCATCAAACTGTTCCCTAGTCATTGCAATGATTCCCCCGAAGAGCACTCCTCCTATTATTCCGCATGTAAATCACATGACGATTTTGTTGCAAACATAAGTGGATTGGAAGTGGCATCGGCTGTGGGGAATTTTGACCACGACCTGGACGTATATTGAAAGAAAATGCCATTTGTTCTGTACTTTGTCAATGAACATGCCGTAATACATGACATTATGACCGCAGGTGAGCAGGTTCCGATCGTTTACCATCAACTGGTCGACATCAGGAAGCACCACACAGTCAAACGCCCAACTATGCAAAATGGCCTCTGCGAATCCCGCGTTCATCGTGGGTTATTCTACAAACAGCAAATGCACATATGGAACACGTACAATAAAGACGGGAAATGTTTCATTTGATAAACCCAAGTAGTAAAATAGATGATGATTACGTTCCTGGTACTGATTCTTATTATAATATTTTTTTTATGGTAGCCGGGAAGCTAATTTCTTGCGTATAGCATGGACAAAATGGTTGATATTTCTATAAAAGCAGTCCTGAAAAGGAGCTGAACAATGATAGGCAAACAGCATAAAGATTTAAAGAAAACACCTGGCATGCATTGATGCGATATCAAAGCCAATCGTTATGATGCCCTGCTGATAGTGCAAAAAGATGCAATATTATAATTGGTACTATGTTGTATCGTTGACATCAGTACAGACAGCCTCGTCTGCATTCACATATTACTTAATCGACTTTGTCAGTGGGCGTGTTGATATAAAAAATGCAATCATGACAGCTGATATAATAGGGCGTTGTGTCACACTCAAGCGTCACCTTACATAACAGTTTACAATGTAAAATGGTTAACATCGTATAACAAAGCGAATGTGTGAGGTGAGCGGCGGCCGAGGAAATCCAGCCAATGCCATAAAAGCATATCTTAACTATTCCTCCGCACGCAAGCAATTTATATGTGTTTCTGAAATAATTCTTTTGTTGAGACACTACGACGCGAAAAAATTAATTTCTTTTATGCTAACTGGGATAGATTAGATAGGTAGTGAGAAATAATAAATTTATAAAAACTGGGGCTAAGAAATAAACACCCAACTTTTTGACGTCATACATACGCCACCTATTAGCAGCTCTTTGCATACGTTGCTCCAAAGTTGAATAAATGTATTGGTTTCAAACTAAATTAACGCGCTTTTAATTTATTAAAATCTCGCTTGAATGCTAAAAGCCACAAGACATTGTAGACGCTATATTATAGTTGCTCATACGCTGATTCTACAGATGAGCATAGGTAACATAATGACCTTGTGGTAGCATGAACAGCATGATATTTTATATATCATCACATCAATTCGGACCACTAATTGAAAATGAACTATTCGTCATAGATTGACGCACCACTTAAATTGCCGTATGACATAAAAACAAATGATATGTACCTCATGGTAAGAAACCATTTATTCATCTGCAATACAAATTATAATAATATTGACATGTAATAAGCTGACATCAACAATCATCAACCAATAACCACAACGACTGTACAGGGTGACCATTAAGATTGTGAAACAATGTGGCGATACAGGATATTAGGTATCCTGAATGTCAAGTTTTATGAAGCAAACGTTATTCTTGTCCATCACATATGAGGGCAAATCCTACACTTAAAAAATAAATTGCTTGATGAACCTGCGTATGTGATGTCTAGCATTTATTTTACGTTGTTTATCAATATGGTAATTATGAGGTTGACGCTGGCATTTAGAATGTCTTGGTTAAATATATGTTCAGTGTGTCCATGTTGTCAACATTGTATACTATCGATAGTTTAAGGGTACTAGTGTAACTTTAGCCCATCGGCTAAAAGTTTACAATTATTCATTCCCGTGAAGGCGTACGTATTATTTCATGTGAAGTATCTTTTTAATAGCATTTAGATAACTTCGGTTGTGTTTGGCGTAAATGAGTGGATTCAATGCCCCGTTTAGTGGCACAAAACCCTTAGAAATGTCAAGAATGATTGACAATAAAAGACCAGGTCTAGCAGAGGTGAGATGCACACACATACAGATAAGATACGGCACCCAGCAAAAATAGAACGTTCCAACTATTTTGAAAAACATTTTGGTAATCTTGAAGTCTTGATGTGTATTTACTTGAGCGGTTGTATTGTTTGCACCAGCTGGGATTATTGGAGGAGATACATTTGTCTTCCATGCAACAACACAAATTGATAAGTGCAGCAAAAACGATATAATGATCATAATCATCGCAACCATCATATATGCAAAGGCTACAAAAGCTGGCG
Organism: Urechis unicinctus; assembly: GCA_034190875.2. Lineage (NCBI taxonomy): Eukaryota > Metazoa > Annelida > Polychaeta > Xenopneusta > Urechidae > Urechis > Urechis unicinctus. Next base: position 7,337,719 of record CM067342.1, read on the forward strand.
GATAAACAAGATAAGTGAAACAAGCAACTCCGGGTTGCCAAAGATTCCAACCCATTAGAGGTATCGAATACAAACCTATGAAAAGAGACCAGAGACATACACAAACTTTGACTGCATTGTTTTCAGTTACAATAGCATAATACCTCAACGATGCACAAACAGCAATGATTCGTTCAATACTTAACACTAGAATTCCACTCAAAGAGGTCACAATGCTAATCATTGCTGCTGACAAACTCAATAAACAGATGTATTTAGCATTAGAAGCGAATTCGAGACCAGCAAGGGTGTAATTCAATGTGGTAAAATATAAGCCGGTAAAGAATGTCATGATATCACAGAAACACAGGTTAAGTATAAATATATTGATTGGAGTGCGCAAAGATGGTGTCTGCACATATGCCATGATAACCAAAACGTTTCCAGGAATTATTGACAGCAAGCACAATATGTGCCAAACATATATGAGTAAATACCACGACCGGTATAAATCCTTTGCGTTGATCACTCTCAGCGGATCGATAGTCATTGTCAAGTTCCCTATTTGGAACGTTGCATCAACTGTAGTTGCAAAAGTGTCGCCGTAAGTTTGGTATTCTGGGGTGCCAAAAGATGGGTCACATGCCATAGCCTGGATAGTCCAGTAAGTAATGACGAGGAGAAGGAAATGGCGTCCACCTATAAAATAAAACATTACAACAAGAGCTATCAACATTTTCCGGGTCAGAGTATCAATGCAAAGCTTTGACCAAAGACAAGCAAATGACAATTATATTTATATATTTACATATATATATATATTTATACATATGTATATATATTTATAGATGTATATATTTATATATATATATTTTTAAATATATAAATATATTCATATATATTTTTTTATATTTCTATATACCCCGCCCCGTGGCGCTAGGCTGAGACGGGAGTTACATGTGGCGGCGAAATTTAGTTGCAATATTGCAGGATATAAATAGGATCTCCAGGAAATATATATTTGATCCAGACTTTGATATCTTATTTTGAAGGATGTAAATAATAACCCAAGTACATAATCTGGAAACTGGTGATTTGGTGTGGTGATGCTGAGAGATTATAGAATTGCAAATCTGATGGAATCATGCCTCTGTAGTTATTTGACTGAGACACAATTTTGCCCAAAATAGACGAAATTTAAACAATTTGAACCAAACAATATGGACTTCAGTGCATTTGAATGTGGCGTAGAGCTACCTAGGTTTATGGATTTATGGGACAAGGCTCATCTTGTCCATTGACATGAGGCATGAAGCTACTCCTATCAATCGGAATGTGAACCTAAGACTCCTCTAGTCTATTATAATTTTAAGTAGAGTTACTCCAGTCCATTGCAACATGTATTACCACTGCTCCGTTGCATTGGAATATGGCGTATGGCTACTCCAGTCCATTGAAATGGTACTTATTACAACACTAGTCTATTGAGGTACGAATACCTATTACTCCAGCCAATTGAAATATAGTGTGCGGCTACTTCTTTCAATTTCAGCAATGATTACGATGGCTCATTCTACATAAATATACACCATATTTTGATGTATGGTGTATGCTTCTCGATTAAAATATGGATAACAACAACTCCAATCCATTGTTGACAAACGAAATATGGACTGTTTGGCTACTTCAATCGCTATAATGTCACACATATATCATCGCGACCAGTTTGTTTCTGATATGAACAAATTACAAATTATATATTATTAATTGTTTCATAAGACAGAAAATTTAATAAAATGGCAAAGAATAATCTTATTAGACGAGATAACTTAGTCAGTAGTCAACAAGTCTATTTACCGTCGTTATCGCTTTTCAAAATCATAAGGAATAACCTTAAAACCGGTTGTGTGTGAATATAATATTATTTGCTATCAAGTATATAATGGTTTAACCATTGGCCACGTGTTTCATTGACACAAATTCCATAGCATTCTTAGCAGCATGAACATGACCATAACGGCACGACGAACCATTGTTTCTTTTGGAGTTGATTTACACGATAATATGTATATCAATCGGCATAATATTCACGGCTAATCCACTCGAGGGAGAAATAATTCTATCAACAATGCTCGCACTTATAACATTATAATTTCACGATGAACAAACATACTTTCGTCCGCTACTTGTTCAGTTTAATTAAATGATAGACCGTTAAAATTCGCGCGTAGCTGGGTCACCGCAAGTCATTTGTCTATGACCAGACTCAGTCTTTGAAGCATAAAACGGAGTGTTTATCGCAACAAAAAACGATTGTCGTTAGCGTGCTTAGGGGGCACTTTCAATATCTGCCATGTTATCATGAAGTGGATTCATAAACTTGTAGGCTTGGTACCTGCTTTTCTTGCATTCAATAATACGAAATGTGAATCGTGGCGCCATTGATGTGATTCAAGAAATTTAAGAAATGTATTTGTGATATGACTAATCGTGCATAAATATTTTATTCACTTGGAAACTCCCATCCATTTACATTATCCCGCAACCCACTCTTTATTCGGAGCTAAACTACTGCAAGCTGCCTCGCTTTCTTGGAAACAACAGCCTTTCCAAAGCGACCCGATTATTTGTGAAGAATTCCCCGCTTCGACTTGACGAAAACAACTTCCTGCGTAAATAATTCAAATATCACGATAAAAATTGGTGTGTCATAAATAACGAACGGCTGATTATGTTTTGGTTGATTTCAAGAACATACGTGTTCTTATTTATATATGTGAAAGTATGTTCCTGTAAACATAACCGTTGGACGGCCATTTTGAGTTTGAGCTGCTCGCTAGGAGACATAACATTCTTTTTGGATACGGTTAAGACGGCCAGCTAGATTACTGTCTCAAAAACCTGAGTTTGCGAACTAAAGTTTCTTTATGGATAGGGCCCCTGAAGTTTGTGAAGAAATTTCTGCCATACCTCATTGTTATGGAGAGTTTGTGTGGCATTGTTGACAATAAATAAATAGGTGCACGAGGAGACGATAGGACTTCCAACATGCCGCAAATAAACGTATAATGAAATGTGGCGTGAATTACTTTATTTGTGCTTTTTAGCAAATTTGAAATTATACCGTAAGTAGCAAATTTTTGATTTGTTTTCCATTTTAGTTGTGAATCTGTGAAACAGCCATGGAGAGTTACTGCAAAGCACCTGAATCGATATAAAAATGGATTTGTGATCATTTTCTAAATAAATAGTCCAATGGATTACAAATAAAAAAAATTCGGACACAGTTTATTGCTGGTATATACTTTTGGTCCTCTAAAGTCGTTCACTAAAGGCCAATATACATACATACATATATATATATATATATATATATAGATATATTATATATATATAGATATATATATATATATATATATATATATATATATATATATATATATATATATATATATATATATATATATATATATATATATATATAGGCATAAATATATATATATAGGCATAAATATATATAAGTGCATATATATGCATATATATATATATATATATATATATATATCTATATATATATAGATATCTATAGATATATATATATATATATATATATATCTATATATATATATATATATATATATATATATATATATCTATATATATATATCTCTCTATATATATATATATATATATATACATATCATTTCTATTTCGTTTTTATGCGACAAAATCATTTATAGGCGAAGCACCTTACCGTGTTTCTTGATCCTTTCTGCTGATGAAAGCAATTCACTGGCCGCTAAATTTCCGCATCTGTATCTCAGTTCGATGCGAACGAATTGAATCCTGGTTGGGGAAGCAGAATCAATGCTTTATATTCGTTCTGGCTTGTTAATCATGCTGGGCGTTGTGTTCTACCAGGTAAATGACCGTCTGCAGCTGGCCTCGCCATGTTTCTATAGTGGTTATGCAAGGTCTTGCTTCATGTGCCCTACATTTATTTATTTACTAAGGAGAGCGTCGTTCCCCTCAGCAGCTCATTCATCTGCTTCAAATAAGTTCTCTGAATTTTGTTGTTATCATATGATAAAAGCAGGAGGCAATTACTTTGCTGATTAATGACTTTGCGATAGGTTCATCCGCAAATGGAGCGACAGATCTTCTAAGGCTCTTGATTCATGTTGTGCCTACAAATGCACATACCCAGACGATTATCAGGAGTACTAACATAGTCAGGCTGGCTATCAACCTTTTACAAGTGACTCATTTTATTTCCCTGCCTCATGATATAAGTATTTAGACCCATCAAAGCTTCACCTATATCGTAAGAATGCGAATTACCGACCATAACGACACGTCCTTGCTGAATTAATTCCTATTCGTCCACTTCCCAAAGCTGTTTGCATGCTTCATATTACCGAATTTATAAGTTGCCTTTGTGATAGGGGTGCGTTGCATGGCAGTAATGTCTCGATTTGTAGAATATGACCTTATTGTCGCCAAATTATGACTTCGCTAAATTCACCAGTCACCTAAGGTTAAGTTACTGCGAATCAAACATATTTGATCTACAAAAGCTCACTGAACGTGCCGAATAAAATGACTGTATATGCCGCTCTGTGTTTTTTTCATTGACCCCGTAAAAATAACACATTAGAACGTTCATGAACTAGTTGATGCCGGATACTCATAGTGTATAGGTCAAGCGGGTCTTTCATCTGCTTGATTTTGGTGGCAATTGTAACGCATATGAAAATGTCGCCCGTGTAATTAGCTCGCTCCATACAAAAACTTGTGTTTAATGGAATGTTGCAAAATGATACTCTATTAATTGTTAGAAGCGTTAAACGTTATACAGAATTGAGCAGTAAGATTTTAATTAAGAGGACGACCCGAAATAATAAAGACTTAAAATATGTAGAAAGCTCACGACCGGCTCACATCATAAGATTAGAGACAGCAGGTTAGAAGGTTAATAATATATACAGCCGATGGGAAAATGGGGAAAAAAGCATGACGAAAATAGGCGTTCCACGACTTTATCGTTGACAATATTATTACATGCATTGATGAGTACAATTTGCGTTGTGCTATAACATATAAACCGGCAAACTTGGCAAAAATGGCTGTTCACATTGTATAATTGCCTTCCTCGTGTTTGTTGGAGCCGTTTGTTGGGCAAATAGCTAGGTGCATCTGCTAATGGCATTAAATGAATCTCGCTATTGTAAGGAGAAAACTCTTCGTATGCACTGTGATTTCTATGAACTTGGCTTGAGGATGAATATTGGATTTCGCAGACTATGTGTCAGCACCAGTATTGGTCATATTCTTTCATTATGACCGGCTCGTCTGTCAACCAAGTCTATTTATTTTATTGCATACCACAAACATGATTGAATTTTTCTCTAGCAGCTGCGATTTGCCCAATAGCTTGATAGGTAAGGTCCGTTTTTTCCTTTATGAGACCAGTTTCATTGCTTGGTGAAATTATGTTGATCAGCACAGTAGAATACCCAAAGAAGAATGAGGATGCTGAAATGTTCTGCTGTTTACATTGACACCATGAAAGAATTCTGTGTTTAAATTGTGCTACTTGAAAATGCCATATTGTAAGGCAATGCACTGCTGTATTATCAAGAAAGTAGTCATTAAAATTCGTTCTATAGCTGTAATGCAATTGTTAGACTCAAATAATGCCTGACAGTTGCGTGTATGGTTTATAGACTATTTGGTCAAGTTGCTTTTGATATATATGCTCATTATAGCGATGTTTTGTGGCACTAGGCTCTGTTCAAAAGTTTCATTGCCTAAAAGCCTGCTCAGTGGAGTGACCGATGCATGGGCTCCGATTAGATTCTAAATTCGTTTTGACTGATTGAGCTTATAAACATATGCAGGTATCAATGCAGCTGATACCCCGTCATGATAAAGAGACTATGACTGGAAGATGTATGCTCAATTGTGCCGGATGCGAGCGATATATAGATATACTTGTCAGCTACGTGCATAGTGCTGTATCTGGTATATATTATTTACGCGCTTGGATAAGCTGATTGCTCTGACAAGGTGCACGCTTCAGAAAATACGCTCTAAGGAACAAATGCAGGAGTCATCAAAGGTGGTTTGCTATTCGTTTGCAAACAACGAGTTAATATTGATAACATTCTGACTAAACATTGCTGATATACAGAAAGGATTGAATGCATAAGCTACAGATATCCAACACTGCTTTTACACTAATATATTGCCATATCCCTGAGTGGAATATGCAGTGTTTCATCCTGACTGGCCGCCTTCGTCACTGGGAGCAAGCATCCTTCATGTGGCGTTACCTGTAACATACTCTTTAAAATACAACAAACAGAAGTGGTCAACTACTGGCCAACATGGGCATTTTAATCATTTGTTAAATCTTTATCATCTTTTTGCGGCACAATATAAACCATACAGCATTTTCGGCATTCTCATCCGTAATATTATGACCCCCGATATGCGTAATGAAGGGCAATTTTTTCAGAAATTCATAACAGAAGAATTCGCTAATCTACTGGTTCTATTTTCGTATCCAGCTGCATTTACGCTATTCATAACTGGTTGTGTATGTGCTAACGATAACACATTTTTCCACTCATTTCTTTTGTCTTCCTGCAAACTATTTCTAGAAGTGTGCATTGTACCTGCTTCTGATTAAACCTATTTAAAACAATGATGGAATAGAAATATCTTGACTTTTTTTTGCTCAATGCATACAATTGAAGCGATAGGCAATATATTCGCATATACTTCCCACTTCTCAGAATACTAGATGATAATCATATTCTGCTAAGTGTATCTTGAGCGAACTAGCGCATTCCATGATCGCACAAAAATAGGCAATTGTGCTGATTGAAAAGTAATTGACTTTTATTAATTCGCTTGGTTCCAAAGCAATAGTTGGTTGAATATGTATTACACCTTTAAAAATAAAAGTGAAATTAACTAAAACAGATGGGCGGCTAGGGTAGTTGGGTATGATATGTATATAGTAAACCTCAAAGCAATTGGTTCTATACCTCAAGCGGGCTAAACCTTCATATTGCTTACTGTGGTCAGAAGTGCTCCATCAGTTGTCACCTACTATATGACCAACCTCAGAAACTGATACTGATAAATTTGGAAGTTTTAGCTATGTTAATGAAAGAGTATATTGGTGTCCATGTACGTAACCATGCCATGATAAATCTATTAACGTGCGATAGATTAATTGTAGAAAGATTCAAATCGAACTTGGCATGCATGAAAGACCCATGGGGGGTATATGAGGGCACACCGCCAGATCATTTCTGTGCAGATTATTAAAAAAATAGACCAATACATATATCTTATCTGTATGTGTTTGTCATGTAATTAAATATCCAGCGTTACATGGGTCGGGGGTTGTGCTTTCGATTATCGCCCTATACACTGCTATGATTGATTAGCACTAGGCGAGAATGTGATGCAAATTTAGCATGCATCTGCTGCACTATCATGAATACCATCTTATTAGTCATTAATCTTCTGCTAGGGAGCATTCTAACGACGATATCCAAAAATATTCACAGTTATAAACATGATATTGATACTTTGGCATGTTACTGTATAATAAATGACTAGTTGCGAGTAAATATTACAAAGGTCTCCGCTAGCTACATTGGCTACACGCGATCGAAATATAGGTCAACCTACTTTATTTCACTAATTGGTACTGCCTATCACGTTGAGGAAGTTATGTAATGACTCGAATCTAATTTACGCATGTCAGAGAGAATGGATATTGTTAAATGGTTACGTCTGTGGGCCTTCACAGCGTCGGAATATATCGAGTGGTTGGGTGTCTGACTAAGCAATCCTTGAGTTGATAGACACCATTGACGTACCGCATATTTAGGCACAATAAGTATTGCAAGGAAGAATGAACTCGGACACCTGGCATGCTACTGCCAGGTTCCAGCAGAAAAAGCTTCCTTTGCAAACAGCATTAGAACTATGTATGGCGGACGGAATCGATATTGGAATGAATAGCTTCTTCTAAAACGTTCAAACATTTGAAATCAGCTAATATACAGTGTTCACAACTTAATATCGATAATGTCGTAGTGAGAACTATAGTCTCATAGTCGTCCAAAACCTTATATGCTATGCAATGATTTTCAAGGGGTAAGTGCGGATATCAATTTACATTTAAATATACATAATTACATATTATAGGAAAGCTGAATTTGTTTTTTTTCCTGGCAGTATTAATTGCGCTGCCCATAGCACATACCAATTAACGACAGCGATACACATATCGATTTATGTATTGAATGTCGTGCATTGCACTCAATGACATAACACTAATCAGTTTTACCTGGTCATGTCAAACTTGTCTTGCTGTGAGTAATTGACATTAGGTGTGGTGGTAAACGAAACTACTTACGAATTGTAGAAAGTTGACAGATGTTTGTACAGCTGATCTTCCCCTGAGCATGATAGATTCAACGGGAATACTTGATGTCCAATTGACAATTTATGTGCTTCCTCTTGCTGACGAATTATACATGAATAGCGGAGACGAGATCAGTGTGAATAGCTGGTTTTATTGTGGTAACTTATTGTTGCTTAAATATTATTCGAAATCGGCTGGTGAACATTCTACAAACGTAACGTACATAATGCAAATGGTATCATAGCTTTCTGCATTGTTTTCATTGATAGATAATTGTATCGAAGAACACCCCTGAAAATGATAAATTGAATCTCATTTTCTATTGTTAGCATTTATAGAGTTTCATTTAAAACTGTGGAGAGTCGTCAAAAACCTTATTAATCATTTCCAGATTACAAACATTAAATGGTGTTAGATCAGGTAACAACTTCACGGGTCCTGCGAGCGATGTGTTGCACTTAAAAGCATTGAATGAAATGACGAGCTCAACATTGTGAGAGTCGCTTTAGCTGCTGCCCTAAAACTATCACTCCTCCAATACAAATAGGATATCGCCTACAGATACGAGATGACCATTTTTATGTTGCATTTTGTCTTTAGTGTGGTTGATTACAATGCCCATATGTAATAAATTAATAAAACTGCCGACATTTGCTTGCTGGGAATATTGTTAAGATCTGGACACGGAAGACTGTTTCCAATTCTTAATACATATAGCTCAGTTTTGTTCTTGACTCCCCTAAAGACACATTCATAAACATTGAGCATACCAATACTTATATTATCCGGTTATTTTATTATAAGCAAATTCCAACTTTGCATGCATTATGATATATGTATACTGTAAAAGCTTTCGATATTGATTACTCATAAAACTATCGATAAATGTTTATGTGTCAAAGATTTGAATTCTTTCGGACAACAGGTCAAGGTCATAATCTAGTTGACCTGAAAAGAAACCCTTCAGGTGTAAATGCATCCTTTGCTATACCTTACTAAGTTAGTTCATGCAACATTTTTGGCATTTGTCTATGTTTGGCTGATTATCTAGCTGATAAATGCGTACATAATATGTTAACATCATTAATGAAACACTGAGTAACTGTTGCGCTAAAGCTACACGAATGAAGTTTTGTCTAACGGATATGCGACGTTGGTTACCCGTTTACAACCAAATGAATTTTTGGCGGTTTTTGCGATTTTTTTTATTTACTTCCGCTTTTATGTAGTTGCTCAAACAACTCATTTGTACTTGTAACCGGGAATACTAAATCACCAAAAATCTAAAGATTAATGTGCACTAACAGCAGCCTCTGAACTTTGATAACAAAAATAGTCTAATGAAAAGCGAGCTGGACCAGTAACTACGCAAGCGCAAAACTACCAATTTCCGGTATTATCGCTCATACTCCACCTTCGCAGCCTCAGTTAAATCATGTTTTCACTCGCAAAAAAAAACATGGGCACATTCAGTAGCTCAAATGAGAAACCTGTTTGCTAAGAATTGGTTGCATTACTATTCGGGTTGGTTTGAATGCCACTACAATAAGATATATACCATTATTCTTGAGTTCGCGTTTCCCGTATCATATATTGTATATTAATAACAGTTCCTGTTATGCGCTTTAGCAATCGGTTAATTACTACACCTAGATCGTCCTTTTGCTTCATAAAAAAAGCCCGATAAACACACCGCTCCAAAGCACTGGATTAACTGCAAACGCATGGAGTCTAAATCATTTCACTAATAAAAAGCCACATTTCCCGCTTTGTGTTTCATCTGCAGCAAATCAACCACAACGCACTGGGCATTGAAAAGCAGCATAATTGAATAGGAGAAATGAATGAAGATAGGTTGCCTTCAGAAACGAATACCATGGCTAATGGCTTATTGACGCATGGCAATTAAACTTTGAAAAGCAATCCCCCAATGTCGTTAGAGCATTGAAAGTACACGAATATAATCCATTGACTGCATAATATTCGCTCAGTTTACATGGCAAAGTGACGACAATGATTTCTGATGGCAGCTCTGCGGTTAAGCCAACATCCAATACAATTGCGACACAAAGTCACAAGCAAATTTTAAAACACCCTTATGATTAAAATGTGGCTATTTATGTGGAAATAAATGTATATTAGGAATATATTTATTCAGACAATAGAGACGAGATGGCGATGACAGTAACACTATCTCCAAAAGATAACCCGTAAAACTGTTGATTGTAGTCATTTTATATCTATACTCAATTAAAACTGGTTGGTTTAGCACCTATCTATTTGTTTTACGCGTGTTGATTTAGGAAAAGGAAACGGCTTATGTTAATCATCCGCACGCATTACAATATATACCGTCTTCTATTGTACAGATCACGATTATAATAGTAACTACGGTAATTATAGTGATAGATAGAAGAATAGCATCATTAAGATTTAATAGAAAAAGGTACATTGTTACTTTATTGTCTGCGTGATTCAGTTAATCGAATAATGATGCAGTGTTGTGTTTAATATTTTGTTCTCGGGTAGAATTTATCTTAGATGGGTATGTATTAATCTGTTTCAACAGACGATTGATAATAGTGCGGAATAAATACGGAAAAAAAGCTCGGTTCATATTTTTCAAAAGGTAGAAATATTAATGGCAAATATCCCAATCTGCCATATTCTTCGACGATGATTTAAAGATATGCGATTGAAGATATTTTTGTAAATATGATCTCTACAACAATGATACATTTGACATGTAAATTTGTGGTGCGATGGAAGGAGAAAAAAAAGGGCAACCTACACAAACAATCAACAAACTGGAATGGGATAATTAGGATTATCGGATTGAACTGCGCTATGAAAAAAAATCTTGCTATCGGTTTCTTTGCTTAGGCAGCACAAACACATCGCAGCAAGGGTTGTGTCGGCTTCATTATCATTCTTAAAGAATAAGTAATATACAGACCTATAATTATTTGTACATAATTACTTACTTACTACAAACGCCTACCAAAAGGTGCTCTTAACTCAATTCAAGGCTGCCATACGATTATGTTAAGTTATATTTGATGACACCATAGTGATCCAGAAAAATCGAACCGCCAAAACGTTCAGGTGAATGGGACAATAACATTGCATCCATATCAGTAAAACACGCATATAATGAGTAGACTTCAGTGACCAATGGTTTGTAATTGGGATTTGAGTTGTTAGATGACTGATGGCCAATAGAAAATATTTCTTACTACCCTACCAAGCCTGGTAACGACACGGGACGACTTAAGCAATTACAACTGCCATCAATAACGCATGAAATGACAGGTGAACAACCTATATTTTGGTCATCCTCTGCAGAACGCAGTTATTCATACCACTCTATCGAGGTCGTAGGAATCATTAATTTGTATTAACGAAATGGTAGCGTATAAAGATTGTTCATAGAGATGAATATGTAGTTCGTCCGAAATAAAAGTGATCACTGTGGATATTGCAGACAAAACTCGCACCAATTTTTTTCAAATGTCATCCCATTAATGTTGGCTGATAATTGGGCCAGCTCTGCTGTTCGTCGCGTTCCCTGAGATAGTGGTTTGTTACGGTAACGGTTTTGTAATCAATGGCAATTGCAAAGAGGAAAAATGATAAATCCTGTCTTGAATGGGCCGAAAAACATAATTAAGTGTTGATTACAGGCCAAATTTAGATTTTGGCATAGATCATGAACATAATTGTCACTGAGCATGACGGAGCATGACTAGTGGAAGGGTTTCCAGGGGTAATGTTGATGGTATAGCGCATATTTACTCATCTACATTGACTAAGCATGAACTAATATAAATAACAATTGTACAATACTGGTACCGGCTGATACAATATTCGTCTACTAAATAAATATCATAAACTGAAAGACAAAATGATAATGCCGTACTATAATCGCTGCTTCAACTGGCACTTTAATTCCAGCATCACATTGTGTCATTGTCATTTGCTTTGTGCACATCATGGCGACGCAGTTAAAGCTTTCATCAATAACTTATTCTTACAACGGATAATCCCATCTGACAGGATGCTATAAACATCAAATGCACCCAGGTGACCGCACAGGACCGGATGAGACAATTACAATTAAGAATACTTCAAAGATACAAGGATCGTCATTCATGTCGGGATGAGAGGACACGGAAACATAAAAGTTAAAGGCTGGCCTGTATGTATGGATACCATTGACAGACACAAGCAGACAGCGACAAAGACGGCCAGCCAAGATGAAACACTGCATATTAAACTCAGGAATATGACAATATTTTAATGTAAACGTAGGGCTGGATCTTTGTAGGTTTGCATTCAGTCGTTTCTGTATTTCAGAATTGTTTAGTCGGCATGTTATCAACGTTTACTTATTTGCGAACAAATAGAAAACCACCTTTGATGACTCCCGCGTTTGTTCATTAGAGTGTATTCTCAGACGAGTGCACCTTGTCAGAGCAATCAGCTCAATAATCAACATTAGATGTGTTGAATGATCAACGAAGAAATTAATCAGAGTGCGTTACTAGCTTTATTCATCAGAGAGTTATCATTGTCGTAATGGTCAATCGGGACATTAATTGGCTAGTTGCAATTTAAGAACACTAAACTTGATGTCCATAAGTGTTGCAATCAGCCGATAGCAATAATGATTCCTTATTAAAACCTGAATTGAACGAACCGTTATGGACGATAATTCAACTGCTTGATTATATATCCGTCAGGTGTCTATCACTTGCCAATATGGGAAATTGCCCACCCCAAATAAGGTCCGAATCATTACAATAGTGGAAGGGCGTTATTTTTGTCTATTTCGTTAACTTAACGGAAAGCAGACGTAACACAAGCTCTGTGAAGACAAGGCCAGTTTATGAAGACAATATATCGAGCGATAATGCTGACAAGGATTATTTGAGATCTCTCTAATTGAACAGAACGATATTGGACGCAGTGTCATCCCTTGCCCAAAGCATTGCATGCGCATAGTGGTATTTATTTTGATTTACAGTGGCAGAAGATCGGAGGCGCCATTTACTGTTCCATCTTTGCATATATTGTCATAACTCCAGCTAGCAGTGCACGGTACACTTCCCTTGCTTCTTCAGCAGGCAGGTTCCCACTCGCAGCTAGCTCTTTTATGGTCATCATTAGTCATTAATGTCATCGCAAATCTCACAAATTGATTCACACCAAGTACTCAATGGCTGATAACAATTCGGGACATATTACATCGTCTTAGAGTTAGTTCAACTGAATAGTTGACACTACAGCATTTGTGACATGCGTCTACTATTATAGCCTCGGGTGTCGTTAAAGGGTATTGCTGTTCATTTGACGTATTTATCATTTATCTTATTAAACGAAAAACAAGATATTACAAGTCAAGAAAGAGCCAAACTGCGTACACAATGTGTCATCTCTAATTCATTATGTGGACAAATGATGAATGGTTTTCAATATTGTGTGTCCTAGCATATTATCAGCGTTTACAGGGGACGTATAAGGTCAACGGGCTAAATGGAATCGTACGAAATGCCTCGTTCAAAGTTGAAAATAGGTTGCGTCGGCAACACAAGGCCGTTAAATAAGATTTGCTTGAGGGAAATGATAAGATAAGCGCTAAAATCAACTGTGACGTTATCGGCCGACTGTGCGAGGATATCGTCGTAAGCATTTAGCGGATAAGTATATTTATATATTAGACTTGCACTTGGCACAATTGATCATACACCTTCCAGTAATAGTCTTTTTATCATGACGGGATAACAACTGCATTGATGCCTGCATATGTCTATAAGCTTAATAGGTCAAAACGAATTATTGCCAATACTGATGCTGACACAGACACATAGTCCGCGAAATCCAATATTCATCGTTCTAGGCAAGTTGATAGAACTAAACGTAGAACGGATCAAGTCATGTCTGATATTAAATAAGCTTGATTTACAACCCGATGTGGTAAGCCGCAGTAACTTGCTGTTACACAGCGCCAAATTATCTAGTATGTGACGCGAAAATCATATCATTAACGCAATTGTCATGTTTATATTCCTTAACCAACGTACATATTTAGCCCCTTGTTAACCTTTAATGTAATTCGCTTATGTGTTGACTTGCACCATCTATGTTATGTTACAAGTAAAAGGCGCTTATCAAATAGCATGGCCGACATTTTCATATTCCATGACAATTGCCACCTCGGTTGCCAACAATAACAAGCAGATTAAGGACCCGCATGACCTATACACTATGATTATCCAGTATCAACTAGTTTATGAAAATTATCATGTGTTTTTTTCGAGGGCAATGAAAAAAACACGAAGCGGCATATACAGTCATGTTTTGCGGCTGGCTTGATAGCCACGTGTTCAGTGAGCTTTTGCAATGCGATTATGTTTCGATTCGCAGAAACTTACCCATACGTGACTGGTTAATTTAACGACGTCAAAATTTTGCGCTTATAACATAATATTCCTAGTCAAGGTCCCCTAGCCTGATGGCTGCGGGCGCTATTTACATGTTACTGATATTCAATAGTCTCGCCTTCAGGTCTAGGGGACCATAGTAGATTGAACTGGACGGGCATCCCAGATTTGGGATGCTCCAATCACAAGCCGTGTCTCTCGGTCACTCTCGGTACTTTTGAGTCGTTGTCTCTCATTGGTCTATTCTACAAGTTCCGAAGAACTTGTCCAACCGGCCAAGTGATTTTTATGAGCCGGGCACACATTCTACATCACTCCGATTTGTTGTTTCACGCTGAGTGGCACCGCTTATCACACAGTCGACGAGGAAGCAGACACACAGCTGGTTCTTTTTAACTGACTATCACGTAAACATACTATCGTGCAGCTACGCGATAAAAGCGCTGGTTGTAGTTCCAATTTGAACTTTTGAGACGCCGATAGTTCCAGAAGACCTTCAATGTGTTCTCATTGGATGCAGACCACTACAATGTCCATGACGTCACATGGAACCGAAGGGTGCGTATCACAAGCCAGTTTCATGAGCCAGGCGCAATTAAGGTCAATCCGGGTCACAACCTTTGTGTTGATTGGTCACGAAGATCAACGAACGTGTCTAATGAATATTCGGACGCGCCACTTTTAGACCTTGTCTGGCCGTAGACTCTAGGGCGAGAAGAGTAGCGGAACCCCTAGAGATATATAGAGATATAGATAGAGATATAGAGATATATATATATAGATATATAGGGAGAGAGAGAGATAGATAGATATATACATATATCTCTATATCTATAAGAGATCTCTCTCTCTATCTATCTCTATATAGTGAGATAGAGAGAGGAAGTAGAGATATACACAGATATCTCATTATGTATCTCTATTTATATCTATCTAAGAGATCTATATATATATCTATAGATATATATATATATATATCTATATATATATCTCTATATATATATATCTATCTATATATATATATATCTATATATATATATATATATTTAGGAGCGCAGCGAAAGCAAACCTGACATGAGTACCGTAGACTGATAGTGAGGCCAGCTACAAACGCTCAATTACCTGGCGGATAGACGCAACGCCCTGCATAATCAATAAGCAACAGCGAATATAAGGCATTGATTCGGCTTCTACCCACACTGCTTCACTTACTTAGCATCAGTGTCGAATCCAGTTGCAAAACTTTTGTGCCAAGTGTATTTTTATCATCAGCAGAAAGGATGAAAAAAAACGGGGTAAGGAGCTTCGTCTTGAAGTCATTTTGTTGCAGAAATATGTTTCCATTAACACATATATATGCAAGTATTGACATATATACATACATATAAATATATATAGATAAACATATATCTATATCTATATCTATATGTATATATATGTATATATATATATATATATATATATATATATATATATATATATATATATATATATATATATATATACAAATATATACATGCATATATGTTCAAAGGAATTGTAAGGAAATATATATATATATATATATATGTATATATATATGCATATAAATAAAAAATGCATATAAATTTATAAATATATATGTATATATATATATATATATATATATATATATATATATATATATATATATATATATATATATATATATAAATACACTGTTTCATTGTATTATATAATATATGCCAACTTAATAATCATCCAAATATAATGACAGTAAAATTGTACTAAAATATATGTCCACGAAAGGTTATAGTCTACAAAAGGTTGTAATCGTCATATATATATATAGATAGGGCCATATATATATATATATTATATATATATATATATATATATATATAATCTATAGGGGGATAGCGGCAGAGAGATATATATCTATATCTAGATCTCTATAGATAGATCTCTAGATATATCTCTCCTCTTATCTCTCTCTCTCCCTCTTACTCTGAGAGAGAGAGTATGCAACTTCCATTGAGGACTTTAAATCCCGTTTTTGTCGTTTGAATAAAGCATTTCTGGAAATATGCATGCCCATATCCCATCCCAAAACCGGAAGTATTTCGCCCGGATCATATTTCTCCTCGCTTTTCGGGTAGAAAATAAAGTGAGTATGCTATAAATTTGTAACGAAATTAAACAAAAGTTTGTTCGAGCGATCTCGTTATACTTTCAGGTAATAAGATATCTCAATGTGAAATCATTTAGACTTCAAAAGGTCTCTTATGACAACAATTGACGCAAGTCACCCTAATATCGCTCACCGCGTGTTCGACGTGTATTTTTGGATTCATAGAGATTAAAAGATTTACCAGGAATAAAGTTTGCTGGTCAAAGTCAGAGATTATCATTTTCTGCATTGGTGGAATAATACTTCTTTTGGTGTGGACCCGTGGCCTTGCATATCGAGTTTAGCGATCAAACTTCGTGTAAACAAGCTACAGGTGGGCAAGATAATTAACCCTTTAGGCCAGCTTGTAATGTTTGTTATCGGAGCTGTTGTGATTCGAATGCAAATATATTTAGCTGCACTTGATTATTTTAAATTCAACATCCATTGTTGTTTCTACATTTTCGAAATCTCACACTCATTTAAGTTTACGACTTACGATAAGCTTAAGCTCATCTCTTATTTTAAATATGAATTCCTGGTTTATCACAGTCCATAAATATCACTAAGCATCATCCCAGGACGCGATAATTTGTAGTTTGAGTCTTGAGGCCAAGTTTAACGTAATACAGATCTATATTTGACAATTCCAATAAAATGGTTTCTTTTTTATAGCGATTTTTTTTTTGAATTAGCAGGTAGATCATCCTACCTCAATAATTACCAACCATTGAATCTTACCATATAAGTTAGCCTGTTATGTTTTACTGATAATTACTTGTGCAGGTAAAAAAAACTGTTCGATGAAGCCAACCCTGTCTGGGCCCCTTCACATAAGCTTGGACATGGCAAACACAAAGTATCTGACTCTGGTGAGAAATACCACAGACAAGAGAGGCGCAGAAACAAGAAGAGGCTGTTTGAACAGGAAACAGCAGCACCTTATGTAGTTATGATGGTGGTGTCTGACATAAATTATGGGTTTAACCGACAAACTGAAATAACTGCATAGTTTTTTAGCTAGTCGGAGGAAGAGATGAGGTACTTTCTCTCTGAAAGACTGTCTTGAAAGAAAAACTTAAGTCTAGTATGTATAATGAAGACACTTTCTCTGATGATGACAGTGAAGTTACATCGGACTGCCCAATTACAAAATGTTGGTAATTTTTAGCTTCATTTCCTCATTTATACCTTACAAAGTACATTGTCTCCATTTCAGCAAATGAAACAATGAAATTTATGTTCAAGCTACCTGTTCAAGATTTGGCTTATCGGTTTCATGTATCAACATAAACTGTCTTGAGTTTTTGCTACTGCAATTAAAGTTCTGTTTGTCAGGTTACAGGCTCTCAGGAGTTGGCCAGAGAAGGACACAATTGTAAAAACTATGCCAATGTGTTTCAGGTACAATTTTGGGACTGAATTTGTTTGCAAGAAGCTAGCTAGTGCACAAACCTTGTCAATTTAAATACACCATAATAGCTCTAGGTTCCTTAGGATAACCTCACAAAGTGTTATAAGTTTCATTTCGAAGGCATAGGGAGGAAGGAAAAGTGACAAGTATTTGACAGAAAACCGGTTTTCTTCAGCATATATCTCTCGGTGATCTTGTTCTGACTGATCGAGGCTCTGGTTTAGCAGATTTAAGGCAAGACCCAGTTACCTATGTCTGAGGTCATTTAAACCAGAAAAAAAAACTAATGTAAGGAGGGTAATTGGAAATGTGGGACCAAAAAAATAAGCATTTTAATTGGTCCTGTTTAATATCCAAAGATGCTAGAGACAACAGTTGATAAAATTATGTTTGTTGCTGTTTATCTAATCAGCCTGTATCAGTGGTGTCTTGTGACTGAGCGGAGAATTTGAAGTGCTGAAATCAACCAGTAAGTTAAAGTAAATATGACTGACAGCTGATTTATTTGTGAATTCTCTTCAACTATTCATGGACAACACAAATAAAACTTTAATATCAACTTGATTGCGTGTATCTGCTTCCATACGGATATTTTGTTTCAAATATATAAACTGGTACATACAATCAGCTTTACACATTGCATGGTTACTAACACTTGAACACAGTGAATATGTACAAGCAAAATATATCCAGACCCAAACATCACCTCTACCAATACACAGATTATTTACATGATGGACAGGTATAGTGTAACCAAGCCACACTACATGCAATCATTTGTTCACTTGATTGCGATCGACATACACACAAAATCTCGACTTTGTCATCAGTACATTAGGATCTGGTGACTGTTACACACTTATTGAAAGCACCACTTAGTAGTTCTGGCGAAAAAGGAAGCTGTATTAAGCACTGAGCCTCAGAACATATCATTGGGAGAATTGTTTGTTTAAAGAAACCTTCAAATAGAAATATCACTGTGATTTTATCCACATACAAATATTTTGGGTCTAAACTTTTTTATCAAAAAGGATGATATGGGTTCAGATACTTGCTCATATTGTCAAGCTCATCTGCAGAAACGTCTTTGAAGCAAAATGGTCAATAGCTGTATCTTTCTGAAGCTCACGATGGCATTGACATGGAATAAACCATCAGCAACATGAGTGCAAGTACCTCTTTGCCCAGCTTTGCAGTCACAGTTTGCTCTCAGGATATTGCCACCCTACTCAACAATAATCAATGGTCTGGCTGGCAGTACATTTAAGCTTTGTGAAATACGATATCTTAGATCAGTGATTAGGGAACTAAGAAGCATACATATAATGATTATAATGTTAACCGTAACATTAATCATTTAGGGATAACAATGGTAGGGTAAAAGACAGTAAAATCCTAAATATTGCTCAAACGTTTGAGCATTAATATGGTAATAATATACATGTAAGAATGGCATGCTTATATGCAATCAAAAACATAGCACAGGAAAATTAAACCCTCCCCCAAAGGAAAAATCTTCAAAAATTTATGACCCAAAGCACCAAAGCTGTTTTGTTGGATTGAACAAGATTAAATGACCAAGTGTGAACAACAGTTGAACAAAACATCTGTTGCAGATCGGAAAATAATTGTTTACCTTTAATAGATATCAGCCAGCCTTCCCCACATGAAACATCAGTTCGTCCTCAAGGTTAGTGTCTCCTCAAAACTTTTTAACAAGTATTGTGCCCGAAATGTGACAATTACTATGACAAAACTTAAAGATAAGGAAATAACTTATTTTTTACATTTAATAGGTATCAGCCAACCATCCCCACCTGAATCATCAGTGTCTCCTCAAAACTTATAATTTCACAAGTATTATGCCTGAAATGTGAAAGTTACTTCACCAATTTATCTATTGAAGATGTGGAAATAACTTATTTTTTACCTTTAATAGGTCTCAGCCAGCAGTACCCTCCTGAAACATCAATTCATTCTCAAGGTTAGTGTCTCCTCAAAACTTATAATTTCACAATTATTGTGCCTGAAATGTGAAAGTTACTTCAACAAAACATCTATTGAAGATGTGGAAATAACTTAATTTTTACCTTTAATAGGTCTCAGCCAGCCAACCCCGCCTGAAGCATCAGTTTGTCCTCAAGATTAGCGTATCCTCAAAACTTATCATTTCACAAGTATTGTACCCGAAATGTGACAATTACTACAACAAAACATCTATTGATGATAAGGAAATACCTTGTTTTTTACCTATAGTAGGTATCAGCCAGCCATCCCCACCTGAAACATCAGTTCATCCTAAAGGTTAGTGTCTCCGCATAGTGTATTATTTCACAAGTATTTTGCTTGAAATGTGACAAACTGTTCAACAAAAACCACTATTGAAGAAAAGGAAATGACTTATTTTTACCTTCAATAGGTATCAGCCAGCCATCCCCATCTGAAACATCGGTTTGTTCTTAGTCAGTGTCTTCTCAAAACTTATACTTTCACATGTATTTTGCCGGAAACTCGACAAAAAATTAATTAAAACAACTATTCATCAACAATAAACACCAATACAAGGCCGTCATAACGTTTAGCATGTTGAACACGCACCGCCAGTGATGAACGGGAAAAAAATCCCTCTTCCTCGGGGCAATCAAGTCTAATGCTGGCTGTTTATAAATTTTTGTCATGAAGGAAGTTTCTCAATGAAAAAAGGATTTTCTCCCAATCATCACTTCTTTTCTTCTTTATAATCTTTGTTATATTTGTTTATCGATTATAGAAAAAAAATCATGAGACCAGGCAGCCTTCAATCGTTCTGCGCGGACCAAATTATCAATGAATCACCTATTGTCCAAATGGATAGCATTGTGACGTATTAGCTTTGAAATACGAAATCACTTCCCGGACCTTGAACTGTCCTGTGCAGCGCAGCGCTTACAATTAACCCCTTGCCCGCCGCAGGCGACCTAGATATAAGCCGGGCAAGTGAGTTGCGCGATTAGTAAAGCGCCGACACGTTCGCAGCTCGTCTCAGTGAGAATATAAGATAAGATAAGATAATTTATTGGCCCTATTCGGGAATTTGCTTTACAGTCTACAATTGACTCGTGTCTCTCTGTCACTCTCCTCGTGTCCCAGCCCCTGCTAGGCCCGTGTTTTGGCAGGAAAATTCCAGATGGCGCTAGAAGACGGGTGCTGTGATGAAGAAGCAGTGACCCGCAGGTATCGAGCAGTTCCTTCCTGGTGTAGGACAGCATATGCTTTATTTGCACACGGTCGTCACATGATCAGCAACTCACGTTACATATTGATGTGGTTGTCTGAAAGACGTCTGGTCGTTTGGTGACGTTGATGTAGTTTCCAAGGTCGAAGAGTGCGAAAGACACTGGAAACAGGACCAGACAAAGCACGTGGCTTTCCTAGAAGCGAAGCGCGTAGTTGAGCAGCGGGAAAAACACAATGTCCCTTCCTGGGCAACTGATGAGAAAGTCCAACAGATTCAGATATATCCTTTGATTCAAAGATGTTGTAGACGATCTTATTCACACACTGCACTAAAAACACAAGCCCAACAAAGGCCAAAACACGAGGAAAATGACAGAAAAACACGAGCACACACTAGACTGCGTGTCGCCGCGGTGCAGCGCCACCTATATACCAGTCAAGACAAGAGCGTTTGCCATTACCATGCAGAATTCCGCAAGAAGAAGGCATGAAAGCCCTAAGGGACCACACCTTGAGGTCATCACTATGCTTTCCAACCCATATCAACACATATTCACACACTGATTTGTCACCATTCGTAATGCCACATTAGTACCCTGTATGCAGCTATGGAGTTAACCCCTGAGGATCTATAGCCATATGGGCCACTCAGCGGAGGTTAATGCTGGTACATGCCAGAGGCCACTACCAGTTCAAGAGATTCTGAAAGTTGGACAGCATCTGAATTTTTTTTATGAAGGTATTTGAGCATTTGGGCTTTCCTTCTCAACCTCCATCCTTTAATAATAGTAGCAATAGTTAATGAAAAGAAATAATGTTATTGGGCCACACCTTATTTCAAATACTCTGTCACTGTATAAAATGATGTGAGGACCACATTGAAGACAACAACAAGACTTACTCTAAAATGAAGTCAGCGACAATCATTTAGGAAGCCACTAGCTTTTTGACCACTAATATACAAGAATCTGAATCACTCATAGTTGGTGATGTTTAAGGGCTGAACTCTGGATGCAGAATAAGGCCACCCTGGCAGCCAGTGAAAAAAGTATGACTACATAATTTAAAGAACTATGCATTATTATTCTCCCTTTTCTGTACAGTTGCTAAATTCCCTTCATTGTAATCTGGGTATATTGATTATGTATTGATATTGGTACAATTAAAATACAAACATGGGTCAATTAATTGCAGATACATCAGGTTTAAGTATTGATATACAATCATTACTGGCAAAGTAAAGTGTGACTTTCCCTCTTTTTCTCACAAACAGAACCACATCCATTAATACCTGACAGACTCCACTTTAATATGTACAACTAACATACCGTTGGGAGTGCAACACTATATGCAGCAAAGAAATGAAATAATATCATACAGTGAAAAACCATTGTTTTAGATGCTACTTCCAAGTCGAATATTAGCTCTTAGCATAAATCCAATGAATCGGGTAAGTTTTCTGTTTCTTACCCCGATTGCAGCAATCTCTAAACAAATCATCAAGCAAACTATATATTAAGAATGATTCACTTTCATACAAACATAAATAACTGACTAAAGCAACCTTTGCTTAGATGCAACAAGTAATCCCATGCCAAGCAACTAAAAAATCCAGAAACAAGTGCATCTAGTGAGTACATTTCAATCATTATCATAAGTTAATTTTGATATCAGAATATATAATCAACAATGTTTGACTGAGTGATTTAACTATGGCTGGTTTTATGCTATAGACAGGACCTACTTCAAGTGGTCATCTGAGGACACTGAAATGGTCAGCCAAGTGTTTGCCTCATATATCAGAGAAACATCAAAGTCTAGATTGCCAAGTTATCATATAATCTTTTATTTGATTCATGTGAAAAGCAATATTCGTATAGTTTTCACAATTTTCTCACTGGTTAATGACTAAGTATATACCTTAGAAGCCCTGATGTTTTTGCTATTGTTTTCAATAACAAGCTATGATAAGATTAAATCATAACGTTTATGGTTTGATAATGTATTCAATGACACATCAGGGCTAAACACTAGCCTTAAAAACCAGTCAGGAAGTATTCCCACATTCACTTAACAATATTCATTTGCCTGATAATAATTTAAATAAAAGAAATGATTTACCCAAATGAGCTTATGTCTAATAATTGAGAGAATGGGACATGTTAAACTTTGGGGCTTCTGGCTTGCTTTATCAGAACTAGTTTCAATCAAAATTTACAAAGAAAAGTATGGAAACTCAGGGGTCAAAAGTCATACAGATCTGATTTGAGCTTTCCTAAGTTATATTGACATGAGAAGGCCCTATATGTGCTTTCAAACACCTAGCATTTTGTATACAAAATTGTGACAACCAAACTTTGAATATCCCATTGGTTTTATATAGCATAGGAGATTCTTAATAAAAACTCATCTGTCAAATGCCATGCAGGGCTGTTGTTTAGTTTGCAAGGATCAATCAACATAGGAGGGGTCCATGTGTAAATGTGGTCTGGTAGCTGAGAAAGTAAAAACAAGCCACCAAAAGTTTACAAACAGATGGAGGGACAGCATGTAAACAACAATGGTCACAATTTTGAAAGGTAAAGGGAACTTTAACAATGAGGTAAACATTGTCACCCAGAGGAGGCAAGAAACCAATTTAGTCGCTCAATGCAGGTCTGTAGCAGTTGAGCAATTACCTAAAGACAAAAGGGGAAGTTGAGTCATAGTAGAAATCTTAATAGGTTTGAAACTGGAAGGTTATTGTCCATATAGGGCTGAAGAATGATACAGATATATTGATTGCTTTTATCGCAGAATGATAACAATGTAAAATATTTGGTGCATTACAAATATTACTTTAATCTGTCTGATTGATGAAAGTTAGGTAACTTGGTCTAATTTTACCAAAATAATGCTGGTTCTGGTAAGTAAAACATTGGTATACTGGTACAGAGGTACTGTTCAAAACTGATTAGAGTGAGGTCTCAGAATTATCTATGTTCTTTTGATTTTCTTATGTACCTGCCATGTAGATTGTAAACAGATAACCAAAATTAAGTAAGAGCAGTTCCATGAGAGGGATTATTTAGAAGTAATGCTGACAATTGATGAAGTGCTTAATGTGCTTGTGCATGGTGCATTTCCCACCATTAATGTTTATGGTACCTGGTCTTCAAGGTTGTCTTTGTGAGGGATACCCGTGTGTGTACCTCATAATGATTTTTAATTTAAGTTATGAATAAGGTTATTTGATTGGAATCAACAGTATTTGGGGGACATGCATAGGGGGGTGCATTGACATAAACTTGATAAAGGCAGAGGTCAATTAATATTTTGAATGAGGTCCTATGACTAAGTCTCATATTTAGGGGATTTCTACCAACCTCAACCATGGATGGTAAATCAAAAGGTTTTTTTCTAGGATACTTACGATTTGTTTCCACATTCTTATATGATGTTGTCGATTGTTTTTCTATTTATAGTGTTACAATTATTATTGTTGTTGTTAGATTCAAAGCTAATAAGACTACACTTGTAAGCAGAATCATCTTGTAAATCACTTGTGCCTTTGTGTCATTACTTTTAGTCGAAACCGCATGTGATTGTGTGCATGCAGTAAAAACTAAAAGCAGCGTTAGAAATTGAAAATACTTTCTAAAAATAATGACCCCTATATCAATGAATTACAAAACAAGCGATAAAACAAAGTTACTGCTTATGCTTAGAACAGAAGTGGGTAATAGCACTCCTTTGTCTTTTTTTACCAGTGCTACCACACAATGGGCTGTTACGACGAAGTGGATTTGCGCGTTGAAATACGGGCGGTTGAATAGGTTGTGTTCGCAGCCTGTTCGCAGCCTGAGACTTGACTTGCACTAGCCCTACACGACGTCTGAGTAAATTCATGTCACCGTTATGACCGGAGCTAGACTTGCACCCTATATCCTACCAAGGAATAAAAATTCCGACTAGCTCGGGTCAATATATTTTCAAAGGGTGATGAGCCTCTCAAATCCCTAGTGAGCGAACTAAATTTAACGAGAGAGCTGAAATATTACCGTATTCTTCTTCACGCCTATTACTCTCACTCTCAGAAGCACGTGCACAAATGTAAGCATGTATAACCGGAAATGGAAACGATTACAATACTTGCATATAGATATTTGAAACAGCAATGTTAGCGGTAGGCAAAGAAACTTCGCCTCTGACAGCGTCCACGCTATATATTACTTTCGATCTCTCATATCCGCGCTGTGGCATCAGCTCATCAAAACACCAGGGGCGAGTGCCTTGACTTAGTGAGCGGTAACAAGTTTCCACTCTGTTCGTACGCTTCAATATGTATGCTACTTCGTATCGGTGAATGGTAGCAGAACTGTTTTGAAAGCTCCCTATACAGTGCCTCCTAGTATTCACAGTTGCATCGAAAAATACACCGAACCAAATAGTTGAGAAGATAGAAGAACATCCCATATAAATTTTAGAAAATAGTCACATTAAATATTTGAACGTATTCTGTAAATTGATTATTTTATGTGTAAATATCATGTTCGTACAAGATTATTAAATATTGTGCGAACCCTCCCCCCCCCCCCATCCCCAAATAAATTTAGTACACATTCATGGGTTATGGATGACAACAGCCTGAATATTTCTGCGTAATGCATGGCGTCTGAGACCAATCTTATTAATCGATACATAGTAAGTTTCTTTCGGGTCTCCTTTCTTCAGTGTCATTAGTCTATCTGCTTTATCTACTATGGTTTTAGTCTATTTTTGTACCCCTAGGCATAGGTAAGATGTGCCCCCTTCGCACACACCTCCTATATAGGCTAATACGTCCGGAGGTAATGTGGTCACTAACGGCTAATCAGTGTTATCAGGAAATGTACATCAGTGGCTTTGCTTCAGATATAAGAATATGTAACAAGCAATTAGCTACGCTTAAAGATTCAACCCAAGGACAGTGTGACCATTCAACTGCTTCCCTCGAGTTGTAAATATGTTGGGGCAACAGCGTATTGCTACTGATACATTCACAACTCGGTTTCAGTCTATAGCCAAAATTTGTTTGGCGTGAATCGCCAAAATATGCGTACGTTTGGGTCCCGCAGAATCCGATTAAAACATGCCACGAGGTATCTACCGCTTTATGAACCTCAGTCAAATACGCAGGTTCTCCATTGCCGATGTCAGGCTTCTGAGCGTTGAACTCATTGATCTCCGTGTCAGACTTCCAAGAGCCGAGTCGAGGGAGAAGCAGTGAAGAAGAATCTCATTATCCAAACTGTTTATAGTCGGAGAAGGTCCTTGTACAGGGCAATCTCTGCGGTTATTTTATTCAATATTGCCTTAAATAATAATAAAATCGAATTTATAAGGCCTCGATTTGAAATTCTTTGAACCTTTACAAGTATGTGGGGAACCAAGAAGGGAGCATTGTTGATACTGCTGGCCATTTTGGCTGTGGAACATAACTCAAAGTAGTTGCAATGCGAAATAGATTTGTTTAGTCATAAATGCACAATCGGTTTGACGATGCCGAATTTATTCATAAAAGGTAGATGCGACATTCGGGAAAGTTATGGTGCTAACACTTAATTTTATTCACGGAGGTTCCTTCTGGATCCCATTGCGCAGTTCCGTGAATTACAGTTCACATGTTTCCGCAGTTATCAAGTAATATTTAGAATTTGGCAAACAAAATATTCGTTAATTGATTATGGTTTGAAAAGAGAAAAAAATATACTATATAACCGACTTCTGCGCCCCCAAATATGTGGTCATAATGTCTGAAGATCATGATGATTCAGTGGTGAACATGCGGGAGTGCTGGGCTAGTCCCCAGGGGTTTATCGCATGATTATCACAATGATAATTACAAGAGCTAATCAAGGCAGATTTTAGAAATGACAATAATAGAAGGATATAGTTCTGTCTTGATCGTAATTATGTCTCTTGAATATTGAAAACCAGGTCAATAAATTAACTTCTCCAAACCTTCCAATGATACATTATGATAAATAAAAAAAACTTTCTGCCATGCACATGCGCGGTATAATGTTCTGTACTAACCCATGCTGTGGCCCCAAACACAACTATACCGGTTATAAAGATCCTTGACTGGTTCTTATTGCAAATTAAATAACTCCATGAATCGATACCATCAGCAGAGTATTACTATAATGAAGCGAATTAATACCGAATATCCTCCAAATACCGGGGTCTTTTTTATAGAATGCTTCGAGAAGATGATTCATTTTTATCCTTATAGGTTTTTTTCTAGTAAAGCAGTGACACATATTTATCGAATAATTTTGTTCTCCTACAAAGTAAACATCCGCATCATTTCTAAATAACTAGAAAAGAAGGAAATCTAAATGTCCGATCACTTATTTAATGCGTGACCAACAATATACAATCAAGCGTACCGTGGGGTGATGTGTTTTGATATGGCAACACCCTGTTCCGGTCGCGCATGCGTACATAAATGAGAAATGTGAAACGTAACGGGGTTCTTTCATTATTCTATATCTCCTCGCAAGTCTTTTAAGAGCGAAACAAACAAGTTGAAAATCAGAAAAGTGATAGAAATTAAAGTCTGGTTATCACATATATTAGTCTGCGTGCCATTTGGGTGGTCTATTTGTGGCTTGGGGACAAGCCGATGAGGATGTCACAGACAGCAGGTTGTGATTTTGGCCTGGGTCGGGTGTCTTTGTGGCCATCGGTTGGGTGACAGATGTTTCTGGTACGTGGTGGACAGGAGCCAGTCAGGTTGGCACTGGTGGCGCCGCTAGCCATGTTGCCATGGACGGCTGGACGGAAACATTATCTGGGGTGTTGGCCGGCCCCGCAGCCGGTCATGCTAGCATTGTTGGAGGCCTATTGACGACCTGTTGCAAGAGTTCCTCGAGGAAAGTGCGATGATGTTCTACGTGGCTTACCGGTACGAATTTCCTCAAGAATTTCCGGTTGCGTAGGGTTACTCGTCCTGAGTCATCGATATTTATGAAATACTAGTCGAAATTGCGGACCTCGATGACGGTCCCAGTCTTTTCCCATTTGGATTAGGGGGGTCCCGTCTAGTTTTGGACCTGAACGTGGTCTCCCACGCGTAGTGGAGGCAGTCGGCGACTGTGCTCTGACCAGGTGTCTGCCATGGGGATGTTCACGCAGCGCCTCTTCTCTGGCCGTCACATCTCAGTCCATGTGACGTGAGGTCGGTATTTCCTCGGCAGCTCGGGGACAAAGTCACGGATGGGTCGACCGAGTACGCACACTGGTGACCCGGTCTGGTGCGTTTCTGAAATACAGGATTGCGCGTTGGGCAGCATCAGTGTCCAGATCGCCGTCCAGTCCAGTATTATCTGAGGTGCTCCTCAGTCTTTATTCCGGACTCCGCCCTGCAGTTGCTGCGGGGGAAGGCCGCCGATGAGAGGCGATGGTGGGCGCCCCAATCATGGAGAAACGGTAGCGTGTCATGGCTATGAATTACGAGCCGCCATCCGACGTAAGTTCATCCGGTGTCCCACAGGTGACAAATGAACGGCAAAGGTTGTTCACCAATCCCTTAGCCCTTCCAGCGGACTTGGAGATGATGAGCAAGTTTGAGTAGCGAGATAGTGGGCGCCCTTGTGAGTAAAGTTACAGGCGCACTTAGCCTGGAACGGGTACACAGGCCTGATTGGCGGAGTGGTCGGTGCGCTCGGTTTACCTTTACAGGGCGCCATGCGCTGGCAGTGTTCAAAATCACTCCGGGCCGCTTATAAATCTGCAGTTATGCCCGGCCAGGAAACAGCAAATCGAGTGGAGAACAAGAGTGCCTTTATTCCGAGTCACGGGTGCATCATGAAAGGAAATTGGTTCCAATGTAACAATACATAACATGACGTAAGAACATGTAATAATAATGATAATCACTAAACACAACAAAAACTATAGGCATTCCAAAACCAAAACAATGAGTAGCTTAGGAAGGGTAGAAGGTTGGTGTAATTTTGTTTTTAATTGAACTAAATGGGGTGAGTGGAGATGTAGACTGCATAACGTTCCACAGGCTGTGCTGTTACAAGTAGCGGGAGGGGGGGGGTGGTAGTGAGAAGAATTTTAAACCTGATTGCAGCTCGTACGTGTGCGAGATACATAAAGAGGAGCTGGAGTATCTAATGCTGACACCAGCGGGCCAGACGGGGCCACTGCGACACGAAATACGACATGACATTAGTTGACACGTGATGGGTTGCGATGTGCTGAAACAAGGGCAGAGACACTGACTTTGTTACCATATTGTCTGTTAGCAGGACAACATTGCTGTCACTGAGAAGGGGGGCCCAGCGGAGAATAGCAAGGATTGCTGCCACCGTCGCTTTCACATTAATGTGCGATTCGTAGAACCGGGGAAGATCGTTTTCCCAATCAATGTACGCCCGATCAATGTTTTCTTAAATAATGCCTGCACCCCGGTTAGGCGCATCTGTTGAGATAAGGCGCGAGTGGCGTTCTGCGACAGCGAAGCTTTTGCTGTTGAAGTGCGACACGCATTGGAGCCACCAGCTGATATCCGCTTGGAAATCTGGCCCCAGCTTTGCTTTGTGCTGCGGTTTTGTTAACGAGCGCATGGTGTCGAGCACACGTTGAAGGTAAATCCTACCTCCGCGGATGACACACGCTGCCCATGCTAGCTTCCCGGCTTATTTTTGTAGTTGTTTGAGGGACGATCTTGTTCGACCCGAGAAGTCATACAGGAGCGACTTAATGTCTTCGACTTTTTCCTTGGGTAAATGTAATGTTTGAGTCCGTGCGTTGATGGTGACGCCCAGGAATACTACTTCCTGGGAAGGTCCCTCTATTTTGGGGTAAGCTATGGAGAAGCCCAGCCGCCTTAACACTTTGATTGCTATCGCTATCGCTTGGGTAGCTTGTTGGTGACTTGGTGATATGAGAAGGAAATCATCCAGGTATACGATAGCCGTCACTCCGTATCTGGCTAAAATCCGTTTAGTTGCCGTATACAGTCTGTGAAAAGCTTCCACTGATAAGCGTGCACCAAACGGGAGGCGGGTGTCAAACATGTAGGTAGGATGTGCTTCACCTGTGAACTGCCGCTTCAGCCCGGTATAACTGTAATGATCAGGGTTGATGGCGACCGAACGATACGCGCCCTTGAGGTCTAACTTGCTCAGGTAGCACCCTGGGTTGGTTATGGCGGTTGCGTCGCTGATCGTCTGATATTTGATTGTAGACGAGTTCTGTGCGAAGTGGTTTATATTGTTTCCTTCCGGTCGGCTAAAATCATGTATCAGTCGGACACTGCCGTCTGATTTTGGGATGCACTAACAATATGTGGTTTATTGCTTGTAGTTACGTAATGTCCGTTTTCTATTTCACGGCGTATTTGGGTTTCTACTGCTGCGCAATAGGTTTTCGTGGATGTATAATTCTGCACTTCGACAAAATTAGTAGGGGATGCCTTGTTGATAATGTTAAAACCGTTTTTGATGCCATTAAGTAGATACTTGCGATCTGGATCACTATCAAGTTCATGTGTCCAAGCGTCAAGATTGAGGGATCTGACGTTTGATGGAGGCTGCGGTGAGGCGGGTAGGGGAGCTAATAGTTTTTTGGCGTAGCGTCTTGACCACGATGAGCTGCATTGTGGTCACGCTGTGGGTGTGATTGCGTCAAAGCTGCACGGATTTGTCGTGAGGTTGTGTGGATATGCTTCGTGCGCGCTTCTAAGGTGAGTCCAGTTAAGTGGACGTTGTCGGCTCCCCGGGGCACCCGATTCAAAACTTACCACTTTCTGTATTATCTGTCATAGACGAGGACTGAAGCCCAGGTATATTTGGTGGCAAGATCACCTACCTTCTCCATATACCACAAATACGAAATAATGTTATTGGGCGCAAGGTCACCTCGTGCCAGAAATTCCCGGAGTATCCGGAGACTCGCTGGCCACCACTGCACGGGGGAAACTTGATCGAGACATAGGCTGTTGCTTGTTCCTCTTATCACTTTCTGATCGTCGGTATCATTAATCAGCACTCGCTCAGATGGGCGCTCGTTTTGTAACACAAAGTCGGTAATGTCAAGGTGCTTTGTTCTTGGATATGACGATAGCTCATTCTTCGCTGGTTGTGTGGAGGGCAATGGTGGCTGCGCGGAGGTCGACGGTTGGTCCGTAGTGGTGTGATATGGGGACAATGACCCGGTCTCTGAAGATCTGATGTGGACAGTTCGTTCCGGAACTGGTGGAGAACGCGAAGCGTGTCAGGCATATCATCATGTGAAGCGGGGTATGCCGTATTCAATGAGTTCTGTGGGGGCAAGGAGGTCGGGGACACTTGCAGATGCCTCACGGACACTGTCCCATGTGACGGCTTGGAGGAAATCAAGCGCAGCGAGTTTTGCTCGAGTCCGCGTTGAGTTCCACGGCCTGAATCCTAGCTGAAAGCGTACGAGACTTGGTTGACCAGTCGCACCCATGAACGGGCGTCAGTTTTGCTCGGGGGTTCTAGAAAGTCCCTTAAGATATTCGGCGCATGGGCGGACGCTATCCATCGTGATGGTGAACCCACTTTTGGGCTACTGAAGGCGAACTTTTCTTGGTTAAGTGTAATGCCGTATGACCGCAAATGTCCAGCCAATTTACTGCTACTGCTTGTTGTCTGCGATTGAGTCGGCCCATAACTGGGCTCTGATCACGTCATAACGCCTATAACATACATGAGTGAGAAATACGAAGCGTAACGGGGATTGTTAATCACCCACTAGTTACATATCTTTCGAGAATAAAAAATAAATTGCATCAACCAAAAATACCGAATGTCCCCCAAAGGATGATATTTCTAGCATGTCCCCCAAAGGCTGGTTTTATCAGCCTTTGGGGGACATTTTTAGTATATCAGTTATATATGTTTCTGGGGACAATTTTATTTGCTTTTAAAGGTAAATTCAGCATCGACGTTCGGAAATACATATGTTTCCGACTAGAAAAAAGCAAAATAACCAAAAATGATAAATGTCCCCCAAAGGATGGATTTTTACATAAATATTGTCGAGGTCACTTCGGGGGACATCCTTTGGGGGACATTTTTGTATATCAGTATTATATATATTTCGGGACTTTGTTTTATTCTTAAAATGAATATTTGAGTAAAACCGTGATGAGGATCAAATGTTTCAACCCCCAAAAATGTAAATATATATATATATATATTAAATATAATATATATATATATATATATATATATATATATATATATAATGTATGTATATGTCTATAAATTTAGATATATATATATAAATATAATATATATATATATATTTATAGATATATATATAGAGAGAAAGGATAGAGAGAGACAGAGATAGAGATAGAGAGAGAAAGAAACTAAAGGTCGCGTTTGTGCTAATATACATATATATGTACATATATACATATTTATATATATGTATATAAATATATAAATATTAATATATATATATATATATATATATATATATATATCAATATATATATATCTAGATATATATATATATATAAATAAATATATATATCAATATCTATATATATATATATATATATATATATATCTATACATATTAATATATATATATATATTTGTTTAAATACGTAAATATCTGTTTCCCTACATAAAATATTATAAATATATATATATATCTCTGAATATCTATCTATCTATATCTGTGTGTTGATATATATATATATATCTCTATATCTATCTCTCTCTTTATCTCCCTATTTATATCCATCTGTATCTATTCTATCTCTCTCTCTCTCTCTATCTCTATATATCTCTCTATATATTTATATATATCTAGCCCTCCCTCTCTATGTCTATATATCTCTATCTATATATATATATATATACATCCCTATCTATATCTATCTCTAGAGAGCGAGAGAGAGATCGCGAGGAAGCGAGCGAGCGCGAGAAGAGCGCTATCTCTATCTATTTCTCTCTCTATCTCTATATGTGTCTCTCTATCTCTCTCTCTATCTATCTCTCTATCTCTCTCTCTCTCTCTCTATATGTATATCTCTATCTCCCTATCCCTATCTATCTCTCTCTCTAGAAATATATTATATCTCTCTCGCCCTCTCTCTCTCGCTCTCTCTCTAATATAGAGAGAGAGAGAGGATCTCTCTCTCTCTCTCTCTCGCGCGAGAGAGAGAGAGCGACACTATCCAGGCTGTGGCATGTGACCCATCTTTTTCCAACCCAGAATACCAAACTTATGGCGACTCTTCGGCAACCACAGTCGATGCAACATTCCAAATAGAGAACTTGACAATGACCATCGATCCGCCGAGAGTGATCAACGCAAAGGAATTATACCGGTCATGGTATTTACCTGTATATGTTTGGACCGTATTGTGCTTGCTGCCAATAGTTCCTGGAAACGTTTTGGTTATCAATGCATTTGTACAGACACCATCTTTGCGCACTCCAATCAATATATTTATACTTAACCTGTGTTTGTGTGATATCATGACATTCTTAACCGGCTTATATTATACCACATTGAATTACACCCTTGATGGTCTCACATTCGCCTCTAATGCTAAATACAGCTGTTTATTGAGTTTGTCAGCAGTAATGGGTAGCGTTGTGACATCCTTGAGTGGCATTCTAGTGCTAAGTATTGAACGAATCATTGCTGTTTATGCATCGTTGCGGTATTATGCTATTGTGACTGAAAACAATGCAGTCAAAGTTTGTGTATGTCTCTGGTCTATTTCCATTGGTTTGTATACAATACCTCTAATTGGGTGGAATCATTGGCAACCTGGAGTTGCTTGCTTCACTTACCTTGTTCTACCACCAGCTTTTGTAGCGTATGCATTCATAATGGTCGCGATGATTATGATCATTATATCGTTTTTGCTGCACTTATCAATTTGTGTTACGGCATGGAAGACAAATGCTGTATCTCCTCCAATAATCCCTGCTGGTGGAAACAATACAAACGCTCAAGTAAACACACATCAAGAACTCAAAATTACCAAAATGTTTTTCAAAATAGTTGGAACGTTCTATTTTTGCTGGGTGCCGTATCTTATCTGCACGTGCCTGCATCTCACCTCTGAAAGACCTAGCATTTTATTGTTGATATGTCTTGACATTTCTAAGAGTTTTCTGGCTCTCAACGGGGCATTGAATCCACTCATTTACGCCAGACACAACCAAAATTATCGAAATGCTATTAAAAAGATACTTCACATGAAATAATACGTACGCCTTCACGGAAATAATTAATTGTTAACTTGTACCTGATAGGCTAAAGCTACACTAGTACCTTTAAAATATCGATGGTATACAATGTTGCCAACAATATATTCAGTGAACATATATTTAACCAAGACATTCTAAATGGCAGCGTAAACTTCATAATTACCATATTAATAAACACTGTAGAAATAAAGGATATACATCGTATACGCCGGTTCATAAAGCATATTTGCCACCATTTCAATACAAATTTTGTTTGTAAATTTAGGATTTTGCCTGATATGTGATGGACAAGAATAACTTGTGCTTCATAACACTTAACATTCAGGATACCTAATATCCTGTATCTACACATTGTTTCACAATCTTAATGGTCACCCTGTACAGTCGTTGTGGTTATTGGTAGATGATTGTTGATGTCAGCTTATTAAAGGTCAATATTATTATAATATGTGTTGCAGATGAATAAATGATGTTTCTTGCCATGAGGCACAGATCATTTGCTTTTATGTCATACGGCAATTTAAGTGATGGGCCAATCTATGGCGAATAACTCATTTTGAATAAATGGTCCGAATTGATGTGATGATAGATAAAGTATTATGCTGTTCATGCTACCGCAAGGTTACGTGGGCTCATCCGTAGTATCAGCGTACAGGCAACTAGTGTATAACGTCTACAATATCTTGTGATAGTGCAGACCTGACTTAACGTGTTTACTAGATCATAAGAGCGTTATTTTTGTTTGGAACCAACCCATTTATGCAACGTTGGAGTGATGTCTACAATGTGCTGCTAAGAGGTGGTGTATGTATGACATCACATAGTTTTATGTATATTTCTTTGTCCCAGGTTTTGATCATGTTATACCACTGTGACGTCATATTAGGGAGAGGTAATTAAATCCAAATATTCCATTTCATCTCTCGCAACCCAACCATTCTTTTCTAGTTTGTATCAACGAAAAGGCATTTTTTTCGCGTGGCTCAACGACAGCATCATTTTGACAACGACAGCATCATTGACTGTAAATCAAGATATGCAGATTATTCTGTGAATGTTTAAAGTTGTATTTGATTACAAACACCTTGTCGCGTTCCTAGTTAATCCATTTACACAAAAATCGCGACATTAATATTACAAAACTTCATTCCGATATTCATTATCGAGGATATATAACAAAGGCTGAAATGATGGAGCACGAAACTGGTGAGTAATTTACTACTTAAATAAATTGAACAGAATACACCTGGAAGCAACCACACCAGCTCTTTCGATCAATTCATACGTTCAACATGATGTATTTCATGCTGAGCATAGTTTTTTAATGGAAATTCAAAACAGGTGCCGAAAGCATACAAACACTCTCTTACAATTATTTGTTGTAGAAAGCAAATGCTCGAGACGTTAAACCACTAAGCTATGCATAAAGTTTGCTGCGGCAAAACTCTATAAAGATTATAACCATGCCCTCAAACAGCTTTGCATGCGTTCCATTTTTAGCGCAGTCGACATTGTACAATTCCATTTTAAAGCTATTGAAATGCTGAAGACATCATTGAGATGACATTATGAAGTGCAGTTATAAACCATGATGTCCTCGGCTAGGCAATGAGATATCTGCATTTAGCTCAGGCTAGATGAAGCAGTACCATCCGTCCGAGCAAATTTGAATAATTCCCTTAAATCATTTAGCTAAATTTCTTCGTAGCCTGATATTAGCATACATTAATTAACCAGGAATCGTAGAGCGTGTATGTTTGTTTGCAAGGCACCTAGTTATCGTTTGTGATCCGGCTCTTAGGTTAACGAAAAGTACGGGCGAGAATAAATTAGATAATGATCTAGGTGGACAAGCATTTAATGACTGTATTCAATGAGAGTTAAATGGCGACATTTACTACAATGATTACTGGCAGCTTTATCAAAGGATATGTTGGTTATATATATATATATATATAGATATATATATATATATATATATATATATATATATATATATAGATATATATATATATATATCTATATATATATATATATATATATATATATATATATATATATATATATATATATATATATATATATATATATATATCCTATATATATATATATATATATCTCTATATATATATATCTATGTGTGTGTATCAATATATATATATATATATATATATCTCTCCGTCTAATATCTAATATATATATCTGTCTCTCTGTATCTATATATAAATCTATATCTCTATATATATCTCTCTCTCTCTCCCTCTCTATATCTATCTCTCTCTATCTCTCTCTATCTATATATATCTATATATCTCTATCTCTCTATCTATATATATATATATCTATATATATATCTATATATATGTGTGTACAATGCTACACAGCAGTAAAGCTTACGTCGTTACCTCTCATGTCACGATGTTGACTTACGGGCTTCAAAACTGTGTTGAAATAGATAATTGCTTTTTCGAAGTTGTGCCAAAGGTCTATGTTGCTTTCTTATGATTGGTAACTACATCAACATAATAGTCCCTAGTAGACCTCTCATATTGTCACAACGCTTGCTGCATGTCACAATAACAGTAGTGGTTCACGCGCAGAAAAGGCGATTATTCTTGTTGGATTTAAAAGCAATGGTCTAGTGAAAGCGTCATTGCATGTTTAGTCCCATGTTTAAGTTTTATGCATCCATTTGGCACAGTGCAGATTCTCCAGTGCTATAATGGTGATGTGCAACGCAAAAGTATTTGACAATTACCACCATTACATCTATGACCACCCGTTTGGGATCTCTATTCATACAGTGTTGGACATTTTTGATGTAACTTTTTATCTGTGAATAGCTACAAAACTTAGTTATCTTCAGTTACTTATGCACCGAGAAGTAGGATTATTCATATACCTCATGCCTATCGATACAATGAGGCCTAGTACGTTTTGTTTCTCGTCCCCGGGCTGATTTGCTATTTGTACAACAACGGAGAATCTCCGAAGGCGAGTCGACGTCACAATTGTGAGCTCGGTGGAAGAGGAATAAATACGCTGGCTCGTGGCTAGTTCAGCCTATTATTGACATAATGAATTCGATGATGATTTAGCAGCCCTTCATATGCATAATATTTAGCGTTAAATCGTCCGGTTTATGTAGGCATGTGTATACTTGATCTCTCAAAGCACCTGATGTACGACTTTTTATTATAATCCAATGAAGATATGGTAGTAGCCTTGACTTGTTATACACAGCCACTGACTCACGGCTTATAGAGATCAGCACAGCTGACGTGTACGTAGACATGCTGGCGGATACTTTGATACAAGCAATTATGATCCTTTCCATCCCTGGTTCAGTAATGTGAATACAAAGGTATTAGGAAAGATGAAAGATGAGTGTGTCGGAGTGTCCATTAAAGAGTATATTCGTCTGCGACCAAAGATGTTCTCATTTTTCATGTCTGACGAGGGAGAGATTAAAAAGGCTGAGGGGATAAACAAGGTTGTAATTAAGAAGCACCTTCGCCAGAAGCAGTTACGTCATTGAAAGAACGCTTATTTTGTGATCCGAGCGGCCTATCATCTTGAATATGATTGTTGTTGGTTCACAAGTGGAAAATATGTATGTATTCTTAATACCGTGGATTATTCGTAGTTAGGCGCTAGGTTCCATTTTGTTATTTGAACATGACTTACTAACGGTAGGCATATAATAGCAAACATAAATTTTAATGCTACTTTATAGTACCCTATATGCACATGATGTTTCTTTCGCTGTCGCATCTCCCTTGGCAAATCCGCTCCTGCATATTTCGGCTCTAATACACGCGATCGAAGGGTAAGTGTTCACCGAAGAAAATTGGCTACCCAAGTGAGTAATGCGAGGAGACGAATGTGTCTAATTTCGCCATTACCTTATGTACTTTTTTACTGGTTGCAGTCCTATTAAACACACTGTTTATGTATAACAAAGAAAGCCATGCTAAGCATAAGCTGAGTCAGCTATTAGCTGCCGATATAGGTCAAATTACATGGCGGATCTAATGAATTAACAGTCCGTCAAATTCAATAAATCATACTGGCTGCAAGCCAAATCAATCTGCATGGGCCGCAGATTGACGAAGACTATTTTGCACCATTGAAGCAACGATATTCTATCATTACTGAAAGCCCCCTGTTTGCATTAACCGATAAAAAGCCCCCCCAAAAAAATCGTCTACGGTGTCATGTCTGCTTTGATATTATATATGCAAGTCAAATGTTTACCAATCAGCAATTGCAGCACTCAATAAACAAACACTGGTTGATCAGGACCATTCTTGTTGCTTTATGGACAACAAGACTTTAATGCACTGACAAATGCATTCGAATTGTCGGATATAGATCAACTATAACATAGTTAATTGTCTATTGTCTACCAGATGAAGCTTTAGCTATTTCCATGCGTCCATTCGTGTCTGTTAAGTGATGCTTGTATAAACAACGGGAGGATCCGAATGCAAGTTGCTTCATAGACTATGGGTGAAGTGGCTAATTTATTTCACTTGGCCAACACAGCGATGCTTGGTTTGTTTGTGGAAATGATCTTAACAGGCCTAAATAATTGTGCGTGAACATTTCAAAACAAAGCTTCATTTGAGGTGAGATATGAGAACGGTTCGCAGAACATAGCATTTTGAAGAACCATCCAATATCGTGCATTATTATTAATGAGCTGCAATATTTGAGAATATATAAGTGTAATTTCTGTCAACATGTATGATACATAAGCATCTGAAATATTTTCCCATTTGGAAAGAAATGTGCCCCAGTGTCCAATGTTTGTTTTGCTATTTTCCAATGATATGTTTCAAACATATTTGGTTGCAAGATCACAACAAAATCGAGAGCAGTATGATTTCGTGACGTAGACTTAGGAAGCTGAGGAATCACCTCGGCAGTCCTCCAACCCCTACCCCCATCCCTAGTGTGGAAGAGGTGATGTGCTCAATGTTAACGACGTAAATAAGGAGTTATCTGAATCTCAGTTAGTACCCGAAGCGTGCTCGATAGGCTTGTTGTCGACAAGTTGTACGTCATGTGACCGGTGGCAGCCTTGTCAATTGTCATTAGAACGCCTTGTCCGAAAAAGATACTCCGACATTTGCGAGCACGCTTAATTGGATTCGCCGATTACTCCAGCTGTTTGCGAGACCTTCTAGACGTCACAAACAAGCCAGATGCATATGCTATGGTGTCATGTTTACCAGCTACACAACGTTCACGTGGTAATATTGCAAGCAGGTCTCCTTAATATCCGTGTTATTGCATCTACCGGACCGTATAAATACTATATAGAGCCACCACAGGCACCATATAATCGTTGATATTCACTTTCGGTTGATCTGATTCATATGATCAATAACCTCGGCTATATCCACCATCTTCTGCCTCCTGTTTCTCTAGCGCCAAGAGTAGCAGATGAATCAGCTACTGTTGCATTTAAGTATTTATTTACAGTGCTCAGCAAGGCCAGTTAATATTTGGAAAACTATTTCGTATATAAAGTACACAGACAAAGTAGGAACACTTGCCGTAAATCGCATTCAAAACGATTATTAAAAAACAAGATAGTTGAACAATTTGTCTATGCACGAAAAGTTACATAACTTAAAAGCTTCTCTTTAAATCATAAGTCTCTATCAAGTAAGAAAGGTCGAGAAGGCGATAATGTTTTTAAATATATATTGACCCGGTTATGAACATATATGAACCGTCAATATTGGAATTAGAATTACTTAATAATGAAACTTGTTCATCCGAGTGGAATACCGATCCATTACTTTGGAACATCGGTAAATGCACAGCTTGGCATGTACCTCTCTTGTGCGTGTCATGCGGGGTTCATAATGTAGCATTATTGTGTGCATATTTAGTCAATGACAATGTTATTGTGGTGCTTGCATCTGTCTCCGTCAATCCGTCTG
The DNA here is from genome assembly GCA_034190875.2 of Urechis unicinctus. Lineage (NCBI taxonomy): Eukaryota > Metazoa > Annelida > Polychaeta > Xenopneusta > Urechidae > Urechis > Urechis unicinctus. The sequence goes on from CM067342.1 coordinate 7,378,573, forward strand.
ACTAAATTTAACGCAGTTCGTTCAGACTTATTTTCGCTTGAGAAGCACCGGCCAGCATGTTAATTAATTTTTAACAACTCTCACATGTTCAGAGAATCTAGCACGTTAGCCTCAGAAGCAATATACACCAAGGCGTCCCGTAACCACATCAGCCCAGCGCTTCCCATGTCAATTTTTAACAGCAAGACTTATACCTAGACAACCCGACATAATTGCTTTTAGCTGTACTCAACTTTTTGATATAATATCACTGATATAGACAATCAAAACCTTATCAGTGCATATGCGAATATTATTTCTTTCCAGGGTTTGTCGAAGAAACCCGATATGTGTGATTTATAAACAATAGTAATGTTAGTTGAATATCTGTTCTTTGTCTGTCGATTGACAACCGCGATATCAAGTCATATTATTATTATTAAGTACAATGTAAACCCCTCTTTCGAACTTTGCAAGCACTCATTACATCTAGATCTATGCCTGTGACAAACAATATTGATAATAACGTACATTAACCGTACAATTCAAGAGGTGATTTAAATAGTTGATTTTGTTAATCCGATTTCCATCATCAAAATTGACTTCAACTCAATACGCCAACATTGTGCATTCGTCTCATACAACCCAGTGAAATAAATGTTGTCATAAATGAATGATGAACATGTAATTACAATTTCGTATAAGTGAGTTCAAAAGGGTCTAGGGACGCCAGATGATATTAAGACGACTATTTGTCATAAGCAGCATGCTCGACTAAACGAGAAATGGAGTGAAACAAAGCAAATATACCCGGGTAAAGTATTTCGACTCGGCTCCACATAGATGTTTTTGTTTGAATGTAATTGCAAATTTAGTAATTATCAAGCTAAGAACGATTAATTTATGGTCTTCTCCATCATACACATCTAGCGAACCTTGTACAGGTCGAAATTTGCAATTTGCAGTGCAGATTGTGTGTCTACTTCTTGTATATCAGGCATGAATATAGGAGGTGCAGTTGCCAAGCATAAGGGCGAGATGATTATGCAATGAAGCTTAATGTAAGAGGAGGTTATCGTTGAGAAACAAATACAATCGATATAAAAATAGATGAATAACTGGGATGTAAAAAATTAATAATTTAGCTTTGCAATGTTTTAAATTGTTTAAGATGTTTGTGCAAACATACATAATATTCAACTTTACACTGTGGCGCACGATGTTGATGAAAAAAGTATTTAGCTCCATTAACTGACTTATCAACGCTTTTGACGCTTTTCACTTGACAAGTTTGGGCATCTACATAGCACGGTACCTATCTGTTATGTTTGATATATTAATCGTAGTAGCGAGATTACCAACGCATACGTTTGAGCTAAATGTACACATACGGGCTGTTGACTTACAATTCTGCCATAAATACCTTGTAAAAATTGAACTACAATGCCCTGGAATCATCATTTTGACGATTGCGTTGTTGAAACAGTGACAATTACGACGCAATATGTATGATGAATAGTGATACTATTAACCATAAACAATATTAGGCTGAGAAGGTGTTTATATGTTGCAAGAATAAATAATCCGAGGACAATGATGTGTATGATGTCGTCAAATAGCAAAAATATTTTTAAGCAGAATTCGAGTCAGCCATTAGCTGCAGGTATATTCTTTAGGTTAAATAATAGGGCTAGTGAAGTGCATCAATGTTCCATCTAAATTAATTGAATAACTTGTCTGAGTCATGGATTGGCGAAGACCATTATGCACCGTGTAAGCGAAGTTAATCCGCCCATGCCAAAAGCTGAGATCCTGTATAACTGCAATATACACTCGTTGTTGATTAGTGTTGTCATGGCGGTGACGGAAACCATAACTTAAATGCTAACCAATCATGGCATGTCATGCTTAATGTGGAGAAAATAGCCGTTAATCGAAACATAAGCATATGCAACAAATAAATGATGAGCGTAACATACTCACCTGTAATACTTCGCCTATGACCCTGTTTCGAAACTTGACGTCAGCAATAGGATTAGTGGGATCGGTAAAAAGCTGGAACGTTCCTTGTCCAATTCCTTAGCGGTACCATTAAAGTAAATAGCAATGTCAGGGCATGAAAATGTGACTGTTTCGTGTGTGTAGTTGTTATGCTCGCGTTTACGGCATTTGATATTGCATTTACTGCATTTAGTAATTATTTGCTGAAGTATCCGACAATGCCACGATCAACCAGCTTCACATTAATTCTCTCAGTTATGCCAACGGGCTTAGTTTTTATTACCGCACCGGCACCTTTGTGGAGCAGGATTTGTCGGATGAATGACTAATATTCTATGAATTGCCATTTAATTCAGCTGCATAAACTCATTCGCTGCCATATCGAAGAATAAAGCTTCCTTATTTTTTGTTATGTACTTGATATTTAGCTCTTTTTCATGCCTTGGCGATCACGTCTCTTGTATATATATCATTTGATTGATGATGATGTTTTGCTAACCAAAACATAAGCACCATCAGTCGCCTAGCAAATCAATAGACCTAACTCCAGACACTTGGACCGACACAAGCAAGCAACAATATCAATGCTGATTACATTATGCATTCAGTCGTGCTTCTAATTAAAGCGATGTAATACATATGACCTTGTTATTAAAATGATATATTTATTACTATCGACGTCCTCGCTGACCATCGCCTCCTACTGCTAATGTAAATTCATATCAGTCATATTTGTCCCATATTAATATTTGTCGCCATAAGTTGCTTCAATATATGACAACATATTTTGTTATGTTGGTTAAATGGCCGGACACCCATGTCGCCATTATTTCCTGAATGTGTTATTTTCAACTCATCACAGAACAAATTGACACTTGTTCAAACAACGAAATTCATGTCCAGCATAATTTGAGTCATTTATTAGCTGTCGATATATTCTGTAGGTTGAATTATGAGGCTTATCTAGTGAATAAATACAAACCAATGAATCTACTTGGATGAAATCGTTCTTTTTCAATAGTGAATTTACGAAGGCCATTATGCACTTTAAAAGCAACTTACTTCAATGAATGCTGAAAGCCCAGACCCTGTAGGTCTACATAGTACATCTGCTGCTGATCAGAGTTGTCATAGCGATGACAGAAAAAAACACATTGCTCTTGATGGATTGATGATATCGATCAATGCATGGGATTAATGTAATGAATACAGAGTGCAATTAATACACCACTACAACAATATCAAAGTACAGCTAATCGATCGATTTGGCGGGTCAATTCTCTTCACGCAGTGGTGTACTAGTGCATTCAGTTAATCGGCGTGTTTGATTTGCATTGAAGTCTTTTGGAATTTAACATGATGGAAATATTATTTAATTTCGCGCATTATTGTTTAAATATCTCGATGTCGCTCAACACCAACCTAATTTGGTTGGTTCACGCATTGGCGCATGTATACATACAAGAAGGAACGGCTTTGTTAACGTTTCGTTGGTAAAAATCGCGGGTTTACTAGACTGCATGTCATATTAATCAGGTAATACAAGGAGCGCTACAAAGAGCCGTCGTGACTGCATAGGCATATTAATAACTGGTGCATATATTCATACTCATTTCAATTGGCTATTTTATATATTACAGCTGATAGTCTTGCTACTTTAATAGCTAGGTGCCATTCAACGGCATATTTACCATTGACAATTGATGTGGCATTATAGTAGGTTATGGCTAGGTCATGCTTATTTATGAGTTATGTATAGAACGGATACTACTTGCTATTCCTGGTATTAGAGCAATTACAAGTGGGTATTGCGAGAGCGGGTTTATGCGACTAAGCCTAAATAGAAGAAAATTAGATATACTTAAATATTTTTGTTTTTGCTGAATACGTAACACTTGCGTTCACTGTCGATTAACAAACAAGTACAATTTTACTTGCATAGCCAACAAAAACTGATATTTTGCATGCTCGAAGGGACCGCTTATTTAACGACTAAGCATTTTATTAATTTGTGTTTATGTGAGTAATCATAAATGTTCAGGCATACACTTGTACATACATGCTTTGCCTAATAGTCATAGTAACCAGTTATTGAGGACCATTCATCTGTCAATATAATTCGACAAGGTAGACATTCAACGATTTGCCATTTACCATCGTACCATAGGTTGAATGCATAAAGTGTATGGCCTAGTACATAATTTAAGCGTAAATGGTTAAAAAAATGATTTGTCTTTAGTTGTTGATTTATTCTCACGAAGTTCCATTATTAAGCCATCTGCATATCTATGCAAATATACTATTTGCTACATACAAATGAAGTTCATGTAAGCAACTGATATTTCTAAATTTGTTGCTGCAAATTTATGATACAAATGATAATAATAGTCTAGCACAGACGCATTTACTAGAATAATATTTGGACTGTTATGAGCTAGACACTAAACTGAGTTGATGATGCAGTTGTGGTAACTAATTATCACAAAAGTGGGAAATGGAGTACGTTGACGAATGCATAAAGTAATTGCTTTGCTATGCCTTTTATGTTATATTCAAATGCTTAACTAACACGGTGACATCGGTTTTATCTGGAAGCTTCGATCAATTCGTGCTATAAACATTGCCAATCTGAGGAGCTGTTAGTTATAAGCTTAAAGCCTGGAGGCGATGATCAGATACGGCAGCCACCAAACACTGTATAAGTGATCGCCAAATTCATAGCAGTCATGTGCAATGGATTAACGGGCAACTCCACAACTATTCAGTTGCAATCAAAATGAAGCATATAAGGTGGAGAAGTATTATTGCCAGTTGTAATTGCATGTGGGTGTTAATTACAGTGGTAAGTAAAACCATTGTGAGCACTTGCTGGACCTCATATGAACCAATGGAACATTTTGCATTGTCGAAGTGGCTTCCTTCCCGATATAAGTTAACATACTGCAACTTTGCATTAATGATGAATATATGAGCATGTAAACTCACACGTTACCGATTCCCGTTTCTGATATTGCAAACAACAAAACATACACTGCGTAAATAATAATTCTTATTGAAATTGGTATGTCTGCGGTGCCAAAATACCGCTGTACTTGCTGGATGGTGTAAGACAGGATAATACTCACCATACCCATATTTTCCAAATAATTCGCTAAGATGAAATAATCTTCCATCTGCAAGTTGGATCGATGTTTCTACGTAACATGATTTCAGACTATCATATACAGATGTCGTCGACCTCCAGGATTTATTGTACCCACGAGAATTTCATATAATTCATTCGTTGAATAACTATTCGTCCAATATTTTTAGTCAACGTATCAGGAGATGATCTCTACTCGCATGGCACGTTGTTGATATATATCTAACCTGATATAGTTATGTAATAAAATCATCATGCAGTAATATCCAGGATTTTTTATGGTGTCGAGTATAAGTTTGCAATATTTGGCTGATTCAATACAGCCTATAGCGCACCGTCCATAATTAGGAGAGGCTCACAATCTCGTCCATTATTTAGTTCCTGATACTAGTGTTATACTGATTTACATTTATATATTCCGACATTTGTTCTTCTAAATGATGCAGTGCTTTCTCTATAGCCCATAATTGCTTAATAATAGCCGGCCAGCATAAATGTAGTTTACCTAAGTAAGCCTAATTTGCAGCTTGTTCTTCGTGATTCGCAAATCTTACTAGATAATGCCAGCAAGTATTCTCTTGAATCATTCGTACATTGGGTGAAAATCGGTTTTTTTGTAATTTCTCAACAGCACAACTTTTCCTCATAAAATCAGAAATCATTGCTTGTAGGTCAATTCGGCCTCCGGACCTAATTCGCCACACGGGAGCGTTAAATTTATAGAACATATCTTAATGACCGCAGATTGGTCAGCTTGTGCATCTATCATATTATACGCTCGCTGTTTACTGTTAGGGTTGGGGGAGTAAGCACGTTGATTCAATATATTATTTGCCAAACCATAACATCAATTGGATGACCGATATTTTTACCTGTTTCAGTCCATTTACCATACCATGCGATGCAACATATACTATATCTTTGTCCAGTAAAGACACAAGCAATCAATATGATGAATGATTCGCACAATTAACCCTCGCCACTTCATCAGGTATCAACATTGTGCGTGTGAGCAATGCAATAGCATGGGTTGGTAATGAGAAATAATGTTCCTAGTCCTGATCCGAAGTGTTACCATCATAGTAAATAGCAGTGTCAGACCACAGTCGAGTGGCTATTTCATTTGTGTTGCTTTCATGCACGCATAAATGCAATTCCATATTGCACCTACTGTATCCTATAATCATTTGGGAAGAATCCAGTTGTACAGAGATAAATCTGCTTTGTATCTCCGTCCTTGTAAATTGCAGTTTATCAGTGTTCTAACGACTATAATCCATGTGTTTGTTTATGCTAGTATACTACATATTTACTAATGAGTCAATCTCTATACGCGCTGTCTTTGTAAAATCAATGTTATCGCATGTTGAATTTAATAATGATATTCCTTGCTCCATAGTAGATTGACAACACTAAATCCATGGTTATAGTAATAGTCATATCTTTGCAATATGTACGATAAACGTTCCTTCAAACCGAACATCCCCCAAGTATACAGAAACCCACGACACACGGTTTCCGTTCAATAATTTGTACACTGTCTGACCAGTTCTCTTGCCAATTTTGTTCTGCACGACTTGTCATCAGATAGTGCCATACAATTGACACATGGTTATGGCAATTAACGATGCGCAGTACATGAGTTGCATACGATCCCCAGATTTTGTGTCGTTTGTGATTGACTTCATGTTTTTAGCCACAAACGTTGTTCTGCAAAAAACTTTACTGCTTTATGCTTGCCGGGTGCGCACTTTCTGATATTGCATGACTCCTCACAAATATTGCATGACTCCTCTCCAAATATTGCATGACCCCTCACTGCATTGATCACAAATTAATCGTAACAAACAATGTTTCCAATCAAACACCCAGCTATGACCATTACATCCTCTTCAAAATGTTATGATGATCGATTATACTGACCTAAAACGTAACGCCTACGTCATTTATTTCATCCGGTAAATACAGAGTGAGCATCAATACGGATCGATAAATCAAATGAACTCTCATTCATTTAATTTTTTCTTTTTGTGTAAATGTTGTGATGCATGTAATGCATACAGCAACCTAGAAGTTACAGAGCTTACATTCCCATCACATAGTTTAAGTAAAGATGTCCAATTCAGCGTTAGGCAAACGAAATGTGTCGACCGACGATGAATGGCTTGATGCCTTGATTGCAGGCGAATGTGTCCTTCGAAGGTGTATACTGGCAGACAGAGGGATTATGTACGCCCTATAACCATCTGCGGACTCCACAGCAGCAATAGTTCAGAAATAGTAATTGCATTCTCTCTATCAGCGAGTTATCACCACTACGATAGTGCGGGTGAGAAACGTAGAATAAATTATGACTGCTGGTAAATTATCAGCATATATACTAAGTTTAGATCAGCGAATACAGAAACACTTAACAAACGGCAAAAGGTTTCGCATATTAAAACAGCATACGGCCACGGTAGCTGGTGTAACTTGATTGCTAAATCGGGACAGTTTGAATCTTTTACGATAACATGGAAGCCTAAGTTCAACTCCTTGAATCGTGATCGTTAGTCCCAAGGTCATAGGTGATCTATCTGTCTGCAATCTGCATAGACATTTTCACGTCTAATCCCTCAGTTATGCGACTCGGGTAAGTGTTGTTGCTGCACGGATAACGTTTGAGCGCACGATTGGTAGGGTGAATGACTTATATTATTCGGATTCTGGAACAGTTTGCCATTACGTTGGCACCAAAAACACATTCATTAGAATTGTGAACGATTAAGCGTCATTGTTGTGTTGCTGTTTACTCGATGTTTTGCACATTTTATGCTTTGGCGATCATGTGTCATTCGTTACGTCATCTGACTGGTGCGAGTGCTAAGCTGCCTCACCGTAAGCGACATAAGTCATTTAACAAATGGTAACCACATACACCCAACGCGGTCGCGAAAAACTTAAAAGCTAGTTAAAATTGAACAAAAGAATAAAGGCTGAGTACATAGTGAATTTCTACGTTCTTTGAATAAAAGCGTGGTACGACAAGCTATGTTGCACACAAAGACTGTTTTCTTATCACAGTAGAATGTTATGATAGAAGCCTTATTGATAGGTTACTCCTCCTCTTTGCTAGTTAAAAAAGGGATATTAAAAATATTCTTGTGTAGATTGGATTACATTGGTTTATTACGGTCTAATAGAAGTAGGGCTAAAGGGTCGTTAACAAAACCTTGATCGAAAGCGGGGAATGGCTGTTTGGGAGAAAATTGGTCGAATATTGCAAATTCCCAGACGTACGCTAGATATATGAATGTCTTGTCCAGATTAACACAGTCATTTCAATCCGACTTTTAGTACCTCGTTATGCAAACTCAATTAAGCAGTGGAGACGCATTACGTAGCGTAGATAATTTTGTCTTGGAGGCCTTTCTTTGAATCCATCCGATCAGCCTACCAATGCAAACCGTATGCATGGTCATGCGTATCATAGGTTTATGGCATTTATATCTAAACCGCACTTATTAACTTTTGTATTCAAGAAATTACGAGATTAATAAGATGACGTAAAACCACCATTTACGTAATTGTACAAAACAACCCAGTACACATTTGTCATTATTAAAATATTCACAATTTTTTTTAACTACAATGCAGGTCGACTTAATTGTCAATATGTTGTAAATAGTAGTATATGTACACTTATATATGTTCAAGGCGTTATCGATTTGAGATGGTCATTAGTAGTGAGTATCTAAACATGCGCGGCCCTATTTAATATATGTGTGACGATATTTAAGTAAGATTCGGCGGTATGTATTAGGTATTCGATGTAAAAAATTCAACACAACAGTCTATAAAGAGATATATTTGTGCCAATATTTTTCTTCTCGTACCAACCCATGTAGCTGTGGCATGGTTGAATGGGCATGAGAACATAACGGTGTGAGAAATCAGATCGAAATGAGCATATATGACATGAATTGTTTAATATCTTAGGTTACTCACGCTGTCAGCAAAAAATAACAGTACACGCAAGGAGTTTCTGGCCAACTATTTCTGCGTTAACATCTGTCAGTTTATCAAATGACAGATACATTATGCAAAACCAACTCCATTTAGTACACGATATGTATTTAATTATATTTTTGTTTGCATGCAAATACGTGTTTTTGTAAGCTCATAAATTACACCTGCCCCGGCAACATATACGATCATAGTTAATGATATACAATGAAAAACATGTTATGAGGCCCACAGAGGCACTCGCTCAAAATTATTATGTCCGATTCGTTCCACAAATGTTATGTGTGCTTACGATATCTACATCGGCATATTGTCTCATAGCCGGTAATAACATTTGTTCAACAAAAGATATGAAAATGTCAGATCAAATTCGGTAGGTTATGACATATATCTGCTGCCTGGCTCGTTAGAGTTGGATTTAACATCTTACCATACGTTATATGCATAAGGTTAATGTCAAAGGGTGATATCATCATCAGGCCTTAATTGCTTAACAAATGGTTTGCCTTCTGTGGCTGATTATTCTGAGGACTTAAGCCGTGCGCTAATCCTTTGAATAAGGCCAAGATCGTCCATTTTCGAGTCTTTGCAAAATGAATTCATCTGAAAAATACGTTAATTGTTAATGTCTACACGGTTGATTAAATATAGCAATTTTAACCAATGATACTACAAAACAAAGACTTGTCACAACTGACAGAATTTTCTCATCGTGAAAACAAATTTAAATGGAACAACGAGCATACTTTGGGACAGTTTGCTAGAGTTTCTTTTAATCAAACATAGCCTATGGCGGCCAGGTAATCAAAAATGTCCACTTAGAATATGCACATTTGACCCATGGTGCAATTTCGGGTCTCTGTTATTGCCTCCACGTGCATCGAAAATTGCTTGCGATGACTGTCCATCATAAAAGGCCAGCTTAATGTATTATGCTGCTATTTTGCTTGATATAATGGTTCACCTAAATCAAGAATATTGAGACACTTTTGATATTGCAAATATACTTATATATGAGCTTCGTGTGAATATTGGATATTTCCCCATCCACTCTACTAGTGCTATTGACTTTTGTTGATAGTTATGTCGACTAGATGTCTATGGCGCTGTAGTTTGGGGGATACTTGGGGTAGTAGTCGTTTCCAGAACATCTTTTGCTTCATTAATGTATCTTTCCACATATAGAGGTTATCTATTAATGAGAGACTTTATCATGAGTATTCCAGGTAATATTCACACTCCTCAGGCATGGACAGCCTCAGCTTCGGGGATTAATCCGGAAGATGATAAAAATCCTACGTAATTGTTATTTGCTTTCTATTTTCAGCAACTGCGGTAAAGGGTTTGCTTGAGTGCCATTAAGAGTTAACGTGTTACTGGAGCCTAATACAAAGTTTAATTTGGCGCTGCTTCTGAGTGATCAGCTAGCATACGATCAAATCTATTCGTGCTCCTGACCTGCTTCACAACAATGGCAACTAATTCCCGCATCGGCTGGTTGTCGATATATGTTATTTGACCCAATAATATCATCAATTAAAGTATAGCAAACACTTCTTTTTGCATAAATGAAGAGAGAGATAATGGCATAGATAGAGGTTTTCACAAAAAGGCAAATTGATATTGTTTTCCCTGCATCGGCAATACTAAATATGTGGCATAATGTTCTCGACTCTATGGCTAGCACCTCAGCGAGACTATTTGCATACCTCTGACTCAAAAACAACCTGGATGCATTCATATCCCAAGCCTTTGTTCACGACGGGTGTATGAACAACTAGGAATCAATGTGACAAGCAAAATAACCAAAGATCGATCATATATCTTTATGTCAATATTTGACTGGCAATGTTTGCTTCCTTGTGGCTGGGGTGGAGCAAATGCATCGCTTAAGTTTCATAAATTAAAAAAACGGCAGGCATATATATGCTGACCCAGAAAACCATTGGCTAAAGATCATACAAATTATCACACGCTCTTTCTTGTATATAAATTTGTAAACTGGGCAAGTTAAGAGAGATAAGTTAGAATTGACGCAAAACAGCAGATCTCAGAAATAGAAAACTGATTCATGTTTGCCACATCGACGTGGGAATGTGCGACTGCATAAACAAAATTGGCTTAATATCAGTCTTAACGGACACGTCAAAATGGACCGCCAATGAATTTCTGTTTAACCGCAATTCCTGTTAAGACAGCATCGAAAAACAGGGTTCCATCATACAGGAATATAAGAATTCATCAAGTGCGGTGTGAAATATCTTAAATAGATAATGAAATTATAACTTGCACATATATATATAGACTTCTATGTATGACAAGAGATACACATTACCACTATAGTCGAGCTCTGTTGGCGAAATATTTCAGTGACAAGATGCTAGAGTCAAATACATAGCTTGATTTGACATTGCTTCTGAAATTAGTGAGCCTGATCCTGCTTTAATTTTCTGTGATATGATAGCAAGGACCACAAACTCTCATTATTCTTCAGTCGGTTAGAATAAATTATTTGTGCTGCCAGTCGCCACTCCTTATCAGGCTATACTTAACTTTCGTAGACATATAGCTTGAAAGCTCGAGAGCGGAATGACGAACCGAGCCCTTACACCTCAAGAAAGAAATTGTTTCATGATTGCTAAGAGCTGCCTTCTATTAGCTGTGAAGCAATATTCTGTCTATTTAATGTGAGCCTATTATATAATATGCAATTAATCTTGTTCTATGGAAGTTCCATTTATCATTCCATCATATATATGTCCCAATGTAAGAACAGTCACATTATGTGGTCATTGGGAATAGTATGTTAGAATATGTTTTATTGGAGAAATACGCTGACTGACTCTAAAGAGTGCGTTAATATAATAATTTAATTTATTAATACGTGAAAACAAGCTAGTATCAGAAGCTTTACATCAATCAGTTCCAGCTTATATGCAAGGCATTATTTTGTGTATATAATAGAAACTCGAAGCTGTTTCCTAACGTTTAGGAGTAATATGAAGATAAGTTCGCTCACGATGAGGAATGAACAGGGATCAAAGCGCAATCAGTTGAAGCAATCCTAGTCGCATGACGCGTGATGGTTGGCATTGCAAATTAGATGTGCTACATACTTACTACCATCCCAGAGACCATTGTACCAGAACCAGCGATATCACATTCGAAGAAAATGGTCTTGAACTTGTATTATCTATTTGCTACAAAAAAGCCCATATCGCCATCATCGCATTTAGATGCGTTAATGATGTTAGAAGTATATGCAAAGAATAACATACCTCGTGTCATATCTTCAGAGAACTGTGCTTGGCACTAACTATGGGCAGATTTGCTTGAGTATTAATGCACCTACTCGGAGCAGGTGTCTCAAACCAACGAGATCATTATAGTTTAATTATGCGTCAAGATGAAATGTTTGATCGATTAAACTTAAAACAACTGCAAAAATAAATCTTACAGCTGTTTGATATTGCTTACACTGTATAACGCCAGTTGTTTAATGGATATGATTGCTCATGGTCACTGATATTTGCTTATATGCGTGGAAGTATGCCACGTTGACAAGCACAAACCTAGCGAATCAAATAGTTAACCACAAAGTTATTTTGATTGGAATAAAGGTCATATTTGCTTTAATTTCCATCACACTAACCATGTCGAATGTCCATGACCTTGTCTTCGACCTATAAACAGCCTGCATTAGTGCTTGAAAAGAGTAATGAAGCGTCCATATTCCGCAACTCTCCACAAAGCATAGATACATGAATGGAGGGACCAACATGACCTTACAGGCGGTGCCTATTGGAGACCCGGACTAGTAGTAATCTATTGCTGTAGCATTTTAGATTGCCAGACTGTGTATCAGCGGTATATTATTCGTATGAGATTGCATTATCCCTAGTTAACAACCCTATCACCAACCCTCCAACCCCGGTAGGCCAATATCCGTAAATGATGACTAGTACAACACCTCTTATCGACCTCCCCAAGATGTTTACGACGATATCTGGTGTGAGACAAGAGAGCGGATGTCCTTCAGCATGATTTCATCCTGATCATATTCATTTCTAGCCGTGATTGGTAACTGTGGGTATTTCATTGTTAGCCGTGCGGATGTTGTTTATATTTTGCTCGGAGCTGTTTAGATAACCTAATCAAAAAGTGATTGAATCGTGGCAAATAACATGCGTCTGATTCGAGTGATGAGCAACAATAACACCATACAGCATTTTACCAAGTTACCAAACAGTATCGTAATCTCTACAATATGGCTGCCAGTATTATTTGATTTTAAGCCTTTTTCTAAAAATCTATGTGACAAGCGTGGTTGCTAGAGTTACTTTGCAGGGTAAAGATGCGAATATGATGGTTATTTTTTTTCGGCTATTGGTTGACTACAATATAGAAGCATCAATTGATTTGTTCTGCACATCTAAATAATTTTATATCTAAATGCGCGGAAAGCTAACATAAATGTTTCATAAGCTCATATTTTTAAGCCGAACCATTATGCGATTAGTAAATTCATGTTGAAGCTAGCGTTTCAGCTACGCTTAACTGACCGGCCTCTGTATGACAAAAATGACGAGTCAACGACTTGTTCAAGGTAGACGTGGTTATGTGAGGCTAAAAAGGCAGTAATAAGCGAGATATAGGTAGTTAACCATGAGCCCTAATGATGAAACTCATGATTATGGCAATTTATCTGCGATCAAGCAATCTCCTCTTTCTTTACCTATCAAAATATTCCATAGCAGGTTAAAGCCATGCCATCTGCGACATCCAAATTACACTAAATAAATCGATCTTTTTATACCAATGTATATCGTGGATGAAACTTATGACAAGTGAGAAGAGTTATCGATGGGCAAACATTGAATCGGCGGCGTTATTGAACGTGATAATAAAATAAGGTTCAATACATATGTGCATTAGTAAACTCATTAGCGAAGTTAAGGTGATATTTATCTCAAGAAAATAAAACATACAGAGTTGTATTTTGACTTGCAAACACTCTTTTGCATACAGTTTAAACACCAGGGCAGAAGTATGCTTACGGAGGCCATGCTTACTCGTTTGCATGTGGTGCGGGCAGCATAAGACTCCTTAAGTAACTAGTCGTGTTAAATCAGTGAAAACAGTATTGGAGGCAAAATGCAACATTCATTGCGGAGATAACTAAATTGAAAAGTAGTTATGGCTTAGCAGCAATGTCCTATCGCGTGCAGTAAAGCAAACTTTTCAAATATACCCGACATTTTTATTTATTTTGCCTGGTGATGTTTTTGTTCAATCGTAAAAAACATCAACAGACGTACATCCTTATCTTTAAGGTTTTTCAACCTGATTGTTTGTTTGTGAGCTTGTTAAAACTAATTGACTACATGACACCGTATGTTTATCTTGATTATTAGTGTGTTAAAAACCGTACAAATATGCTATTTTTGTCCACTAAATATTGCTTATAAAGATGACACAAAATCCGTCTCGTATAGGGTTAGTTCAAAGAATCGAAAAAAGGCGATTTGTAATAACCACACATTTAATGTTTGATTGTGATTGCATCATTTCAGCTCAATAATTATATGCCGTTCTCGCCCTATAAAACCACAAATTACAGCAAAATACGAGATAAATGAACTTCAAATGTGCTTTATTTTATAATAGCGCACAGTTAAGGAAGTGTGCAGGTTGGCAAAGGTTGGCAATATCACATTGCAATGATAGCGATAAAAATGCGAATTCACCTGATATTTTAGCAATGTATTAGCAATTCAACTTCCGAGAGATATTCGATCGATTATCGCGAGGAAGGCTTAATAACTTCAGTTATTTGGGTCCCCGACAACATTATTGTGTCGCCTGGTAATGACGTGAGTAAATAGAAAGTAAGTTAGATGCCATTGTCACTTTGTAAGACGGCATAATACCGCCATTGTTCCCAGACGAACTTGTGATTAAGGTCCGACGTGCAGTGAACCTATTAGATAATGAGCACGAGTTTCCATGGCACATTAATCTTGTACGAAGCTTAGTTCATGCATCTATCAGAGATATGTTTGCATAACAACATTATATGGTCAGTCTCGGGTACAGGCAAACTATTCAAAATGGTGTAATGGCGCAAACAATTTTCAATGTCTGCTAATATACAGCAGCTTCGTCATTATAACGGCTGCAGAAAGCTAAATTATGTCCAAAACAATGGCAGTTTGCTGTTTGCATAGTACGATTTCCGTTATTTTGGGTAATACATGAGCAGCAGATGCCGGACACAATGTCGCCAAAACCTCATAAGGATAAACTGGCAAGATCATATTTTAATCTGGAAGCGGCGGTATACATATATATTGCCAACACGAACGCGCCATTGGCTGATGATAATTCAATACGAGCAAACACTTCATAGTTGAAAGCGCCGTTACGCATGTGTTTCATGTGAATGTGAATGATTTTTTCGTTTTTGGGATCGGGTCCGAAGTAGGGTGAACACACAGATCTTTTATAAGCTGTCCAAGGATGAATAGTATGGATGAGTTGTGGTGGCTCAGAACCGCCACTATCTATACTACTATAAGGGATGATGGTATATGTTGTGTTGCAGGGAATCAGGTAGGGGACAACCGCCGATTGAAGTGATCGTCAAAAGAAACAATCATGATATTTATCAAATGAAAAGAAGGAATTCCTTCTTAACATTAATGACACCTTAGTTGGATCACCTGACAGGTGATGTAACATACATATATAATATAAAATTCATACAAATACCTTTGAATAACTATGTTTTATTTAATACTTAGCCAAATCTTAAAGTAATAAAACATATCTAACTACTTAGAAGAGAATCACCAATCAAGGACTTGATATAATGACTTGTACCAACCCTGCCCCTAGCCGTGCATGACGTGTATATATTTATATTACCGTCGTGCATGGCTACCTTGCCCCTACCTGCCTACACCAGCCCCACCAATGACACAGGGGACCGCATAGCTATTACTCAGTCTTTTCCTTAACTATCTACATTATAATAGTTTGAATGCTTATTCTGATCAGGAAAAATGTGGTTTCATGTTGAATATTACGAATAATCATATATTTACTGAGAAAAAGCATGCAATGTGTTTCGTTTTCAATCGCAGAATAAATATTCAACCGCTGTATGGTGCTCACTTTATGACAAGAGTCACCTCGATCTAAGGGTTTTTCTTCGATCGACGTATATCACTTCAATCGGCGGTCGTCCCCTACCTGGGTGTGGGATGGCGGCTAATGCAGGGTGGTACTCGATATGGGTGGATGGTCGATACGGGGTCGTTGTCGGGTAGTGGCTGGCGTGGAATGGCGGTCGAGGCATGGCAGCGTTAGCAAACCAAAACGATCGTTTAAAATGTTCACATACCTGGGTTGAGTAAAAATATGCTTCTGCTCTGTCAGCGGATCTTCTGTATGTTGCAGACAAAACACTAGAATCGTTTTTATGAACGAGAATACCATCTGAGGACAATGTATGTGAAGCAAAAGGGCGTTCAATATAGACGGGTAAGTTGCCCCGGTTCATTTGATATCGTTTCCGTACAGGTGCGCTCTAACTCGTTTTATGACACTCTTGGCTACACTCAGCTAATAGTATACATGTTGGGGGTACTGGAACATTACCCCCCCCCCCCCTCCCCTCATGTACGCTACTCACCCTTTGGCAGCTTATACAATATTTTTGCTCACCCTAAAGGCGATTCGGCACCGTCCCCCAAACGGGGCTGAGGGAAGATTTTTGCTCACCCTAAGGGCGCATCGGACCCGACCCTGAAACGGGGTCGAGGGGCTAGTTTGTTGTGACCATAGGTCAGGGTAACTGTGACTTTGGTTTTCTAGACTGTGTTGGTCTGATTACACCTGTACGGATTGCTTTAGCCCTGGAACTTCCTATATGGTATTTGAGATTTACCTGCCTGATAGACGGACTTTTCTACACACCTTCTTTGTCACTTTCTGATTGCACAGTTTTTACCCCATATTTTCTGTGGGTGCACTAGTTCTTTTACACAACCTTCAAGTTCCTCAACAGTGTTCATTTCTACACCTTATACCCTCGTTTGTTTAATAGATCCAGTATGCACATACCACCATACACTGGGTGGTTCAAGACTAAATGTGTCTTATGCATATGTTTCTTCTGTGCCACCTGTTACAGTCACAAGTTCAGTGCCGCTCATTTCTCTGCGGCTCTAGCTGCTGCTTGGTCCACGCTTTGGAGGGCTTTTGCCTTCCTTTTGTGACACCGCTTGTTGTGACCACTCAGTGAACCCCAAGCCATCACGGACGGCCTTGGGCCCCCCACCTTTACTAGCTATTGTTTGAAGTGAAAGCAATTTTTCGGTACGAGAATATATAATAATTATGTCAGGGTAGTCCTTCAAACGTAGCTCTCCTCCAACAAGTTCAAACTTTGTATAGTCGCTGCCGAGGGCTGGTGTGTGACCTATTTCAGCCAATACATCGTAATAATCATTGACAGCACCTATAGTCGGCCTCCCTGTGGTATAGACGTATTCATCTCAATGTCCCCTCCTAAAGCATCGTCAAAGAGGTTTGTCTCATCCTCTATTTCAGCGACGGGCCAATTCTCATCCACACTTCCAGCATCGTGCAAATCCTTCTCCACTGCCTCGTCCAATGTTGCGATATCAAACTCAGTGCTTGTGTGTTAAAGATATACTTGTAAATAAGCATTCAACATGTCGAGTACTTACGGAAGCAACCTAAACCCACATTGCCGGCTACGCAAACCCCTCGGGGTAAATGGGGTTCGACAGTCTGTAGTTATCACAAACAATCCAAGCACTATTGTCCAGAACCAACAACTGCTAGTCCGTTTCTTCAATCTAGGTGCAGATGACGTCATTGTTCCAGGGACAGCACGGCGTTGTGCAAAATCTGGGCTGCGCCATAGTCAAGAAAAATGACAAACAAGATTTCTGACAATGAGATCATGTCTATTAATATCAGCGATGTGTACCACTGTTACCACGACTTGTGGCGGACTGCACATGAGTGACAGGGCCTCCAGTACCAAGGCATTGACACCTCAGATTACAGAAACACAACTAAGATACGAGTGGGAGCAGGAGACAAGGATGAGACCGAGGAAGAGGACAAGGCCGTAGCCGATGTCTATGGTAGCAGGTTGAGGTGACCACTGAGAGCATCCCCAACAAACTATATGAACAGGGCGCATGGAACGTCTATATGTATATTGTTATGGATGTGCAGCTTAACATTAAAGATGGCAGGTTGGGCAGCGCAGTCTACTAACAACAATATTTGCCGGCAGAAATGAGTTTTACATTTCCAGATGGTTCCAGTTCGGCTATTGTTTGTAGGCAGACAGGATAGGAGAAAGCCGTATTCATCCTCGACCTACTTGAAGGGCCCATCTTTGGTGTCTTTAAGCATATTTTAATATTCTGCCCCACCATACGTTTAAACAAGGTCTATCAGTTGAAGTCATGGGTGCGGGATGATTCAGAAGTCTACGTCGTCCATCCAGGGGAGCGGCTCCATGACCACCAGGGGGCTTTCCATCATTGTTGTAAGGATGATTGTTCGTCAACAAAGGCTCTAACCAAGAAGAAAGACATGTTATCCGAAATGGCCTTTAGCAGCCGCCATGCGCCGCAAAGTGTCTGGGTCCTTACCCAAAAGTACAACTCTGCGCTGAAGGACCTACGTGAGCAGACTCGCTGGATGGTGCTCTTTCACACAAAGGACCGTGTCTCGATGGATGACGCCTTACGTGAGAATGATGTGATCCCAACAAGGGAGAAACGTGCTGCAGTACCCAAGGTACTAGCAAAGACCAAGCTCGCAAAACTGCTGCAAAAGACTGATCAACCTACTACATATGCCGTCGATATTGGCCTGGTTGCAGCCGCTGCCTCAGTAACCAGTTTAATGGGCAGCAGTACGAAATATTAGACTAAGCTGTATGTGAGAAACGAAGCTCGGCTAGGCCCTAGCATGATGCGCACTCTAGGTCAGACAGTGCTACCGCTATACTCGGGTATTGCTTGTATGTTACTACAAATTTCACTAGAACACCAGCCAAAGCTAATTACAGATCTGGAGACTGACACGTTTATAGGACATGCACTAAGCACTGCCACTTGTGAGCAATATCATCGCTATGGTATGTTTTCAGCTCTATTAACGGCTTTAACAACAGTTAAGCACTGTCAATTTGGAAAAAGAAGCATCGAATCAACACCATTTCTGGTGGAACCGAAAATGGGGACCTGTGGAGAGGAAGACACCACTTGCGCGCTATAGCATGTGCTTAACTCCGATATAACATGTGCTTAGCTCTGCTGTAACAGGTGCTTACCTGCTTAATTACATGGAAGAAACGAACACGAATCTAGGGGAAAAGATATTGTCAGTGACAAGTTAGCAATCTACAAAAAACACTAGGACGAAGATGTCGAGGCAGCATCAACGAGCAAGCCTCAAGAAAGGTGGGCGTGGCCAACATGGGCTGCGCCATTGGTTATCGGTGGCAAAAACAGGAGGACTACCATGAACTGTACTTACCCACGGATGTGGATGTGTTTGAAACATTCCGGAAAGCCTGTCTTAAGCAGTATGGGTTAGATCCGGCCCACTACTACACCAACCCTGGCCTTTTGTGGGATGCCCTTCTTAATAGTACAGGGGTGGAACTCGAGCTTCTCACCGATTATGACGAGCATCTTTTTACACAGAAGCGCCTGGCCAGTTGGGTAAGCATGATATCACGTCGCCACGCTAAAGCTAACAACCCATACGTAGAGGGCTTTGAGCAGTATAAGCCAGCAATCTATGTCCAGTACCTCGATGCCAACAACCTGCATGGGTGGACGATGGGTCAACCTTTACCTACTTCGGGTATTGAGTGGGTAGAATGGCCTGAGAACCTAGAGATCCAGGACCATCCCGATGATTCTGAAACGGGGTAGATACTTGAGGTTGACTTGGAGTATTCTACTGCGCTTCATGTCGAACACAACGATTACACCCTAGCGCCGGAGCGGCTTCTTGTGCAAAACGAATGGTTGTCAGACTACCCGAAGGATCTGTTAGGTGCATTGGGGAGCACTGGAAATGGAGTTGAGAAGCTGGTGCCCAATTTGCGGAACAAGGAACGTATGAACACTACAGGACCCTCAAACTATATCTCTCTCTTTGGTGTTAAAAGATTCACCGATGTCTTTGAGAAGCCTCTCAGATGAATACGGATCTGCGTAAGGCCGTCCCCAGCGTTTCAGAAGGATCTCCATAAACGTGAACAATTCTCTTGAAAAAAAGAATCTCCGGAGGCGAGTCAGTTAAGATTGCTCATTGAAAAAGAAAAAAATACATAGGCTTGCGGCCAGCCCCACCTATGCTCGCCATAAAGTTTTTGACGACGATTCGGCAGCTCTACATGTGCACAAGACCCGTTTAGTCTTAAACTGTATGGTGTATGTGGGCATGTGCATTCTAGATCTTTCAAAGCACTTGATGTATGACTTCTATTATAATACCATGAAGCCTAGATACGGCAACAACCTTGGCCTGCTATACACAGACACCGACTCGCTGCTTCTTAAGATCCGTACATCTAACGTGTATGCTGACATAAAGGACGATGGGCATCTCTTTGACAAAAGCAACTATGATCCCACCCATAGCCTGTACAGTGACACGGATTAGAAGGAATGGAGAATATGAAGGATGAGTGCGCTGGTGTGCCCATCAAGGAGTATGTTGTTCACTCTCAAAGATGTACTCTATCCTGATGTCGAGATGGGATGAGATTAAAAGGGCAAAGGGCCTGAAGAAGGTGGTGGTGAAGAAGCATCTACAGCACGCTCAGTACGTGCAGTCACTGCTCGCCAAAAAATTTTAGCCACGGAATGAACATGCTCAGGAATGATGGGCATAAGTTATATGGGCTCCACGTCAACAAAGTGTCCCTCTCCCCCTTTGATTCAAAGAGGTGGATAGCCGCGAACGGTGTAGACACCCTGGTCTATGGGCACAACAAACTAGCCCCTCGGCGCCCATAGGATGAGCAAAAATCTTCCCTCAGCCCGTTTGGGGGACGGGACCGAATCGCCCTTAGGGTGAGCAAAAATCTTGTATAAGCTGCCAAAGGGTGAGTAATGTATATGGGGGGAGGGGTTACTGTTCCAGTACCCACCATGTACTCTACTCAGCTTTTGACGCGCAGCCTTGGGTGTTAATTGCTGGATGCATTAACAGATTAAGGATGCTGCCAGGTGTTGTGCAGCATTGGGTCATTCGATTCGCTGAACGGTTGCATTTAAAAGGGAACTTTAGTCAAAATAGAACATATATTAATTTTAAAGTTCAACTATCATACAATATATCTCCCCACTTAATTTCTTTATAATATGGCACGTTAATACAGACATCCGAGAATAAGCGCATCCCCCGCTCCCGCAACATCATTCTGCAGTGGGCCATTTGAATATTTATCAGTTTGGTCGCATAGGCGTCCTGACGTCACAGCAGTGCAGCTTCTATCGATGAAACCAAATTTCATTTGTAAGAATCTGACGCCATGGAATTGTCTGTCAATCGTCGCCCTTACATGTTCGAACCTGTGGACGACGAGGGTTTTGATGGGAACAAAAATAGTGATAATGCAGAAGCATTGGATGGGGATAGAGATACTGTCGGTAGTTGGTGGGTAAATATAGGTGTAAATATGGATAAATATATATATATATATATATATATATATATATATATATATATATATATATATATATATATATATATATATATATATATATAGATATATAGATATAGATATATAGGGATATATATAGAATATATAGCGCAAGGGAAATGGAGAATTGGCTAGAAAAGAGAGAGAGATAGAGAAGAGAGAGAGAGAGAGAAGAGAGAGAAGAGAGAGAGAGAGATATAGATAGGGAGAGCAATAGATACATCCTTCCGAGAGTGGAATATATATATATATAGAGATATATATATATATATATATATATATATATATATATATATATATAGATATATATATATATATATATATATATCTATATATCTCTATCTATATATATATATATATATCTATATATATATCTCTCTATATATCTATATATATATATATATATATATCTCTATATCTATATATATATATATATCTCTATCTATATATATATATATATATATATATATATATATATATTGACAAATTTTTTTAGCTACAGTAACATATATTGGATCCCAAATCCTAAAGCAAACACTGTTCTGTGAAAAGCCCACAAAGCAGTGGGAACCTGATACCTCAGCAGTTGCACATTATCCTGAACCCTCCTTATCAATGCCCAAACATATGTCCCAGTGTCTGTGGTTGAATCACGTAACGGGATCAGCTGGGTTCCTAACTGTACGATCTACTTTTTAACTATTCGCCTAAAAAGAACCGGATCTATTCCTTGTGAGCTACAGGATCTTCTTGTATGGTCTACATGATACACATCCTCCTTCTGGTCAAAACTGGACTTGATTCTTCAAAGTTGACCCCAATATACCCCATGCGGTTTATTCAGTCTTGTTTAGACGAGTAACCCCTCCATATGACCAGAGTAACAGGTTCTAGACATATTTCAATCCGAGAATTACATTATCCCCTTTTCGGCGATAAATTTATTGGTGTCTAAACACGACGCAGAGTCGAGATGGAAAGAACAATATCTAACTTAACATCTGTATGCTGTCCAAACAAGGTTCAGTTGATCAGACTGATATAACGATGATTTCGTTTTAGGTTATGTCAAATGCTCCAAGTATTGATAAACAATTCGCTATGACAGCGCTAAGAGTAACATCATAACGTTGATTGCAAATCCGTGACGAATACACCTGTCCCTTGGTGTGCAGATGGATAAGGTGATCATATGTGGAATACGTTTGAGGCGTAAATCGGGCCTCAAAACCGGATGAAAAATTATACAGGTACTAAACTATATGCTATGTCTTTTAATTCGCAACGCTGTCAACTTCGATGTGGATGCTTACATGGACGAACAGTATAGGTTATTTGCAGCCGTCAATATAAGTAGGGGTTTTCGAATCTTGCATTTAACTTTCACTAGCTGCGTTCTTAACTGGTTGCAATGTTGTCTTGTTGAGTATTTTACATTATACATTTAGACCTGGCTGCATTTTAACCCCAAGTGGGAGTTGATTGGTAGTAGAACAGAATAATTCACTGTTTTGTTGCCTGTTTGGGTAAACTTATCACTGACAGCCCTGATATGCTATATATGATTAATATTTTTAGGGTCACCTTATCACTGACGAGTAACCCCTCCACATGATAAGTATGCAGTTTCCTGGTGTTTTATGCCACCGCCTCACGATCGATTTTCCTCCAGAAATATTCGTTTATCATCAGGTACAAATAGAGGGAGGGCACGAAATAAAACTTACCTTCATGAAGATAATCACGAACGAACGATCTTTAAACAAAACTGTGAATCAAAATGAACACAATCTCCTTGGTAAGGATTTGGATTATCTGCATCTGCCCAGTTCTAGAATGATAATATGTTTTTACCTTCCTCAGGCATATCCACTAGCACAGAAGTTTTTAAGAATTTTCTGTGGTATGACCATGTATAACCACAGAAGCAGTGACGCTCTTTGTGTTAACTCTGATTATACAGCAAGCGATATTTCTAAAAAAGTTAACATCCTTCTCAATTAGCATGCGGTTTCCACGTTGACAAAGCTTTTTACTGATGTGGTGTATGATAGTGGTACCCCTATCCAAGCCAATGACGTCCAAGGCGAGGTTAGGATGTATTTTTACCTTCTCAATATGCGACACTATTGCTTAATATTTAATATACACCATAGAAGGCCGTACTCGTCCGTGTTCTTTAATTTGATAATCGCCTTCTTAGCTGCCAGAGCACGTAGATAACAACATTTAATGCCTGGTAGCAAGCAACATCAATTATTTCTTACAGACCACTTAGTATTCTTCAACTTAAGGCGAGGTGTGGGAACTAGGCTTGCTTTTCGTGTTGCAAAGACCGGGGCTGCTTTGCTTGGCACGCAAACTGGGGCTCTCATGCATGGCGCGGGCCATCCTGCCTTAAGTCTAGAAAACATCTCATTGTATACGCCGTCCAATTCATTACTCTTTTCAGGTGCTTGGCGTGGAAGCTTACAGGGTGGGTTGGGTGGTTTAAACCCGTGAACTGTAACATGATTGTTTGGGGCTTCACGTGCCCGCGTTTGGTGAGTCATGTTTCATATAATGATTTATATCTATAAATAAACCTTTGTTACTAGTAATAAACGCAACTGAGCGTAAAGGGTCTTTTATTAGACACTGGGAAATCGCAGCTAAACTGGAAGGGGCCACCACTGCGTGGTTTCGATTTTTTGACTGTGGGAAATCCTAGTTATATTTTAAGCACACGCTTTAACAGGATGGCTAGTAAACAAATGAGTAACACTTTAACATGACTGTTGTGTAGTGGTTTTTTGAGGGGGTTAGCAATGTTAACTGATACGCAACGTTGACTGTGTTCTATTCTATATGCCCTTTAATAGCCACGTCTTTTCAACAGGTCTGGTATTCAATCGTGAGTGACACTCCGTACAACCCTCATAGCGATCGCATTTCTGAAAGTGCAGGTTTCACTCTTTTTGAGGGGGCACTTTGCCTTGTCCTGAGTAGGGGTGTGCCTCGGGACCCTGAAAACCCGTACTCGTCTTACAATGTGAAAATGGCAAAAGCATACCCCGTCGTACAGATAAGAGGCCCAAAAAAACACGTCGTACAATCAGAGAATCAAAAAATTAATATACCCCGGTGTATATATATATATACTGCTTCTATATACTTAAGTGCCCCCCCGCATGACCAATGAAGCTGAAACTACGTAATGTTACGTCATATTTCCTAGACGGGGGTCGCTGTGAGCAAAAGTTGTGATTCTAATAGTTCATCTGACAGCTGCTAAATAATCACGAGACAGTGGATAACCAAATGGTATAGTGAAAAGGATATTCATCACAATTTTTGACATATATAGATACGTAAGTACACAACATTAATACGAAGCTACATGAACGCGAACGGCACGACGCACATAGCCTCATGTACGACGGTATATATTTATATTACCGCCATGCGCGGCTAACTGCCAACCTGATAAACCACAACAAGTCATAATGCGTATCTTCTTGGTGTTTTCTAACCATCAATGTTTTGTCAGACATAGCAACATCCTCACACATAGGTGAACCAGAATGAAGTGAGAAAATTTCCCAAACGGCGATTTTGGTTTTGGGGTCGTAGGTTTTGGGTGTGTCGGTCATGGCCATGCTGGTTTTGGCAGTGCACTAGTGCCGTCTATGGTCAAAGCAAGTACCAGGGTTGATATTACCATCCCAATCGCAGTGAGGATTGAGGTGATTGTTATTCCATGCTCTCAGAACAGGGTGCGCACACGCTCATCTAGCGTTGTGTCCTCGTTAAGTAGTCTGTTGATCATTTCCCTGTTGCAGTTAATTTGGGTCTGCAGATGTTTCCAGTTTTCAGAGGCAGCCTCAAGACAGGCACGCCGATGGTCCTGCAGCTCTGCAAACTCATTTTCCTGGAATTTCCATGCTCGACTATCACCATTTCCCGCCTCTTCAAGGGTTGCCATTTTAGCATTTCGATGTTCTATCTCCCGGTCTATCTCAGTTAACTTAGCTAGATTGTTGACCAGCTCGCCCCTCTAGGTCTGCATAGCCTCGTCAAGCTCTCTGAGGGGAAGTTCGTCGTCTGTTTAGGTGCCTAGGTCATAGACGGCGTTATGAACCTCCTCTATAACCTTGTTTCTTCTGTGCCGTCCCACACAGCCCCTCCGACCCGTCTGTTGGGGTGGGCTGCTCAATTCTAAATTCTCTTGAAGCTCTGCTTAGGCGCTGGTCACATATAGCTGACGCACGCGGAACGCATGGCGAGGGCGTTGAAAATTTGCAAAAATTTGCCATTTTGGTCAGTGCGTAGTCGTTTGCTAAGTGTGGGTCATCATGCGTTACTCATTCATCGAGCACGCTGGACCAACGTTATGCATTCGTCGTCACTCGCTGTGTGCGTCGAGATTTTTTGTGCATGGTCAAAATTGTGCGTTGAGCTCGACGCATGAATCTACACGCCGAGAGGACGCCAGCCAATCGCAGAGCACGCTAGACCAAGGCCTGACATACGCGGAGCGCACGCTGTGTATTTGTTGTGAGTACGGCAGCTGTTGTCTAGCAAACGCCCAGCGCACACCTAGCGCACACCCAGCGTGCTTCAAACACATGCCCAACGCGCTAGACGAGTGCTGAACGAGTCTCTAACGCACCCGACGTTCTTTCTTCTGCGTGTTCCTTGTGTGTAGTCATATAAACGCATCCCACACCATTTCCTCATCACTTCTCCTCCGTCCCTCATGGGTGCAGTTCCTACTGGTCCCGTCTAGAAGAACCACCTTGGAAGATGGATGATCCCGACAGGCAGCGATTGCAATATGAAATCGCGGTTCTCTAACATCAGCAGAACCTCATGGAACTGGCAATTCACCAACTCCATGTCATGAGGAGAAGGGGAAAGAGAAGACGTCAACGCAGATTCTGGGTCCGACCTTGGATTGGTAGACGATGGCAGTTTGGCCTGCATGATCAACTTCTTGTTGAACTCTCTAACGAAGACCAGGCAGCCTTCAAGAATTTCATGCAAATGCAACCAGAGATGTTCGATGAACTTCT
This sequence comes from Urechis unicinctus, assembly GCA_034190875.2. Taxonomy (NCBI): domain Eukaryota; kingdom Metazoa; phylum Annelida; class Polychaeta; order Xenopneusta; family Urechidae; genus Urechis; species Urechis unicinctus. The sequence goes on from CM067342.1 coordinate 7,405,532, forward strand.
AACAAGAGTGGGCCCGAGAATCACCAAGCAGAATACAACGTACCGAGAGTCCCTCGACCCTGGCCTCTAGTTTGCTCTGACCCTGCGGCATTTTGCGTCTGGGACAAAGTATCGCTCAATGTCCTATGGTTGGAGGGTGCCGCACAACACCATATCCCTGCTCATCCCAGAAGTTTGCCAGGACACAACTCCTGAGAAATGGAGTGCCATATCTGACAAGTTCATGGAGAGGTGGAACTTTCCCCATACATGTGGCGCACTTGATGAAAAGCATGTCAGCTGCAAGTGTCCTCCAAACAGTGGATCTCTTTACTACAATTATAAAGGGTTCTATTCGGTTGTCCTCATGGCGCTCTCCGATGCCGAGTATCGATTCATCTGGGCCGACATCGGCGGAATGGGTTCTGCCTCGGACGCTCAGATTTATAATGCGTCTGAACTGAGGGAATGCGTTGAAGATGGCAGTTTGGGCTTCCCGGACCCCGACTCTCTTCCGAGCGACAACAAGGATGTCCCGTACTTCTTCGTCGGCGATGATGCCTTCACTCTTTGCGCCTACATGATGAAGCCGTACAGTCTCTGGGGTATGACACAGCCAGAGTGGATCTTCAATTACCGCCTTTCCTGGGCCAGGAGGGTCGTCAAAAATGACTTCGGCATTTTTTCTAACCGGTTTCAAGTTCTCCTGACCACTATGCAGCAGCAGCTGGAGACCGTCCAGATCATTGTCACAGCTTGCATGATCCTCCACAACCTGATGAGGACCCGGTATCCAGGCATGCAGAACCAGCAGCTTGACCGTGCAGAGAACCTAGGTCGCGACTACGTCCCAGGAGCATGGAGATCAGGCCTTAACAACCTCGTAGTCGCTGGCAGCAACAAGGAAGGGAAAAAGCAGAGAAACCTCATCAAGCACTGGGCCAACTCAGAAGCTGGTTCAGTTCCATGGCAAGACAGGATGATCTAAAGCACCTTCATCTCTGCTATTCGCATGGATAAAGGCGGATACAGAGACTGATTGAATGATGTGCATGCAATAGATACATCTTAATGTGCTTTCAATAGATACATCTTAATGTGCTTGCAATTAATACATCTTAATGAACTGGCAATAAGCACATCTTAATGTTCTTGACATGAACTACTAGAAAAAAACTGCCTTAAATTCATTGTATGTGTTCATTACATGTAAAATATGTTAGTATCACTAATTTAGTGCATGTACTACCATTTACCATAATATTTTGAATAAGCAAACACGAAACAAATTGTTTTTAAGTTGAAATCGAAACTTTTTTATATTCAACATCAAAAACTTTAACATTTTTAAACACTTTTTAAAACATACATATAAAATAGCAAATACAAAACACCATGTTTAACCGTTAAAGCTGATAGCAATCAATTACCAACATTCTCCCTGTTAATAAATCTGTTTACAACTTTTCTCAGCTACTTAGTCTATATTCATGTAAAATTGACAACCACAAACCGGATTTATTGTTTCCCAGTTGAACAAAAAATTAATTTTCCTTTTGGTAAATTTAGTAAACTATGTTTGCTACAATGTTTCATAAATTATTGTCAAACAAACTTTACTGTTCTACAACTTGTAACAATTTATTTTTTCAAGTACACAGCACATACAAACTAAAAATGGGCAAACATGAAATATATTATGTTAAAGTTAAACAAATGTAATTACCAACCTTCCTGTAATTCGTTAAGAACTAAACATGGAATATACATGTAAAATTGGGAGACGCTACTCGTTGTTTTCAAGTTAGAACAACATATAGCATAATCTCAATAACCAAAACTGTCCTTGTGTATCATTCTGTAGCGTTTGGGCTACTCACAAGTCCCTCTCTATATTACTTCTGCTTCTCTCCAGCATGAGGTAGAGTTGGAGGAGTCAAGTCCCTGGGGGTCTTCGGGCCTGAGGTCGGAGATGTCTCCTACAGCGCAGAGAGGCCAGAGATGGAAGACATATCTGCGAGGTCAAGCTCTAGGCTTGTGGAGAGCACCTGGTGAGATCTGCCGATGACTGCTGACACACTCTGCTGTTGCTTGGGATGGTTGTGCTGCTGCTGTTGCTGCTGATGTTGCTGGTGTTGCTGCAGGTTCTGATGTTGATACTGCTTGTGGAACTGATGTTGCTGGGTCTGCTGCTGCTGGTATTGATGGGCGATCTGAGATGGACCCGGAGGAGGAGGAGGAGGCAGCATTTGGTGGATCATGCAGGCTTTGTACCTCTCCATGTAGCCGTAGTCCTGGGATTGCCATGGGGACGCGGTTGGTTATCTGGTACTCTTCCACAGGTCAGGAGCGGGCTGCCATTGCTCGCCGGACTTGGGGGAGGACGAGAATGTGGGTGCAGAGGTAGTTGGGAATGATTCTGCTTCCCATAACGGTGATGGTGTGACTTGTGGAGGCTCTTCCTCGTCGCTATTCTACATGGCATCTTCCAGAATCCTGCTGATGGCGTGCACGCCTTTTTGAATTTCCGTTCTGACAAATTCACTAGTGTCCCCTTCACGTAGGTCCCAAACACCTCCGCCTGTGTTTGTGGATGCATGGCCTGCTGCAACTGGGCCATCTTCTCGCCAGACTCTTGCAGCCGCTTCTGCAATGAAGCCATCACCACGTCCTCAAAGTGTGTACCCTTTTTCTTTCTGTCAACATGCTGTGAGGATGTCTGAGGCTCTTCCTCCTCTTCGCACGCCTCCATTCCGATCTCGGCGCACTCGGCTTCAGCAGCCACAAGGTCTCCTGTGTGAGCAGAAATCGTATCCTTCACCTGCAAGTGCAAACAAACAAACAAGACATACGTAAAATTACTTATTTGTGAACATGACTGCAAATTTTTGTTTAGATGCGCTACATGGCTGTCTACTGACCCAGCATGTGAGTGAGTAGGGGATAAGGGTGGAAAGGATGCAGCATCCTCGACAGCCTCCTCAACGGTAACAACAGAGTCCAGGCTATGCAGCCGAGGATCCAGGGTAGGCGGCTCAGAGACGATTAGGCTCTGCGTCTCAGGGTTCAGGCTGGGCTGCTCAGAATCCAGGCTCTGAATATCATGATCCAGGCTTGGAAGCTCTTTGCCTCTGCCCTTGCCTCTACGACCACGGCAACCAACAACTGGATCAAGTGTTTCTTCTTCTTGGGTTTTATGGACAGTGTGTTCAGTTTGGTGGCATCTTGTAGAAGTTGTACACTCAGCGCTGCACTTATGTTGATATGATACGCAAACAATATATCTAGGCGCATTCACGTGGCTGCTGTTTTTCGCGGGCTTTGAGTTGAGCATGCGGTATATATGCGTTCTGCGTGCATTCTGCATGCGCTCTGCATGCGCTCTACATGCGCCATTCGTCCAACACGCTAGCAACACGCGCTGGCCTTGCGTTCCCCGTGCGTCGGCTATATGTGACAGCGCCTTTACGCCTGAGCAGCAGCCTGGTTAACGACTTGAAGTCTTTTTGGGTCCCACCGATTTTCGGGCCCAATAAGTAAACCCTAAACCATCACAGACGAACCTACCTCTACCTCTAGCTATTGAGTTAATCAAAGGCAGGGATTCAGTTCTAGAATTTATAAGACGTGCGTCAGGTTAACGCTTCAAACGTAACTCTCCATCATCAGGTTTAAACTTTTCATAATCACGGGCCATTGGCTCGGTTTTATACAGCCTCCCAGTTATATCACACCAATCATCGACGGCACCTATAAGTAATCACTCCCCCTGTAGTATAGACTTATCCAAGACTTGTGGCAGACTGCACAGGAGAGAGAGGATCTCCAGTATCAGGGCATTGACACATCAGATGACAGAAACACAGCTAAGTGTGGGGGCGGGAGACAAGGATGAGACAGAGGAAGAGGACAAGGCCGTAGCCGATGTTTTGATAATAGGTTCTACAAACAGCTTGACTTTGAACTCCTCGAGAGCCACATGCCATTCTACCAGAGAGCGCTAAATGATTGACTGAAATACCAGCTCACCTTCAACGACTACAGCCGTGTGATTCACTTAATGCAACAGGCGACGCCGCTGCCAGCTACAAAATTGACAGACTCTCGCTGCAGTATGACATGCTAACCCAACCAGACTTGGCCTGTATGATACGCACCCAGTACACAGGTTCACTATCGATTCTGTATGACCGTGTGCTTCATCACAGGGAGCTTGCTTACACTAAAAGTGTTACACTGTGGAACATTAACCTTAACGTGCAGGCTCGCAGCATGAAGGGCAACCTGCTGCTCTTTGAAGACCCAGCCACCGCATCATTCGCCAGGAAGACAGAGTCGTTCTACAACCCAAAGATTAAAAAAGTTGAGGTCACCATTGAAGGCATCCCGAATCAACTCTATGCCCAGGGCATGCACGGCTACCAGCAGTGTGATAAGGTGGAGAAGGCCTTAGAAAGAACGGGTAAAGGAGACTCCATGGTAGGAAGGGCTGGAAAAGATTTGGTATTATCGGACGTTTCCCTAGGAGAGTACCTAACCACCAAGTTTGCTCTGTGGCTAGACGCAAGGACGAGTGATAACGACCAGCTGTATGGTAGTGACAGGGCCGTGGATAATGCGTCAGAGGGTGCCATCATTTAGATCACAAAAAGGCAGAGGCGGTTGGTGCATTGAACGTCTATATGTATAATGTCATTGATGCGCAGCATGTCATTAAAATGGCCAGGTTCGTCAACGCAGTCTATTAAGATTACCACCCGCAGAGCACGACGGGATAAGACAAAGGACAACATGTTGGGAGAAGAGTTTACGTTTCCAAATGGTCCCTGTTCGGCAATTATTTGTGGGCAGACTGGATGTGGGAAAACCATATTCATCCTCGACCTCCTCTAATGGCCCTTCTTCGGCGCCTTTGAACATATTGTAATCCTCTGCCCTACCATATGTTTCAACGAGGCCTATCAGTCTTGGTCATGGGTGTGGGATGATTCAGACGTCGACGTCGTTGATCCAGGAGAGCGGTTCCATGATAACTTGAGGGCTTTCTATCATTACTTTATTGATGACTGTTCGGCGACAAAAGCCCTAACCAAGAAGCAAGAATATTCTAGCAGGCTTTTAATGGCCGCCACGCGCAGCAATATGTCTTGGTCCTCAGCTGAAGGACTTGCGTGAACAGACCTGCTGGATGACACTTTTAACACCAAGGACCGTGACTCGTTTGAAGACGCCTTACGTGAGAATGATGTAATCCTAACAAAGGAGGTACACGCAAAGGTACGCCAGCTGCTAGCAAAGACCAAGCATGCAAAACTGTTGCTGAAGGCTGATCAACCTACTGCATATGCTATCGATTTAAGTGATGTTGGCCTTAGTAGCAGCTGCTGCCTCAGTTACCACCTTAGGTATCTTAATTTTGGGAGTGGTGAGTCTTTTGTATTACAGAGGACAATATATTGGACTTTGAAGGCGTATACGTATATTCATGGATCCTGATGCCATTATTGAACAACTCCACAAACAGGGCTAGCGTATCCCTCACCCCTAAAAAAAACCCTGCCCCCAACCATCCCCCCATCACATCACCCCCCTACAGACGCCCCCTCTCCATCCCTTGGGAGAGACGAAAGCAAGCCTGAGATAGAGAGAGGGGGGCTGGGCTTGGCCAATAGGCTTTTACTGATGGACAAATGCTTGTAAACACGCTGTACTACTGTGCAGTTGTTTCCGGTATATCAATAGGTTATGCTTGCTAAGATGGCTCTGGGTGGTGGGGCGCCACGTCTTGATTTCACCCTACGCGACCTTGCTATGGCTGTTGTTGATGTATCACTAGCTATGGCCACAAAGGATATGTTAATTTAACAAAGAATCTTACCAACTGATATACTGAAGTAATGGCCACGATTGCGGGACTTGTGAGAGGTGCTCTTGTTAACGCCCTTGTATTCTCTAGGAACTACTTTTTATTCTTTAAAGTACGAAGCATCCAAGACGATGTAGAACGTAAACGGCATGATATGGCAATCGAGCAGTTTCAATCTGCTCAGGCAGCATAGGCCAAGAAGCGAACTGAGCGTTTAGACTTCATCAATGAGCAAAGGCGCCGGTAGAGACATGCCGAGTATACTTTTTGGGATGTGGACGAGGCTATGCGTGAGTACGATATCAAATGGGTAAACCTGTCGACCCGCTGGGTTCTGAGTCCCAGCTTTCAGTCTTCTACGAGCCCTCAGATCGTCAAAAAAGGCGTTCATTATGCTGGGTATGGCTGTGACTGACTGGTTACATACAGGCTTGCTATGTAGGTCATTTGGAGATTCGGGCGTTTACTTTGAATGAATCGTGGCATGCAAAAGATCTACCATAGTGCTACTGGAAAGGCATTACAGCTATCAAGAAGCTAGCAACAGAATTGAGGGTTTCTGAGAAAGTCACCAGACGGGTGTTGATGGGAGCAGTGAATCAGCTGCTAGCAAAATTCAATATCCATCAATACCAGGTTATAGTGGAACGCTTTAACCAAAGCCTTGCTGAGCAAGGACGGGTGTTGATGGGAGCAGTGAATCAGCTGCTAGCAAAATTCAATATCCATCAATACCAGGTTATAGTGGAACGCTTTAACCAAAGCCTTGCTTAGCAGCTCTTTGGACACCAGTATGCCGTAGAGTTAAGGGATACATGAAAACGATCGACTGAGTCAGTTTCTCGACAGCAGCTGTAGTCTCTGCGATCAATAATGAGGTGACCCACTTGACTGGAAAAAAACCTAAAGATGCTATAAAGGCAAAACGGCTGTGTAGTCAGTCAATGTTTGCCGGATTGGACGCTTTGTCACTAAATCTGGTGTGCCTGTATTTTACTATTTGCTGGATGGACCACTCCGTGACTTTGTAAAGGAGGAGCTGCTTGTGGTGCCGTCTGATACCCAGTTTCCGCCAGACGGTATTATCAATTAGACAAATAGATATATTCATATTAATGATAGTATGTGGAAAGTGCCCATGGATATTACTCGGAAAGAGAAACCCTTATAACAGGTCCTGTAAATTTGAGTTTTGTGGAATGCACCGATTCAAGATAAACCAGAAGGGGCGTAAATCGGCTTTGTAAGGGTTGTCAGAAGGGTAAAAATAACCTAGAATTGTGCATGGATTTCGGATTTGAAAAGGATAAACACAAGCGTCGTTGTGAGAAACATTTCGGCTTCAACAACAACTTCTGGCGCGCCGGATGGTCTCTCTGCCCCATGGTGAAACCGCTTTTGGTCGAGCAGTGACTCCACGTACTGTGCGTGTCCCAGATGCTTCCTCACCACAACCATTTTTAAGCCCTTTGCTTTTTTGATCTCATCCCGGCTTGACATCAGGATGGAGTACACCTTAGGACGCAGCCCCGCATATTCTTCGATGGGCAAGCCGGCCCACTCGTCCTTCATCTTCCCCAGAACCTTCTTGTTTCTGTTGCTGTGGAGCGGGTAAGAGGGGTCATAGTTGCTGGTGTCAAATAGGGCACTGTCTTTTTTTCATGTCGTCATAGATGTCTGGCATGCGGATCTCCATGAGCAGAGAATAGGTATCGGTGTAGAGTTGGGTGAGGTCGCTGCCATACCTGGGCTTCATGGTATTTTAGTAGAGGTCGTACATAAGGTTCTTGGACAGGTCAAGGATGCAGATCCCCACATAGAATGGGCAATTTAGGATTAGGCAGGCCTTATGCATATGAATGGCGGCCAGGTCATCATCAATGATCTTGTGCCAGGCGAAGAAGTGGCTTTTTTATTTTTCACCGTCCGCAGCAGGTACCAGCTTGACGTCAACCTACTTGTGGAGGTTTACCATGGTCTTGCTGAAGACGAAGTTATTCATCAGTTTGTAGAGGTCATTCTCAAAGTCCCTGGAGGTGGCCTTGCACAGCTCTGTGTTCTTGCGGATGTATGGCTCCATCCAGGGGCTTTGGGTACAGACTAGGGCGTGGCCTCATCCCCGAAGACAGATAAAGCTTAAGGTTCCTGTAGTGGAGGGCATACTTTTCCTTGTTCCGCAGATTTGGGACCAGCTTCTCAATTCCGTTGCTGCCAAATTCGCCAGGGAGGTTCTCATATTCCGCTGTCACCTTAAAGGTGTCTGGGCTGTTGGCTGAGAACAGCTTATCAACGGAGGCTAGGAGGAACTCGGCGCTGCCAATGAAGTATAACCCTCCAAGCAATAGGGAAATATATTTCTCCATGCTGTTGGGGATGCAGTTGATGTTTCCCTCCACCTTGCTTATGTCCTTCATCAAGATATGGGAGTCATAGCCCCGCAGGATGTGGAACACCACAGGGATGGGCGTTTTCCTGGGACTCAGCTGAAGCTTAAGGTTACACACGTTGTGGGCCGGCCCCCCATAGTTGCTGTTATGTGGCAGTGGTCGCCCAGTTTTTTCTTGCAGACTTGGCAGTGGGTTGCGGCCTAATGTGCTCGTCTCTCCTCCCGAGTCATCCGCATAGGGACTGGCTTGGAGAGCCTGTAAGAACTTCTCCACGGCATCGCCTTCCCTGTAAACTGCGAGAGGCTCGGTCTTGCTGTCACACCAAACAACTATATAGCCGAAGCCGCAGCCCTGGTGTTCTTGCTTTTTTCTTGGTGTTGCTCTTACCGGGATCAATTGCAGGACCTGGAAGCTTCACTGTGTGCGCCTCAAAGTCAGAGTAGATCATGTAGGGTGCGGCAAGCTGTTTCTGCCAGTTCTGGAGGGATAATATGTTCGTACCTTCCTTGGGCATATCAACCCGCACGGCAGTTTTCCCGATGCACGTGCACTTAGTTTTGTGCGCCAGGTGCAGTTCCTCGGTGGTATATCCATGGAGGCATAGCTCGCAGGAGAACTTTTGGTTTGGTCTGGTCATGCAGTAGGCAGTTCATGTCTTTGATGAGCTTGCAATGGAAATTGCTGTCCTTCTCAACCAGCATGAGGTTTATGCGGGTACTGGAGTGCTTACTGCTCCGTATGATGGTGATTTTCCCATCCCAGCCAAAGACGTTCAAGGCAAGGTTGAGATACTTTTCTATTTTCTCAACATGGGAAACCGATGTGGGGTACTCTACTCCCTTTCCCTCCAGCTGATCCAACAGCCACTGAATGTTATATTTTGAGGGCCGCTGCTGGTCCTTGGCAACCGGGCTAAGGCGGCTACGATGGCGCATAGAATGCATAAGTTGTCCTGGTTCTTTACGTTTATGATGGCCTTCTTGCCCGCCCGAAGGGTCGATGTAGGAGCCACCCTTGAATGGTTTGTACTTGGCGATGTCAATACAGGGAGTTATCACCGCCTCAAACGCCCAACCAGAACCTTGGCTGGTCCACTTCTCCAGCTGCTCTTGGATTGTGGTCCAGCGCAACGTTTATATCTTCTGAGGTTAGAACCACCTGCTGCTGATTACGCAACACGGGCTCAACGTACTAAGTGCTGCCGTGATTGCCGTGCTTGTAGAGTCTAACCTCAAGGCGAACTGGCACTTGATTCCCCCTAGTTCCTCTAGGTCCTCGGCCAAAACCTTGTTCATCTTCTGGCGCTCGTCTTTCTGGAACATCATAAAGTCCAAGCCAAGACGCGGGGTACGTGACCGGGGGCGCGGGATTGGTTTGCTCCAAGTTGACCGAGAGCGTGGGACAGGTTTGCGCAGGCGCAGGGTAGGACTGCCACTCTCCTTCACCGTCTGCGGTCGGGGATGCGGGACTGGTTTGCAGAAGGTTGGCCAGGGAAGTGGGTTGGGGTAGAAAATGCGCTCAACCCTGGCCCTTATTCTAGCAAATATCTCAACGTATCTACAACCAAAGACATTCCGTTTTTGGAACGCTTAGAGGGCGGCTTTCGAGCGGGGATAGGGCAGAGGGTGTTGGCCGTGAATCGCAACATAATCAGCTTGGGCCTTCCGTGCTCGCATGCCATAAGTCATGTTTACTATACAGTGTCATTAGGAAAAGTTTTAAATAAAGGCGAGGCTCAGCCCCCCGGCCGCGCACCAAACTCAAACCCGAAACCGAAACTGTGTCGCCCCATAAGACGGCCTGGATAAAACGCCTTTAAGCACTGGCTCGGGACCGGAAGTCCTACAGTAGTATAGTTATGGGGGTGCGCCAGCACCCCCAGTAACTATATACTACTCTGCTCATGTCGCAACTATTTTGTTGATACTGCTTCTAATATCATTCTCACCATTTACCAGCGATGATTTATACAATTGACAATGTGGTATGATTTATATTCATCTTCCCTGAATAACATGCAGGTTTGCGATGACAATTGTAAATGGCTTTGGTTAGGAAAAGGAATGTTGTAAGGGAGAGACCGCTTAAAACTACTCGCCTAAGCAGCTCACTATAACCGCACTTAAACCACTAACAAAAGCCTAAGTCAATACCGAGCAAGGAAATCCTGGGGTAAAAACAGCATCCTTCAAAATGTCGGTTGGTGTATAGGGGGGTGAGAGGGGGGTGGAGGTCGTGTCGAAATATCGACACAGTAGAACGATAACATATTGCACGCCTTTCACACTGTCACTGCCGTGCTGACTCGTTTTATTAGAGACAACAGAGTGAGTAACGGCTCCAATAAAAAACGGCTGGATAGCTCCAGAACAGGATGAAGGTGTGGGTTTGTGTGGTATAGCGGGGTGGATAATATATCAACCTGGTTTATTGAATGACAGTAAGTTACCTGGTTTATTGAATGACAGTCAGAATTGTAATGAAATGATTATCTACATTTTGGCACATTCAGTGTGTGAAGATGCCAGGAACACTGTCGCTTGTCCCAAAAAAATAATACATCGCGTCTTACCACTCCCATCGATCCTTTACGAGGAAAAATAAATCTTCAGCACGCTACATGTTACAACACTGGAGCGAATAACCCAATTACACTTCATGTACGTCGACACCATAACCGCGTATCTTCCTAATACCAGGAACGACCACTCGTCGCCAACTCTGTTGATGATGTAAACAGGACTGTGATGCTTGGCCCGCATATCTATAATATCAACCCACTCTTAATTGGTCAGACTGGTTAGATAAAAATATAAAACATAATGCGTTCCGTCTCTTCCCGGTGTTGGTTTAGTAATTTAGTTATCCATGTTTGTCACTGTTCTTGTCTAAGAATGCTGTGTTTGCTATGTATGCTAGACTGTGCTATATAATAATGAGATAGAAATGATAACAAGCTCACAATATCAAGAGATGGTGTTTGTGTGTCCATCGTGTTATTGACATTCTGCTCCATTGCTGTCAGCACAGATTCAACAGCAAGACGAGCTAATTCTACGACTGTATTGTCTCTTAGGTTCACCTTTGTAAATTCAAAAGTTCATCCGAATGGCTCCGAGTTTGGCCATTAATTGTTGAGTTTGATACATTTAAGGGCTCCGTCATAAACTCGTAACACCCATAATAACCATCGAGGACTATTGAAGTTTTGTTTCGTTGATCATTAAGTTGTTTGATTAAGGTCTCTCTGTGCTCTGTGTTATATCGAACATTGTTGTAATCATTTAGTATATCCGCCAGATAAACAGATGACGCCATGCCCACAAATCATTCCAGTGAGATGGCAAATACGGAGCGAGTGATGATCCATCCATTGGTCTTTGACGAGCCTGACAAATTTGCTATAACATACAGAAGTGTTATCCATGCCATGCCTACCCAATATAAGCACTTAACTAGGAAGACCCTGAAGTCCCAATGGTGCATATAATTGCGACCTACGTTATCTAACTAATTTCCATGCATTTTTCATTATCGTTTGTAATGCATATCGCACTTTTATTTTTACCAACCTCACTGCCTCTCACTGTGAACCTCAACTCCTCAAAACTTACAGATGTATATATTGTTAATATAAATACAACCTGCCGCCCATGCATACGCAGTAAAAGCATAAACAACTTACGACAGTAGATGACATAAACAGTATGATCCCCGCTGTTTCTCCCGTCTCTTGCTGGGACCTAAGGTCGTTGTCTATCAAATTAACCGAAATGTCCTCGTCTTCATCATATACTGACAACTCCGGAAGCGATGAGCTGTATTACAGCAGTGAGTATTCTTCTCATCAAGAAAAGGAATTAAGGAGTCTGTGGGGGCACACAGCCATGCAGGTTTGAGCCTCCAGCTAAGACAAGGCCAGTTAATTCTCCTCAAATAGAAGAAGACTTGAGCCGAAAGGGTAATAGCACATGGTAATGACACATCCTTTCCTACCATTTGCAGATATTTTACTGTTTATTTTACAGTCTTGCATCAAGTCAACTTCTAATTCATGTTTTATGTCAATTTAATTTGTTTTTGCTAGTTATTTATTGCAAATATGCAGAGAGTAAATGCTATCAAGGAACTCCACAAGTTCTTGAGGAAGTGAATTCTATGGGTGTGGCCTGTATTACGGCACACCCAGGCTTTGCCTCTGGGTGCCTGTGTCCGTGGACACTAGAAATAGCATATAGTGCTAATAGCCAGAGGTACAAGAAGAAACACTCTACTCGGCATGAGTGACTATACTGAAAAATGGTCGGGTTCAGATGATACCTGACGAAAAATATTTATTTTCTTAATGAAGATTTGTAAAGATAGCTTTATAATGCAGGTTATTCCGATTAACGGCATATCGGAAGTTACTACAGTGGTGCTGGGGGTATGAAGGCCGACATCACAGAGTGCTACTGTCAGCCTGTGCTGTACAGAGTTCTTTTTTTCCCAATGACGAATCAGTTTATGTTGGTTTCAAACTGCCAGCATTGAAATAATAAAAGGGACAAACAAGTATAATGTGTTTAATTCTATTATTGACATTAAGCTTTGCTCACAAATATTAGAACCGTTAAATGATTCTACGCACTGATGACAACCAGCAAAAAAATTCAGTTAAGTGCTGTTTACCTAATGTGTTATACCATATGCATACAATGATAGGAAGCATCAATTCCAAAATCATGGTATACCTGCAGGACATATGCATCATGTTTCAGTATCCTGTATAGTGTACAAAAGATGTTGCATCACTCAAATAACGGTATGTTAACAGTCGTTCAATATTTTTGGCTGGGTATTTTATCCATCCTGTGTCATTGCACAGCAATCATCATGATTGAGCTTTGTGGGAATATTATACAAGTAATGCTTACTCAATTCTGCTCACAACTACCAAAAATGTATGGTTCTTAATCTTATTCACTTGTCTGTTATAATGGAAATGGCAAAATATATAGACCAGTCAAACATATATTAACAAGATTAGTTCTCAGAAAACCGCAAACAGTAAGCATATAGAAGTTTTGAGTTGCACCTCAACTTAGCTTACCTTAGACCCATTTAACATTTTAATCAAGACTTCAAGCCATACACGTGCTGGATTATTTGAGCATAAAAATATTGCGGTTTAACGTCACCTTCAACATATCGTGACGGAAACCGCACCAATGATATTTAAAATGATGGGCTGGCAGCTGTGGTTTTACAGCATGGGTGTTTGTCTAGTTGCATAAATGTGGCAAGTTCAAATCCCACTGTGTGCTATGCACGGTGGTGCGATTTGAATGATATCATCTTAAACTCCTATGTCTGTTCGTCATCATACATCACCAGTTTTAAATGACCTTGATGTTGAAAGTGAATGTCATCCCCACTTTTTACCATTTATTTTGTGTAAGTATGGTGATAAGGAATAGTTATGTCCTTGTGCACCTGTTAAGAGACGGGTAAAATCAAATGTTAGCAAAAGCCAAAGCCTAAAAATAAACAGAGCTTTGATATTACTTGTAAAAAGAAGCAAATATCAATAGACCAACCACCAATATAATGCTTCTACCACCACCATCAACTCAATCACCACCCCTCCCCTACCTCGTCACCACCACCACCATCATTCACCATCACCTTTAGAATCATTACTGCATGACTCATCAACAGAAGAAGCCTATACATATGCTGCCCCTCAGCCTCCTCCTTGTCAGGAGTTCATCCCCGGAGTTCTGCAGTGGAATGCTTGAGCAGGCTAGGACTAGCTGAGAATTGTTCAAGAAGGCGCTGTATCATTTCCTCTACATATCCTGCATAAACATACACATAATTCCTTGGGGAAAACGTGCCAATTTAGTCAATGGGCAAGAGCATATTCTGACCACTTTTCCAAGTGGACAAGCGATAGATAGAGTTCCAGTACTGGAAACAGGCTACCGATATGAAAATGACTTAACTTTATTTGTTTGTGAGGAAGAATCATAGCTTAAAGCCCCTCTTCTATATATACCATCACAGATGGAACGTCTCGAAAGGCAGCATTCCACCGCTGCGACAATTTTCACATTATGTTTTCAAAATAAGCACAGAAACATAACTAATGAATTATAACTCGACTTTGATATGGGAAATGTAAGGATAAGTATACTCACATAATCTCAAGAATCCATGAATCAAAAAAACGCTGATGAGTGTCTGTAAATAATAATTAATTAGTACGACATCTAGTTCGCAAATAGAAACGGCGTCCGTGGCAAAATCTTTGAGCGACAAATGACGTCACAGCACCTTGGTCCATCTTCGGCGTGTGGTCGGGAAGTTCCGGAATGTGTTGTTTGTTTTTGCTAATTTCATGTTTACTACGCGTCGGATCGAGAAAAGAAACTCCAAATCATTGATCAGAAAATCGCGTTCTATATGATCCCGAAAATTTATATTTTAGCTATTACTTGCACTTTAACATATGACGACCGGAACCCGCATAAACAACGCGACTTGACCCGGAGTAGGCTGAGAATGATTGAATACCAGAATCCTTTCAGTGGAGATATATTCCTCGGACTTTGTTGGGGATTCACAAGAAGTTTTTGCACAGGGCGCGGTATTAGCTGTACGGCTTTCGATAATCGCATTGTTAACATCTGGCGAAAGTTAATATTATATAGCAAAAAATCATACGGAGTTCATTAGATGATAGAACAAAATCATTGCTTAAACAAAGATAGAAACGGTTGAAAAACAGTAAATACCTCTTTAATTGATTGTTCATCATCCATAGACATGTTTCATTGTTTCTGTAACGATATATAGTAGCCTATTATTGCTACTTTAGTCGAGAGCAAATGAACGACTATTCATCGTTGCAAAATATTATTCGATAAATGCAGAGCATAACATATGGGCACTACCTACTACTATGTACTGGTCCCATTATGCACGACTCTCAGTAATTGAACGTCATATCAATACCCCAACCAAGAACTGTTCTGTATTGCTCGATTGATGGCGCCTGTGTATCAGACTGACACCACTCAATATCCAGCTGGTGTTCGGCCTGATACAAAGCATATATCGCTCACTCCAACACCTTAGCGACCCAGAAATCAGACAGCACTCGATCCTACTTGATAACACAGAGACCTCTAGCGGTCGAGAATATTCGCTTCGCTAGAGATATGTTTCCAAAGGACATCTTGCTCTGACGTCATTCAAGTCAAGTTACCTTCCACCCCATTAGTGGACGGTCTACTACACATGCCCTCGGATCCCAATGCCACGCTGACTGCGACAAGTCGCTTTCTTCGCGCCGAGCCGCTATCAGTAGCCAAAGGAAAGTGTTTTTAACTTCGCTAATATAACTCACTAATTAAGCCTTCCGCCCAAGGAAAATTGCAAAGACGCCACCTCTCAACGGAAGAGTTTGCTATAGCGACTTGTCATAGAGTCTCTTCAGGGTATATAAGCATAGACGATTGGATCGTAGGGATCGAGAGTTTAGAAACGATAAAAGGGCATGAGGAAAACCGTGTCTAGTCAGAGAGAGCCAAAAGACACAGAGTGAATAGCACCAATGGAATGCATATAATATGCGTTCAGAGCAGTGTTGTTTCCTTTGTCAGTAGTTCGTGACGACCGGGGCATCATCACTCACCTTACTTGAATAGAAGGCGAGACTTTCAACTTACACGTAACAACATGATGACTACGGGCGGGTCTGGGAAATATTCACGATCATTTGTTCATGATGATGTTAGGGCAAAAATACCAATTGCGATAGTTTAGGCCCATCCCTTAGGCAACGCATAATTCTTGCTGCGGATGTTATTCATCTAACCATGTTATTATATGCTGCACATGTGTTCGAGTGCTTTTGGATTTTAATATTATCGCTTTGCGAAGGGCGTTTCAAAACTTGACAGCCTGTGCTCTCATTGATATTTTTCTCGACACTCTTTCCAATTGCACAATAAACCGCTGTGGACGAAATTTTCCTTGCCTTCTCCCGCAAACTGTGAATAAGACTGAGTGATGAGATCGACTGAGTGCTTAGGTAGACTGAATGATAAGTCAGAGTGAGTTATCAGGTAGACGGAGCGAACAGGTAGCCAGAGTGTTCAGTCAGATTGAGTGATGAGACAGAATGGGTGAAAATGCGGATTGAGCGATGAGCTCGACTGAGTGATAAAGTAGACTGGGTGCTAAGAGAGCTGAAGTAACGCCATTGAGGGATAAGGTAGAACGAGAACAAGAGCGGTGAAAAGGTAGACTGAATGATGCAGGCAGGATTATGAAACAGACCAATAGCTAAGGGAGGAAGTGTTATAAGGTAGACACAATGATACGATAGATAGAGTGATGAGGTACACTGAGTTATAAGGCAGACCAAGTAATGAGGAAGACTGAGTAATGAGTTAGACGATATGATTACATAGATAGAAAGATATTGAAGAGTGAGTGATAGGATACATAGAGTGATGAGGTAGATCGAGTTATGAGGTAGAGTAAGTAATGAGGAAGGCTGAGTGTTTAGGTCGGCTAAGTAATACAGTAGACGACATGGTTACATAGAGAGATATTGTGATAGGGTACATAGAGTGATGAGGTACACTGTGTTCAAAAGTAGACGGAGTTATGAGGTAGCATGAGTGATAATTAAGAGTTCGTCATTAGAACGACTGAGAGATATGGCTGACATGATGATGATTAAGTCCGGATAATAGGTTAGTTCAGATGAGACTGAATGTTAAGGTAGACTGGTTGATGATATAAACTGGATGGTACGGTAGATTGAGGTGTGAGGTTAACTGAGAAATGGAGAAGACTTAGTAATAAAAAAGAATGAATGATAAGGTAGACATAGTGCTACGGTAATCTGAATACTGAAGTAGACCGAGCGATTAGGGAGACGGAGCCATTTGGGAGCCTGCGAAATTGAGGAGACTTTATACGCATCTATACTCAGATGTTTAAATGTCCCTCAAACCGGTCGCCTGAAGTATAAGGACCAACATTACACGCTCTATATTCACACAATCATAACCACTCGAGTCGTTACATGCCCTCTGTAAAAACTCAATTACAGTAGCTATAGCATCAAACCGATTCTTCCCTATCTGTGGGCATGCCAACACATGATTAAAGGCACTCCAGTATTTGAAAGTTCCTCTTGCAAGCAGCGGATATGTGAGGGAAGTATGGTAGGTATAGTTAAGGGGCACACCAACAAGTGTGGTATATGGTCCCGTAGCTATGGAAGGACTCAATAACTTAACAATGAATCTTACACCGACCCCCCCCCCCCCCCCCTGACAGTAAGCGTGTACAAATAAGACCAAAAGTGTTCTCCCCTCATAAAAAACAGCGGATATGCAGGACTCAATGAATGGCGCTCAAGTCTCGAAACGTTAACCTACCCTGGCCGATTATATGCACTGACTTAGTATAAGTCAAATCTCGAAACTCAAATGTAAAGATTTCGCTCTTCCCTCGTCAATGATGTATTAAGTCTTTAATCTGCCGTCCTCCCCATGCACTAATGTGTAAACTCACTCACTCACTCACACACACTCGTTCGCTACCTCACCCCCTTACTCACTCAAACACTAACTCACTCCCATACTCACTCATCAACTCACCAGCTCACTCACTCGCTCACAAAATAACTCACTCATCACTCATTGACTCACTCACTAGCTCATCGAATCACTCACTCGCCCACTAATACACTCACGCACACGCTCACTCAATTACTAACCGGGTAAACGTAATTGACACATACCATGTGTAACTTCAAAGATGGTCTTTTAAAGGCCCTCTTCCATGAAAAGTTGACAATCTTTGAATCGTCGCCTTGTCACCTCTTGCGCAATCAGTGGTCTTTACGTGGGTCTTTTGAAGCAACAAGTTTTCAATGAAAAGTCAAAGCGCGCTGCAAGTCAGTCACCTTGTGAAAACATACATTTCTTTTGTAACAACTGCGAACGCACCCAGCAGTAATAAATGTTATTATAACGACACGAGAATTCGTTATCGGCGAACTCTACGACATGGCTGGCCTGGGTTTCTCAATATGCTGTGTTCCTTCCTCTCTATAGCAGTGATGTTGGTTAAGTCACTTGGTTTTAGTCGGTGTACATCTGTCTGTTATGATGGCATAATTTGACGTATGTACCTCAATTTAATGCTAAAAATGGCATTCAAAACTTATCTCGACATACTGTGTTGATCAACGTGCGCATAAGAGGCAATAACGAAGGCGGATACAGGGATAATAACAACAAACTGACCAGTACCAATGAGGGGAAAGCATGCTAGATTCGATGCACAACTAAATTTCACTAAGAATATACCGCTAGAAACCGAACAATCCAATTAAGCAGGGATGAAATGCTCGGGGAAATAATGAAGAGGAATTACAGTCAAAAGACAATGCATCGGTGTGACTTCAACTAAAGACCGCTGTGTATGGAAGGAGGCGAAAGGGAGAGTGGCGGGATAACTTCCCAAATATATATATATAGATATATATATATATAGATATATATATATATATATAGATAGATATATATATATATATATATATATAGAGATAGATATATATATATATATATATATATAGGGTATACATATATATATATATGTATATATATATATATATATATATATAGATATATATATATATACAAACACACATATATATATATGTATATATATATAAATATATATCTATATATTTACATATATATAGGTATATATATATATATATTTTGTATATATTTACATACATATATATATATTTATTTATTTATATGTATATAGATATATATATAAATATATAGAAAGACATTCACCCAGATGTGGGGTATTTGTCAATATAAAACCTTTGTTGTGGGGTATCGGCAGATTTGTGGGGTATATATAATACCCCACAATTCTTTCGTATGTTATGATGTTATTGAGGGTTGTGGTGTTCATAAAAACTGTTTTTTGCACAACAAGGTCTGAAATCGTAATTATATATAATTGCCCTGTTCAACGGCGCCACCTGTTGTCCTGGTTCGTCACTTCAAAATATGCGTATAGACGGCGTGCTTTGATATATACCACGCAACCGTGCTTTATATTTGGAATGATTCTTGGCATCTATCAAGGCTACATCAACGAAGGCTTCCGGAATTCCTGTGCGCTTTTCCGCGTAGATTCGCTTGTTTGTCTTTTCTCCCAGACTACCTGCTATGGATTCTGCATGTTGTTCCGACAACCCGTCTTCTAGGTTCGGTTTTCTGACACCTCTTCTTACGCATTTATGTCCCATGCATAGTCCTGCTCGGAGATAATTATATATAGGGTGTTCCAAATGAGTCAAATCTTTAGATGGTCGTCCAAACCCCTCTAGTGTACCATCTCTAGTGTCCTCAAATGTGTCCCAAGTGTGCCCAACTCAAGGATCCGATACTAGATCCCAAATGTGTGCTCAATGGTTCTTCGAGACATGAGACTTAAAGGGGATCTGACTGGGGTTAGGCTAGAAGCTGATTTCAGAGTAGCCGAAATGTGCGTCGTGCGGTGAGCGTTTTATTTCGAGTGCATGTAGCTTCCCATTAATGTTGTTTACTTACGTACTTATATATGTCGAGAATTAAGATGAATATTCTTTGAACGATACTATTTTGGTTATCAATTTTCTCGTGATTATTTAGCAATTGTCATATGAACTTCTAGAATCACAACTTTCGTTCACGCCAACCCCCGTTTTGGATATATGACGTCACATTACGCAATTTCAGTTTCACTCGCAATGTGGCTGCAGGTCCAAGGGGGGAGGGGGTCACTTAAGTATATAGAGGTAGTATACATATGCCGGGGTATGTAATTTCGGCCTCTTGGCATGTGCGACGAGTTTTGTTGGGTCTCGCATTTGTATGGCGAGGTATGCTTTGGCAATTTCACCCTGTAAGACGGGTACGGGATTTCGAGATCCCGGGGCACAACCCTACTCAGGACAATGCCAAGTGCCCCCTCCATGCTGCGGGAATCCATAAGTGTTATCTTTTTTCAATTGTCAATGCGATACCGTTGAACACATATACCCCTCTTTGGTAGGAATTGCAAAACGGTAATAATTGACAAAGTGACACGTATACTTATTCTTCATATGTACATTTTTGTAATCATCGTGTAAATTGGAAACTCGGGTATCGTTCATCGCGTGTACGGTTACGACCATCGCACGACGTCGATAAAACGTCGTGCACGGCTACTTACAGAGTAATTAGGCTTAGGCGGAATCGAATAGAGCTCAAGGGGGAGACCTGGTCAGCAATATCATAAGCCATGGATCCGTCGCGAAGACCAGTAATCAATTCCATACGATTTCCTGGATACAGCTTATGTAGGTTATGGATGATGTGGATGTATGCATCGGACGTATCTACGACACCACCCTCGAATGATGACAGCGACATCACTTCGTCGTGCGCTGGATTACTTGCAGCTCCGAAATCGCTCTACAAATGCATTGTTAGTGTTGCGGGTTTCTTCTGCATAATAGTATATCCTAATTTCAAACACATTCTGGAATTGATTTCGGCGTGATTCTGACTATTTCTGAGCTTATGTAAAAAAAAACGATGATGTTATCGGTTTGTAAAGCTGGTGCGTGTGGCTGCTTCTTCTCGATAGCTGATCTGAGAGAGGACTTCCTCTAGCTGTATTGGAATAAAAGTCATATACGCGTCATGCTGTAGAAACATAGGGCAAGATTACCGGCACAGACGGGGCCGCCCTCTTTTTCAAGGGGTTTTCAATGGGTGTGTATCACTTCCACAGATTGTTCATCCACGACTGTCTGGTTGTTGGTTTATGTCATTGTTATCGTCAAAACCTCCCACGGAAACCGAAAGGAAGGGGCGGTGCATACACACACCTTATTGGGTTCCAACGATAGTCCAAGAAGACATATTGGTTTAGCCAGTATTTTTTTTTTTTTTTTTTTTTTTTTTTTTTTTCTCCAGTCAAGGTTTTTCGGGCTATTCTCCGAAACGGTTAAACATATCAACATGAAAATTTTGGGGAATTATAGATCAAGTTGAGACACAAGGCAAAGCGAAACAATTTGGCGGAAATGCGCAGTGTTGGAGGCTTTTAGGGATCGGTTTTTCATCGATTTTTTCCCCCATTTTCTGCGAGTCCAGGCTCAGCGGACTGCAGTTACGAACACGAGTTATATGGTTGCAACAAGCATATCGTAGCATGGAATAGGCAAAAAAAATACTTTTTTTTACCTTTTGTACTTTGTATAATGACATATATTTTAGAGTACCTATCGCGATTTTTGCTACGAGTTCTCTCCTCAGCTGATATCTCTGAAACGGCTGTATTTACGGACATGAAATTTTGTCAGTATTTAGAAGAACTGGCCTCGTGATAATGATTGTAACAGTATTTTTAGCATTCACAGTAACAAAAAACAGTAAAAAGGACGATTAGTTTCAAGGTTTTCTACTGCAGCAGCTTAGCGGCAGGCTAACAGACGTGTTTAAGTAGGCCAAACCTTACGTAATCGACCAAAGCCTTGGCTGGGTTTGCATTGACTTGTTGGGGGGGGTAGGCCAAATTTACGTAATCGCGGCACATCATTGACTTGGTGTAGGGGTCATGTCAAAACATTAAGGGCAGCAGCTTGTGATCTTATAATTGTGCGCGTTACCAACTATTCTCGGTCCGTGTATATACTGTCTTTATGTCTCAGCGACAGTGGGCACTGGATGATCAAAGCGGATATATATACACAAACACGCATACACGCACACATATATATATATATATGTATACACACGGTTTCCGATGCCAAGCTCGCCGAGCAGCTATCTATAAATAGCAGCGTATATATCAGCAGATATTATAGATATCGCATATATATATCTATATATATATATTTATATATATGCACATATATATATATATATATACACATATATGTAATATATACGTACAATAAATATATATAAACATACATGTTATTTATGATAGTTTATGGGGCGTCTCAAAACGGTTAAACATATCAACATGAAATTTTGCAAGTTGAGACACAAACTGGCATCCAATTTGACGCGCATGCGCAGTGTTGATCGTTATTTTCTGTAACTATCTCCTCCATAAACTACTGCGGTTACGCATATGCAAGCAATTATCATGGAATAGGCGAAAAAAAATACTTATTTTTTCACCTTTTGTATGTTTTTGCTACGACTTATCTCTGAAACGGCTCTTTGTGTGTCTTGGCCTCGTGAGATTGTAAACAGTGTAACAAAAAACAGCAAAAAGGACGATCAAGACTGTGATTAGGCCAAATCTTACGTAATCGACGGCCTTGGCTGCCATGTCAAAACAGGCCAAACCTTACGTAATCATGCACAAATGTCAAAACATCTAAGCGGCAGCAGCTTGTGATCTTATAATAGTGCCGTTACCAGCTATTATCGTTATAGGACAGTGTGCATAGTGCAATCAAAGCGGGTATAATACACAAACACGCACACGCACATATTATATATATATATATATATATATATATATATATACCATATATATATATATTACATATATAACTATATATATATATATATATCTATATATATAGATAATATATTTAGAAATATATATATATCAATGACCGAGACACACGTTTCCGATGTCAAGCTTCCGAGCGCCGAGGAGCTATCTGAAATAGCATATCCATGTGAATATTTATAAGTGTGTGTGTTTAATAACGTATTAAGCATATATAAATAATGACCTATATATATATATATATATATATATATATATATATTTGGGTTCAGGGAAGTTCCAAGAACCCTGCTGAGCAGAGCTGGGGAATAATGGCTTAACCATCATAAAGAACATTAGCAACGCCACAGCAATATCGAAACCGATCACGCATTAATATGTAAAAGCCGGAAGGCCTGGCTGTCAGGAGTAAAGAAGAGGCAAAGAAAAACAATATGGCGGAAACGAAAGGGTTTAGAATTGGAGGTAGGTTGGGGGAAGAAGAAGGACAGCCAAGTGAAGCGAGTCCAGGCTCAGCGGAAGAGGGCGATAAACACGGGAGAAGCTCAGAGGGGAGCTATTAAGCGGAAGAGGGCTCAATAGCACGATCATTATGATCAGGCATTTAAGCGACTGCTTGCGATTTAACTCTAGACGCCTATCATTTCGATCAGGCGGGCTATGTCTGGCAGCTGGCGAGGAATAGCGGCGCGACGGTAATGTCGTGTGGGTAGGGCCCTAATCTCATCCCATGATACCAGGTTGAGGACAACTATTTGCCCCTGTTTACGACCTTCTCTTCCCTGTCGACATGTGGTGATCCAAGACAATTTAACTTTTGACTCGGGTGACCTCAAGGCTGGGGTCACTGACCATGGCAGACATGTTTGATTCTACGCTAACGTCACATATCTGCAATAGTTAACGGAGCGCATGCGATTTTACCCGGTATGATCCTGGGGTTCTGTTTGACAACAAACAGTGCGCGTTTCCACGACATCCAATTTCTGCTACGCAACAGGAATTGTTTCTATTTTAATAATTGATTTACTAAACAAACATTGCCGTCGGGAAATCTATGTAGCCATACTACATCACCCAGCATCAAAACCACAAACTGACTGAAAAATAAAAATATGTTTAACTCCCCATTAGTGACACTGGGTGTTCTGTTAATATATGATTCACTCCGTACCTTGTTACTTCATCAGGGTATAGAAAATATAAGAGATCGACAATGACTCGTCATAAGATTACAGACTTTCAATTGTTGATGTACATGTATAAGCGTAATCCGACAATTACCGCTAAAAATCACTGTAGGCAAATACTTACAAATAGTTGAGGTTCTACATGAATACTTTTCTAGGTTGCTTTTGGTCTATTGGAAATGGCACAACGCACATTGCTATATCTTTAATGATAGGCTGTCCCAGAGAGTTTAATGGTTAATTGGTCATCGAAATCAGAGTCGCCCACACCATGGATATAATGGTTTCATTTACATTTTACATAATGAGTTCGTTGGGCGATAATCCGTGAAACGTGCATGCTGTAAATACTGAAGTAAACGTTGACTTAGTTTATGCTCCAACTGTGAATGTCGGTAGGACACGCCCGGATTGGTTAAGCTTTTCACCTTCTCTCTCCTCTCTTCTAGCCTGCTCGGGAATGTGGAGGGCGATCGGTAGCTTTTGGGTTGTACGAACCATAGTTGAACATCGAAGGGAAAGTTGACCGCTTCAGTTTCGACATTTTCAGAATAATGAAGGAAGCTTTCGATTTTCATGCGATCCACCGTCAAATTTGGCATCGCCTTCCTCTTAAGGACATGAATCCATAGCTTCAACGTTGCGGTATCGTGACAGGAAAACGATGAAAACTGACGATTTGTAAAGGCAGTTGCTAGAGGTCCGGTAATCGTTAACTCAAGGGATGCGGCGCCGACAGTGGCCCACGCTTGTGCCACATTGCGTCTCGTCCATGTATTCAACTTGTTCAAAGAATATTTCTGATATATTCACATGCAGTTAACAAAGGGTACGAATGAATATAATGGTCATTGCATAACGTATAAGATGTTTATGGTTTACAGGTGATGAATGGCGATTTAGTTCAGGCAACGCGCCAGATACACAGCCAAGATTTTTGATCTGGTCTCGTTTATATGCCTGTTGTTGCATACACCATGTTCGTATTATCCTAATGTGCAGACCTCAACAATTAACTTCAGATATATTCTGGGAGCAAGTCAAATGAAAGTGAGCAGCAAGGGATATTAATTGATTAAAAACGTTATTATACAACATCGCACAAATATCGTAGTTCGTTAACTTAAGTGCAAAATGATCATTACTATTATGTAATATGGCAAAACAAAGAAAACTACTTAAGATAATGCCTAAAGAGCCAATGGTATTCAATAGGATAGGTGAGTGGCAAATTGATTTATAATGGATGTTTAAGCTGTGAGAGTGAGAGTGAGATAAGAGTGGTAGACTCAACTCTTCCAGTATCCCAGAATTTTGATAGCCTACCCTGGAAGACCCTGGTGCACCGCCCAAGAGGCACCGCCCGGTCGGATACTATGACCCGAGTGAAGGTCAGGATTGAAGATGATGGTGCCCAATATATCCCGGAGCTAGGAGATAACAACAGAGAAGATGGACGTCCCCTATCACTGGGCCCTGTCATGAGAGCGGGGCCATGAAGTGAGGCGTTACATGTGCAGCAGAAGGCGCGTGTCACTGTAATAGTTTTGGACAAGCGAATTTGTACTACGACCCCGTGGCTTAGGCCGCCAGGGTGTACAATAAAATCGCACCTTATGAGGTGTTAAAAAGGCTTGAAAGCAGCCGTAAAAGTGGGGGGGGGATACTTTGGACCAGAAGCATTTATTACGCGGCGACGTTAGGTCAAGCTTTTATCTAACAGTTTTCAAATCGGTTACGGGCCTTGGATCTGGCCAGGCTGATATGCCATTGATCGTGGTGAGGAACGCCTGCCACCATCCAACATCCAGCTTAAAACACGTTGTCAAGAAGGATAATATACCTCGCGTCAGATTGTCGATTTGGTCAATCATACGTCCTTTAAGAGAGTTACTGTAGATTCTAACAGATCGAAAGACGAGTATACAGGTATCAGGGCTCTCGGAAGTGAGGTACTGCTGCAGGGAGGATGTCGGCCTCTCCTCGAGGCTTTTCGCGCTTTTCGGCGGGTCTTACGACTTGCTTCAGCACCACGATATTTTGTGCTCCGACTTGATCAGCGCTATCTCTCGTTCACTCATTAGCAGTGTATATTCCTGTCTCAGCTCCCTCCCGCAGGGTTTGGGTCACGTTTTCAAAACCCTTTCTTTTAGCCTTCGTAGTTTTACCGTCTTCTGTTATTCTTTGCCTCTTCCCTACTCAAGACAGCCGACATGTTTGCTCCAGCTCTGTGCAGCGGGGTTCGTGGACTTCCTTAAGCCCAATTAAGCGTGTGTATGCACCGGCCTTACTTTGGGTTACCTTGTTAGGTTTGTGGATAATTGATGTCATAAAGTAAATACAGACCACCAATTAAAAAACTGCATCGCAAAGAGAAGTATATAAATGTGGAAACCAGTCAAAGGTGGCACCAGAAACAGCACAAACTCTAGGCCTTGTACCAAGTGGGAACCCTTCAGTTTCTAAATATTTAAGTAAGCATCCCGTAGGCCTAGATTCAGCCGACGTCGATCAAAGTAAGTTGGTTTAAACTTATTCCGGACGATGGTTTCATCTTATGGACACGTCATTGGAATCTATGAGAATGAGACTTACAAGACTAACAAAAAAATAAAGACAAGGCAAATATTGGGGATGGTTGGGGCAATTGATATCCGCATAAGAATATGATCCTACCAGCTCCGAAGAAGTTTAAATAGTATTGGATGATGATGTAAATAAAATAGTACGTTCTTGTAGCCACGCATCACATTTCGAATGGTACGTCGCTTATTTCTGCAGCAGATATTGATAACAATACTGGTATTGCCTTGAATCACCCAGTGTATTTTTTTCATGATCTGTTCTCCTTATGGAGTTTCAAATGTATTCATTTATTCCATCAGATATTTCGATATTAAACGTAGCTTTTAGATAACCGATTTGTTGTATAGTACATTTGTGGATTGACCAATTGGAGAACCAGCCAAATATACTTCTTTAAATTAGTTCAAAAGTGATACCGGTGGTCGACACAAGGTGCGCTACGAACATGTCCCTGCGTGTCCGACGCTGTTGCTGTGTCCTATTTCGCGTACCCGGCCGACCGTAGTCCGAATCCTACTATCCTTCCGTGGATGATTCTTTAAAATGTCAAAGTTCCTAGTCGACTAAAGCGTATCACGAACGATTTCGGTTGTCGACGTTGATTATGCTTAGCCAGCTACGCGCGTTGCCAGGGGATTTCCCAGGGAAACCCCAGGATTTCCCTATTTGTAACCGTCTATTAGCGAAACTGAGTTAATGGTGGAATCTTTATCTTCCTGTTGCAAATTTGTTCGGCTACCCGTATTTTATAGCACTTTTGAACCAAGCTTGGAGCTTGTGCAATGTATTCGATCAGACTGTTGGTCTGTTTATCCCCCAACTCCGTGGCAAATCAATGCAAGGGATGAATGAATGTTGATGAAAGCGTGTCATGGCCCGTTTCGTTCAAGTTCGAATAAGGCTTTTTGATATCCGAATGTCTTCTTTTTGATAACCTCATCACTAGACGTTTACGATAAATACATCATTGGCTATCAGCTTTGCTCGATAATTGCCGTCAGCGTCAGAATTGCGCGCTGCCAGCCACAACCTGGTCAACACATTGCGCCGTGCGTGTCACCAACTTTTGAAACGTCATAGAGATCTATTATTTAGTTTGAAAAAAAGTTCAGCGGTCGTAAGTGAGGGCGTTAAAAGCGATCATTTAATAACCCTGTTAATTTTTGAAGCAGCATAGACTAAAATCCATGCAAACTGCGCCAGGTTCAATTGACCTGAGGCAATTCGATGTGCATTGGATGAAGAAGTTACGTTCACTGATCTTATCATCTTCTTTACTCTAACAACAGCATAGCTCAATCATGGAGAGCTTATCACTAGGAAATAATAGTTACACTACGTTGTAGTAAATGTAAAGTGAATGATACAAATTTCTCTTTTTCCAGCAATTTTTTTATATTTTTGTCCAGTTTCTAAAGTAATTGGCTTGTGACCTTTTCTTGGTATGGAAATTCGATAATATATAAATGTCGGCGCCTTTGATTCAAATCCAAAGGAGTAGCCAACCGAATGAATAGCTTCATATGCATAATTTTATCAATCTCAGGAATTACAGCTAAAACTTCGCCCGTGTTCAACTCCGCGGATAGCTAACAGAGTCTACAATGTACCTTTTAGCTCCTCGAGGTGGTCTAGATAAGATTAGGGATCATTAATTTTGGTGTATGTATTGGTGACCCTTTTAATATTTTCATAAATAAATGGGTCTTTTTCAGAGGATTTGGTATGTAAATGGTTCCCTTTTCTCACTTTGGCCTGGTATAGATATTGTCCTGTTTTTGTTTCCAATGGCGGCTCACCCCTACCCTTTTCCAAGGAAAGAAACCCCCTCCCGGGCTACGCTTAGTCGTCTATGGTGTTCGTGGAACGCAATTAAGTTGGATAGTCGACTTATCACAGTCGGCTAAGCATGATAGTTGACTAAGGTACGTACGCGAAATAGGCCACTGATAAAAGCCACCTACTAGCATCGCGCCGCATGAAAAATATATCGACCCAGACATAATATTCGTCCGTCAGTCAGAATGACATTTGGCGAGCTGTCCATACTTATTTCATATAAAGTAAAACCCCTTTAAGTCGACGGACGATGGGACTGCCGCTGATCGATCGACTTAGGGAGGTGGTCGGGTTACACAATATCCATCCGATATTTTGCCCGTGGCGAAAAAAAACAACAGAAAAAGAGATGTTTTCACAATACAATGTAGGTTTTTGTTTATTTGGAAAATCAGATATTCAAATATACATGTACAAGTAATCACTTTTGCGGAAATTTCTTTATCGAAACTTGCTTGGCGTTTGCTTTAGCTGCGATGGCATTCCTCTCTAGTGGTTATGAAGTGAGGCGACAAATGGCATCATGTCCCCCAGATCTTTCTCTAGACAGAACATCATCACGTCGCCTATTTGCTGAAGGCACTCACTGAAGGTCATGGTTGTCGTTTCTTGTGTGGTGGAGGACGCGTGGTCGTCGTCGTTGCTCTCAGCCGGTTGTGAAACGCCAGTGATTTGAGAGACAATAATATCCTCCCAGCCATCCTCCAGTTCCTCCCTGGTCGTCGCCTAATCGTCGAGACCGACGCACTCCCCAGTATCCGTGATGGGGTCAGTCATGTTCGCTCTTAAGTCCTTGAGTAATTGTGCAAGTGGGATATCGTGGGAGTGGTCGTCCTCCTGCAGGTCATTTGCAGTGGTCATGTTGAAACCACGCCAAATAGCCACGGATGAGGCTCGGCAGCTTGCTGGTCCAATCGTCCGCGCTGCTTTGGGGCACTTTCCCACTCTCGCCATTGACAACGTGGTGCGTTATGTTATGAGGAGAACGGAATTTCTCAAATCAGCCATTCGATGCTTTTAAACCTTTAATTTTCATCTTAGCAGCGAACTCAAGGGCTATTTCTTGCAACATAGGCCCGCTGACAGGAACGTTGATGGAGCTGGCCTTCTGAAACAAAGTCCATATGGCACATTCTAACTCCTCGCAATCAGCACGGGTCCGAATGCGCTTGCGACTTGGTTCTTCATTAGCCTCATATGCCATAATGTATTCAGCTTTACGTTTCAGTATGGTTTGAACTGTTGATTATCCGATACCAAAGATATTGATTGCTCTTGCCCTCGCGTACCTTCGTGGCGATAAGTTCTACTTTCCGTGAAAGTGTAAGCTCCTTCGCCTATTTCCGTGTTGCTGCCATGACGCTCAGTGAGATAATGATTCATAAGTCCAATATCCACACCTTATATAGCCGCTACTTCTATCTTACGTGTGTGTTGTAACAAGAGGGAGTTTTGTGATCCAGATCATCAAAGCTTCAGTGCATACTCTTACAACACATAACAAACCGCAAACATGTTTCACACATTTCAAGAGTGTTATTCAGTCCGCATGCGTCATCGCCTGAGTGTGTGTGTTCTGCTAATTGCAATCAACCGGTGACTCTTATCCTTCCGCCAGCGGCATTCGATCGACTTAGGGAATATCAAATGGGGTGTTGGGACCATAATGATCGATTGACTTACAGAGTAGGGAGGTGATCGGGTTAGAAAATTCTATCACAATGCTAAAGTATAGGCCGACCAACGGGACTGGAAAAAATCGATCGAGTTAGGGAGGCGATCGGGTTAGGGAGGTGGTCGGGCAGGGAGGTTTTACAGCATCTTTTTGTAGCTGCTGACTTCGTTCACACGAATTGTATTTAAAACATTCAAAACATGAATTGTTTGCCTGAATTTCGCGCGATCGAGCCGTCGATGACATAACTACTAAACGCAACATTTAAGTAACTCCTGAAACGTTTCTGATTATGTCTATTATGACATATACAGGTACAAAGAAATCACGTAGTTTTGCGTCTTCCCCAGAAATTTAATGTTGTTGTCGGATGGCAGCAAAACGAACACTGAGTTATCTGCTTTTCTTTACAGGTTTCGCGGGTAGAAAGATAAAAAATCGGGGCGCACGGCCATTACGCAGACGGTTCAAAAGAATGAGACCGATTTGGGGATGCGGCTCTGATGGGTTCAATTGTGTTCCGTATGCGTTAACCGCCTATTTTGTCAAATTTTCACGCTGAGCTAAACGTTCTTTCTATAGCTGTGAGCCGCACTGCCCAGTCTCGTAAACGACGTTTAATCATCTTCTAAGAGTCCTTGTCTGCCCTGGAGGCAACCAAACGTAATGTTTTTATTTTTAATGTTATATAATTTGATTCTTCTTAAATTGAACGGGGCAAGAATATTTCGCTTGTGTGGGTTCTGAGTCATGTCGGAATTCCTGGCAACGAGCAGGCAGACAGTGCACCACTGCTAGCCAAAGCCCATCAATATGTAGCCAATTATCATCGAATGATCATATTCTTGTTAAGAACGCTATTTCCACGGTCAAAGGTTTTTTCCCCCAATTCTGCCGAAACCCCTAAGGTTTGATATTGAACATTTCCCACATCGTGGTGAGGGTATTCCACCCCGTTAACAACATCGCCATCATCCATTGTTCTCAATATAGCCATCCGACATTATCCTCCACATCGCCACAATACACTAACCTAACCCTAACGCTGCCACCGTACACTTTCAAAAGAATCACCACCCTACACCATCCTCAACATTGCCACCTTATACATTCCACAATATTGTCATCCTATACTAACCTCAACGTTGCCAACCAACTTATTCTTCAACATTGCTAAGTTAAAATATCCTCAACATTGTAAACCTGCACTATCCTCAACATCGCTAACCTGAGCTATGCTTAACATTGCCGCTCTATGACATCCTCAACATCGTCCCCCTGAATCATCCTCTACATTGCCATCACACGCTTCCATTAACTTCGCCACCCTATACATACTACAAATGGCCCCTTCACTCTCCTTAATATCGACACCCAACACTTTGCTCGACATTGCCACCCCACATCATCCTCAACATTGCCACTTCATACAATCCACTATATTGCGACCCTAAATTCTCCTAAACATTGCCACCCTACAGCATCCTAAACATTGCCAACTAATACAATGCACAAGATGGCCACCCTACTCTATCCTCAACATTGCCATCATACACCCTTAACATAGCCACTGTATACTTTACTCAACACCGTCCCCTTGCACTATCCTTAACATTGCCATCCTATACAGTCCTACACAGCGCCGACCCAAAGCAATTCTCAACATTGCCATCCTACAAATTTCACATCTGTGCCCCCCAACACAATCCTAAACATCGCAAACTTTTCACTGTCCTGACCATCCCCAATCTTAACTATCCTTTATCTCCCCACCAAACTCTATAAACAACACTGCAGTTAATATCAACACCTCAACCCTCAAAAACATTAACACATAAATGAGAATAGTAAGGAATTAGAAATGCCCCACAAGTTAGCTAATACCTCTGAGCTAAAGTCTTATATTGTATCCTCCAACTTCGTGGCGAGTGTCTACATCCCTGTTAACTACTTCGCCATTCTATATTTATCTCAATATCTTCACCATACACTCCTTATCATCTCTACCCAACAAAACCCTCAACATTGCCTCCCCATTATTGCTAAACTACATTGACCTTAACATCGCCACATCACGCATTCCTGAATATTGCCAATATGCAGTATCCTCATAACTGCTACCACATATAACCCTACACGTCGTTATCTTACACTATCCTAAACATTGCCACCTTACAATATCCTAAACATTCCGAGCTCACACTAAACTCCATATTGCAACCTGCAATTTCGTCAACATAGCTGCCCTATCGCCATCCTTCTCCAACATCGCCATCCAACAGTATCATCAACATCGCCACTGTGATATGCTCACTATATCAGGACCCTACCTCATCCTCGACAATGCCTTCCTAAGCTTTTTGAGAATTCTCACACTTGCGCTATCCTTAACATCGCTATCCTATATTATCCTTAAAAACTGCAACCTTCACTCTCCTTTACATCACCACTTAACTCTATAAACAACACGGCGGTTATTACTAACACCTCATCCACCCAAGCTTCCTTTGGATACTTTCCCGAGCATTTTCCGTTCTTCTCTAATTCGTTCCCGAGAGAGAGGAGCTCACTGATGAGCGCCATCGGCCAGCTTCGTGCAAGGCTAACAGATTTCTGACCCGTCCGGACACCACCCGTTTTTATTCCCCCGGGTGGGGCCCCTACATCGCTGCAGTCGGTTTGGCCGTCCCAATTAAGGCAAACCTGCAATGACGTACGTCTTCATCAATTCGGACTAGTCTTATTATACATTTGCGTGTATTATTTGGTAACCTCATGGCTGCAATGTGGACTTAAGGAAACGAGGGACTTGCTAATCCTTTCGCTTCGGCGATTTTTCCCACCTGGTGCACTCCGCATCTAGTGCACTCCACCCTACGCTTGCTTGGGACACCCAGGAGTAAGCCCGGAAGTATATCGCCACCGGAGATTTTTTCGGTGAGAAAGTGTTAGTTTCGGGCGCCCCCCTGGCTGTCTTGGTCCCCTAATTACGTCGCGTACCACGAGAAGGTCCACCCAAATCCGTCTCCAAGGTAATAAACCTATGGTGGTTGGCATGCCCCCTACTGGGCATACACATGTATTATTCTCAAGATCGCAAACCTATACTATCCTGAACATCTCGAAGCTACGATATTCTTAATATCGCCCCCATAATCTATTCCCCACATCACAGTTTTCACACAATTATACCCACAATTCTGCCGATAAGGTCTGATATTAACAACATCATCGTCATCTATTGTTCTCAATACAGCCATCCTACACAATCCTCAACATTACCACAATGAGCGACCTGAACGCTACCGCCATACACTTTTAAAAGAATCACCACCCCTATATCATCCTCAACATTGCCACCCTCTACTCACCTCAACATTGCCAGCCTGCATCATCCTCAACATTGCCAAATTATACTATTCTCAACATGACCACTCTACACTATCCTTAACACTACTATCCTATACTATCCTCAACATTGCTAACCTGAACTATAGCTTACATTGCCGCTCTGTACCATCTTCAACATCGTCAGCCTATACTATCCTGCATACCGCCACCCTACAATATCTTTAATGTTGCGACCCTACCATATCCTCAACATTGCCATCTTCAAATATCTTTAACATTGCCGACACGATTCTCATCGGTGCCAACCTACACTATCCTCAGCAGTACCATCATACACTACCCTTGACATAGCCATTCCATACTTTCCTCAACACCATCCCCTGCACTATCCTCAACATTGCCATCCTACACAATCCTACACAGCGCCGACCCAACAAAATTTTCAACATTTCAATCCTACAAATGTCACGACTGCGCCCCCCCCCCCAACACAATCCTAAACATCGCAAACCTTACACTGTCCTGACCATCCCAAATCTTTACATTCCTTTATCTTGCGACCAAACTCTATAAACAACACTGCAGTTAATATCAACACCTCAACCCTCAAAAACCTCAACACATAGTTGAGAATAGTGAGGCATTAGAAAAACCCCACCCAATAATGTCCTCAACGTCGCCACTGTAATATGTCCATGATATCGCGACCATACCCTATCATCGACAATGCCATCCGGCACATTTTGCAAATTCCCATACATACGCTATCCTTAACATCACTATCCTATACTATCCTTGAAAACTGCAACCTTCACTCTCCTTTACATCGCCACTAAACTCTATTAACAATAACGGCCGTTATTACTAACACCTCAACCCGCAAAACAACATCACATATGTGAGAATTGTAAGGCATTATAAATACCCCACAGTTATGCCGATACCCCTCAAGTAAGGTCTTATATTGAAAACTCACATAGTGGCAAGTGTTTTCATCCTCGTTAACAGCATCCCCGTCCGATAATATCCTCCACATCTACATCGTACATTACCCTCAATATCTCCACCCTACACCATCCTTAATATTGCCAACACATACTACGCTCTCCACCATACACCATCCTTAATATTGCCAACACATACTACGCTCCGCATTGTCACTCTACACTATTAACTAAATCGTCGACCTGCATTCTCCTAATCTCTTATATATTCACAAACTCGCGACCCTACAAAATCCTTCATTTGCTGACCTACACTATACTTAACATTAACGCTATACACTATCCTCAACACTGTCCTCTGCACTACCCTCAGCATTTCAACGTTATACTGTATTCAACTTTGACACCTAAAACTATTCTCAACGCTGCAACCCTACAGCATCCTAAACATCGTCACTCAACACTATCCTGCGCATTGCCGACCTACAATATCCATATGTTGCCACCCCACCATATCCTTAATCATTACCAACTTCAAATAGCCTTAACATTGCTAACATACACTATCCTCAACAGTTCCAACCTACACTATCCTCAACACTGACAACCTAAACTAGCCTCAACAGTGCCAACCGACACTATCCTCAACACTGCCAACCTACAATATCTTTAGCATTGCAACCCTACGCATTGCACAATATTAAAGCTCTGCAATATCCTGAACACTGGCACGCAAACAAATCCTCAGCATATGAACCCTGTACATACTCAAAATCGCAAACCTATACTATCCTCACCGTTTCAAAGCTACAGTATCCTTAATATAGCCAAACTAATCTATTCCCAACATCACGGTTCTCACATACAACGCTACCCTCATGGTCATTATCGCAGTAGTCAGAAAGATAATGCACTGTATAATCCCGCAATTCTTCCGATACCACACAACAAAGGTAAGATATTGAAAATTGCTCACATCATAGTAAGTGTCTCCACCCTTGTTAACAACACCGCCATCATCCATTGTTCTCAATATAGCCAGCCGACACTATCCGCCACGTTACCACAATACACATGTATTTGTAAACACCAAGCCAAACGATATCCATTGTGAAATAATAATGAAATAATATAATGATACCCCTAGCATTGTGCGAAATTATTTAATTGCTACCACATAAAAATGCTATCGAGTTGCTATTGGTTTCTTGTACTTTCTGACATCCTAATAACTTTAGCACGCCTGTTATTTAGTAAAAATACAGGTCTTGCAAGTCGGAGAGGGACAGTTGATTATCAGTAGACGCCCACGTGAAGATGCCACAAAACAGTACAAGCCGCACGATGTCTTGCCATGCGAGTTTTTTTTATGCATTTGTTCCTAAAGATTCTCTGTGGACACATATAGAGACTTGTCAGAGCAACCCAAGGCCAACTATTGTACAGAATGCGAGCACAATATTGGATTAGATTAAATTTGTCGGCAAGATGGTCTCAACAACTGAAGAAGGAAATGGATAACATGAGGACAAAGGTGCGGACATTGGGAAGGGTACATCAGAATATGAACCAGTCCACGGACACACCGATACCTCTTATGGTATTTTTCACTGGTAAACACTTCAGACCAGTGGTACAATGCGTGAAAAGTGTATCCATGGAAACCGATTCACCACAATTGGCCCTCACGCTGGGTCATTACATTAAAAAAATGTTTTCTCGTCATATAACCTCTCCAAAAAAAACACATTACAAAATAGGTATTCCATGAAAACTCAAATGTACTGGGGACTGACAGATCGATATTAAGTGCTGTATTTGTATATTGCACAGACACTGTTGTGATACGTGTGACGTTGAAGTAGATGCCCGAATAGAAGCAAGTAGTGAAAAGGAAAGGGATTCAGTCAGACGTATATTGTTCTAGGGGCTTTGCGCACAAAAGCATCTTACAGTTTCGTGAGTTAATATGTTGAATGAATCGTACTAAAAACATATATTTTAGTTATCCCATATCTATACCCTCTACGCCTCGTTTAAGGACGTCAATGTCAACAAACGGTCGGTAAAAGCCGAGGTTATCATGCAAGCTAAGGAGAAATTCCCATGCTCGTCCGACAGAACCGACGCTCAGATAAGAGCAAAAATTCACAATATTACTTATCACAAAGAAAAGATAACATGAAGCTTTTACTAACGTCGTACGGTGTGTTCAATTTATTTATGGCTGTAAATGGTCGTATTCAAGTCAACAAATATTTTTTGGCAATAGTTGCTTATTGAATTGTTCTGACGCTGCAGTTCATTCAGCTAAGTGTAAATGTATCATTGAATATCTAGTTAAATCCCTACGTTTTGAATATAAAATATAGCTACGCGTGGCCTTATTGGTATGATCATCCTTTCCATGTGAGTAAGTCGGCAATTTTATTGTATATATCAAAGTTGTGTGTGACTTTTGACTGCGGTTCATATTTCAAACTGATTTTGCAATTGCCTATATTATTTATAAGTTGTGTGTGACTTTTGACTGCGGTTCATATTTCAAACTGATTTTGCAATTGCCTATATTATTTATAATGATTTGTAACTTTATTATCTATGTAACGTTGTAGCATAAAATGTTTGTTAAAGTAGCTCGGGACAAATTATGAAATATGCATTTTAATAGTTATATTAAAATTAGAATAAACTATGCACGTCTTGTAAATCCATGGGTGTTTTCGAAAGGCGTCTTGAGCGTCTATTAAGTACACCAAACCTGTTCTTGTAATACACAACGATGTAATCCTCCCATTACATCTTTATCTCCAAGACCAGGATAACATGAGATTCATTAATATCATATTGGTGATTATGGCACGGTATGACGGTGAATTATAGAAGTCACTAAGCATATTATCAAACGTGTTTTTATTATCGAATGATATAATGGTACACCAGCGAAGTGATGGGCAGGAGGTGCTATTTAGAAACTAATGATAAACAAGCAACGTTTGTTTGAAACAATTGTCGATATTCGCCGCCCAAGTTGGACCGGAACTCATTTAACACGCCTTAAGGATCAATCAGCACCAACCTAGCCTGATTCCAAACGCGCCCTACCCCAATATTGCATTTCCAGATTTAAGGTTTTATCCCAAAACTGCCATCTATTTTTGACCCCCAATGGTGAAACGTGAGCACGCGGTTGATTAAACAGAGGAATGACCCACACAATTTAGAAATCGGTCCTTTAATTAAAGGAAAATAGGTATTACGGAATCCGTGCAACAGAATGATAACTTTTCAAACAGGAAAGGCAGGCATGACATCCAAATAGATTGCATACCCGAAACAACCCGCAGACATGAATAATTCCGTCCGACTCCACTATCAAAGATACCCGCACATATAATAAAGTCATCACCATCGTCACCATTAATTGTTTATGTATTCGGACAATCAGTGCGTTGGTATATAACGCTCAATAACAGCTCATGTTATATCGGGTCTTGCGTGACAGGTGAAACCAAGGTACAGAGTCAAAAGTGTGTAATGCGCAGTGCTTATCGTCTTATAGTAGTCTTATAGTAGCCAAACATTCATTACAATTGATGTATACGCATCTCCGTTGTGGGCGATATATTTTGCGCTTGCTCTCTGTTATATAATAACATGCCCAATTTCTGGGGTATGTACATGTTTTATAATTCACATGCTGTGGGATATTTACTGCGCTCGTTGTGGGGTATATATATTTTATATAAATACCCCACAATTTATATATACCTATATACCCCGCAGCTAGGTCTGATACAGTACCCCTCATCTAGGTCTTAAAATGATACCCCACATCTGGCACAATGTCTGTATATATATATATATATATATAGATAAATATATATATATATATTACATATATATACATATATACTCACCTAAGAAAGTAACACGCCTGTGTAACTTTATTCATTTAAGGAAAGTAGACTCATACCATACAAAAAAGCCAGAACACATTTAAACCCTCAATAATTACCTGTAGATCTTTGCAGGTCAGCTAAAATACTTGACAGCTGAATATAGCAGACGACATTTGCACTTCAAATTCTGCGGAACGAGCAACGCTCCTAGCGGCAGGTGGAGTCATCACATATTTTCTCGGGCGGAGGCCCAAGTTAAAGCTCTTAGCGAAGCTAAACATTCTCTAGTCATACTAAGCTCTGATTCGGATATCACTACTCGTCGTACCTGTGTCTTTCCTGTCTAGGTTTCTCTGACACTGATTCAGTGTGTGATAATCTGAAATACAAGCAAACAAGTTCATAGCACGTTTTGTGAGTCCTCAGCTGAATTGTTTTATATGAGTTTGATACATATACATTTACCCAGTGGACACAATTGCCTTATAGCTGCTAAATGAGTCATTAATATATTTCAGCGCAGTGTGAATGTAGGTGACCGTAGAAGAATGGATGGATTTGCTCGCGTTTGGTGGTTCTGTTTATTGCTGCTGGTGATCTATGCGTTGGTCGGTGGAGCTGCGGCCATCGCCGTGGGAAGAATGGATGACGAGAATGGGAATGAGGTGTGAAACAAAAATCTTCTGCAGTTGAATTTTTTTCATATCGATCGATTTTTCGCTTTTTGATAGCCGACAATATTTTCTATTAATTAAGCCCCAATACATCATGTCAAATACAAGTGTTGTGTACATCGGTATCAGCTACATTGTCCTCCTTGGTGTCCTCCAGCTCGCTGATCCATTGCAAAAACAACATTATCAAGATACGATTAATGCAACAAGTAATAAGATAAATTATCTATTAATTGAATTTATGGAAACACAATTGTTAACAAGTTTGATATTACCACTGTTCCTGTTTGATCATGGGTTTACAGAACTGCAGCATAAATGTGAGTTTTGTGTTTTCTAGTTTCATCAAATTATGTTTAAGATAATGCGAGCATAAAATAGCATATAAAATTAAATCTTGAAATGAAGAAGTGCATACCGTACGTTCTTATAATCGTAATAAGACACAACATTAATAAGTGCAATTTATACTCCGCTCCTGATGCCTTTTCTGTTTTTTACTTATTTTACAAAAAAATTTTGGGAAATGCAAAACGATAGTCAGCAATTCGTCTTTTACACACATTCTCTCCCACCTTTGCCTCATTATCTCGCCTTCCCTTCGTCCTCTTGCGATGTCTAACACTCTCACACCCTCCTTCTAACTAATCTCTTTGTTTTGCTCTCTCAACCCCTTTTCGCCTTTCCGTGTCTTGCTATCTTACCCCATGCAGCCCTATGTTGTTGTCTTGCTCTCTTACCCCTTCTAGTCCTTCTTTCTGTCATGTTTTCTTACCCCTTCTATGCCCATCTTTCTGTCTTGCTCTCTCATCCCCATATAACCCCTCTCTCTGTATTGCCCTCTCACACTCTTCTATCTCCTCTTTCTGTGTTGCTATCTCACCCCATTCTAGCCCCTCGTGCTGTCTTGCTCTCTCATCCTCTTTTATATCATGTTTCTGTCTTGTTTTCTCGTCCCCTTCTATCTCCTCTTTTTGTGTTGCACTCGCATCCCAATCTAGCCCATCTTGCTTTCTCGCTCTCTCATCCCCTTTTATCTCCTGTTTCTGTCTTGCTCTGTCACACCTTCTATCTCTTCTTTCTGTGTTGCACTCTCACGCCATTCTAGCCCCTCTTGTTGTCTTGCTCTCTAAAACTCATTTAACCCCTTACTCTATCTTGAACCTTCTCTCTACCTCCAACCCCAGCTCGATGTCTCCTCTCTCATCCTCTTTTTCCCTCCTTCTCTGTCTCTCTCTCACGTATACGTTCTCTCACATCTCTATTACACGCTCTCTGGCCGCCTCTCGATCCCGCGATATATATTTGATATATTTGAAGTTACAGTATATAGTGTTCTTTAGCGTATATAAAGCGTGAATAGCGTCCCGTCAAAATATTCCGCGACATAAGCACAGTGGTTACCGCCACTACAATATGCATTTATACAACTACCTCCGCTATACCGAGAGAGGATTTGCGGGGGGAGGAGAGGCGAAGGAACAAACGAAATACGGATGAACGAGAAAGGAGGATCATGCGGGGATGATATGAGGGGCAGAGCGAGGAAGAGAGGGAGGAAATGCGAGAGTAGGGAGAGAAAGACAAGCGAGTAATTGAAAAGACGCGATTACTGGAAGGGATAGAGCGAGGAGTAGGAGCGATGCAGAGCATATCATTCTCTGCGAACAAGTTGAACAATGAACAAGTCATCGTGAAGAGTGCATTGTGATCCGTAAGCTATTCCATATTCGATAGGTGGGTCAATTCAGTCGGGGACGCTATTATTTCAGAGGTTCATTAATATAATACATTTCGTATGTATATAGCGATAGCAGTCTGGGTAATTATTCGTTTACAGAAAGCTTGTTTGCGTTCTACAATTTCGTATGAATATATCAAAGCTAGGTTCTGCCGTATTCAACGACAAACTGATTTAAAAAGTAAGAGTGGATGTGCACTTTGTTCGCATTTATAAATATTATTTAAAGCAGGAACCCTAGTAACGGGGTCCGGGGAACAGTGTACTAGCGGTGTTGGTGTGGGATGGGGTAGGGCAGTATTCTTGCTGATGCCAGCTACTCTCTGATATAACTTGATATCAAATCGCACAAATCTGACTTACCTTATTGGGTGTGACACGCCCGGATGGGTCAACTTTGGGTCAATATTCAGTGTACGCTGAACTCAACACTGATCGGGACACATAAAATCCTAAAACGGTAGGGGGGTGCCATGTAAAAACAATTTACACAATTACTATACTCAAGCGCGTGTCGCACATCCCACTCTACGGATTGCGTAGTTACAAGGAGCTGACTGTCTTCTGAGAGATGTAATAAAGAGAGATAACTTCATAAGGAAGCTAATACGCAGGACACTTGGCTGCATAAAAGATACATTCGAATCTTACTAGCGGACTAGAGCTTAATTATCACTAATTGTCTATCCATTACGATGGATGTATCATTAGTTGAGAAATAAGGTTAACCAATGCACCTTATCTTAGCCAAATCGACTTGGCGACATAGATTGCCATCATTTTGTTATTCATGTTTAACTTTATTCAGTTTACGGTGTCAACTGATTAACGAATATCATCCAAACATCCTTTACCAGAAGAGTACACTATAAACGTATATGACGTAGGCTGAACAAGGACCTACTGGAAAATACAATGTCCATAAACCATTATTTAAATGTAGGCTAAATAATAAAGCATGGTAAGGAAAAGTTTGTAAATTTCGATCGAGTAATTTTGACCCAGACATCAAAGGATGTCGAGCTGTGATCGCAATTCACAGCATAAATAGCGTTTTGCAGTGGCAGTTACACAAATAGCCATGTTTAGTACTATCATTTACGATATGCAAATGATCCGGAATCGTGATTTGAATTATTAGATCATAATAAGATTGGAAGTAAGATCACTGTATGACTTACTTAACCAGGCGAGTATATGGAGGACCATCTTTAAACTACATATAGATTATGAGCTTAACAACTGAAGATAGCTCACACGCCAAGTCATGTGTTTAAGGTGTCGGCTTCCTAAATCCAAACTGCTAATCCCCTAAAAAGTACTAAAAGTTCTCTTCCTCTCCCTGCTCCCTCCCTTTCCCAGGCTCCCTCCATCTTCCTCTCTCTCCCTCCTACGTTCTCCCTCTCCCCCCTCATTCGCTCTCTCCCTCCCTCTTTCTTCTTCTCTCTCTCCGTCTCCTCTCTCCTCTCTCCCCTCCGTCTCCAATCTCCCTCCCTCTTCTTCGCTCTCCCTTCATCTTCCTCTATCTCCCTCCCTGTTTCTCCCTCCTACTTATTCTCTCTCCTTTTTTCTCTCTCTCCCTCCCTCTCCCCGTCTCTATCCGTCTCCCTCCCTCCCCTTCTTCTGTCTCCATCTCCCTCTCATCCTCCCTCTCTCTGCCTCTCCCCCCCCCTGACTCTC
Source organism: Urechis unicinctus (assembly GCA_034190875.2). NCBI lineage: Eukaryota > Metazoa > Annelida > Polychaeta > Xenopneusta > Urechidae > Urechis > Urechis unicinctus. Next base: position 7,447,947 of record CM067342.1, read on the forward strand.
CGTCCCTCTCGATCTCTCTCTCTCCCTCCCTCCCATTCCATCTCTTCCTCCCTCTCTCCCTCCCTTACTCCCTCCGTCTTTTCCCTCCCTCTTCCTTCCTCTCTTCCTCCCTCTCCTCTCTCCCTGTCAGCCTCTTCCCTCTGTCTCCCTCTCTCCGCCTCCCTCCCAATGCCCCTCTCCCTATGCCCCTCCCCCTCTCTCCCCTTTCTCCCTCTCTCCCCCCTCTCTCTTTTCTTCCCGTACTACACCTCTCACTTTTCTCCTCTTTCTGTGGCTCTCGCTCTCTCTTTTCGCCCTCTGCACCTCTTCTCGCGCTCACTTTTCACCTCCTTTTCAATATGTTATTCTGTTTTCTCCTTTTCCACCTCCCTCTCTCACCCTCCTTCCATTTTCTCTTCATGCTGTGCCTCTTACTCTCTCTTTTCCCCTCCTCCTCCATCTCTCGCCCCCTTTTTTCTCCGTCTTTCGCTCTCTCTTTTCTACTCCACCTCTCTCTCTTTCCTTCTCAACCTCTGCCTCTAGCTCTTTCCTCCTCCGATGACTCTCCCTCCTTGTTTCCTCCTCCTGCCTCCACTTCTCGCTCTCTTTTTTCTCCTCCTTCTCTTTCAGCTTCTTGCTCTCTCTTTTCGCCT
>CM067342.1:7448678-7456178 GCA_034190875.2 Urechis unicinctus
AAAAGGAGAGGGGAAGAAGAGAGGGAAGAAAAGAGGGAAGGGGGAAGAGAGAGAGGAGGAAGAGAGGGGCGGAGAGAGAGAGAAAAGAGAGAGAGAGAGGGGAGAGAGAGAGAGAGAGGGGAGAGAGAGAGAGGGGGAAAAGGAGAGAGAGCGAGAGAGAGAGAGAAAAGAGAGAGAGAGAAAAGAGAGAGAGAGAGAGGGAGAGAGAGGAGAGGGGAGAAGAGAGAGAAGGGGAGAGAAAGAGAGGAAGAGAGAAGAGCGAGAGAGAGAGAGAGGAGAGGAGGGAGGGACAGGAGGAGAGAGAAGAGAGAGAAACGAGAGAGGAGAGAGAGGAGCGAAGAGAGAAAAGAGGAAGAATTATATATAAAAAAATAATAAAATATTATATATATATAATTTAATTTTATTATATTTATAAAATATATATATATATAATAAATATATTTTTATTATATAATATAATATATATATATTATATATAAAAATATTTATAAAATTATATATATAATATTTTATAATATATATATATAATTTTTTATATTATAATATAAAAATTTTAAATTTATATATATTTTATATATATATTAAAATTATATATATATACCTCTAATTGATATGAATTGTTAATTAGTGCTGCCCGGAAGTCACAATTTGTCTTACACTGTCCTGAAACTAAACACAAGGGTCAATGTTCTGTACAGCCTTACTGATCAAATTAACTTGCGCATGCTGAGTTATCGACGGAGAATAGTTTCCATTCTGAAGAAGTTTATCAGAACATTGTATCTCTCTCGTGGTGCTGAATATGATACGCCGTTATAGAGATCCTCTCATTCGAGTCTTCCTCATCCATCAATAAAGTGATATATACTAACATATGCTCGCTGATAAATGCTACTGATCTCGGCTTCAGCTTCACAACAAAAAAGCCAACAATGCGAAGATATTTCATTTGGATCTAACCTCATGTTAATTTCCATCTCAAAACCTATCATTGTAATTAATGCATTTATAGCAGCAAATATTGTCCCTTGCCTTCCGAACATTATGCAGCTACTTCACGATCATGGGCTAACTACATTCCTAATTCTGATACCACTTTACCTTCAATCGTATGGAACCCCATCATAACGTGATAACATAGCAAGTAATTGAAACATTGTCGTCATAATGCTATATTTACTACAGACAATGTTCAATAATTACCATAACGTTTAAGCAGTTGCTGCCTATCTATCGCAATTAGAGAAGTTAATCTTCCCCTGTGCAAAAACCCCGAAAGTTATCCTATGATATAAATAAAATATTCTTTATTTGCCCATTGAGGGCATTTACATTACAATCTATCGAAAATATTGGCATATGGTTTGAGAACGGGAAATGTGATGCAAACAATGGTAAATTGTATATTATTTTAAACATCCACATAGTACGGATCATTTTGCTCTGAATGATAGCCCTTGCTCCGAATGATAGCCCTTTGCTCTGAATGATAGCCTTTTGCTCTGAATGATATCCCTTAGCCGCCTGTTTGACCTTATGGCTGTGTACGAATAATTCATAGGACGATCCGTCTCAGACTTTATCGAAGTTTTATTTTAAACGTCATAATTAATTCACAGCATATCAAAACTACAAGTGTCTACATTGATCAATTTAGCTGCTTTCCTTCAACTATCTTTGCTGTCCATAGTTTCACTCGGCCACCAGACGATAAAATTGCAAGTTATTATATTTTGATCAAAGATCTATAGAATAGTAGATGAATAGTATTGTCAACACCGAACGTTTTACAACGGCGTATGAAATAATGACGTTGTTGACATCTACAACGGATCTTGGCTGTGTTCCGAAACAAAATGAGTTGGTCATCTATGGTTGTTTCTACTTATCAATAGGAGTGGACAATTCTCAAGTTAAATACGAGTTCCTTGACTCTGTGACATCGAAAAATACCTTTCGTTCATTGCACCATTCATCCTCTTTGATATAATCCCACTCGTCTTAATATAATACATATCGTAACAGCTTCAGCGGGATTTTTAAGATATAACAATAATTCTGTTAAGCAATGCATAAAGTTTTAAAAGAACAGCAAAACAGCACACCACCTTGAGGTGAATCAATTTTCACGGAGGACATTTAACTGTTTGAGACGTGATGTTGTCCGGGCCACATTAATTATTCCTTAATGTTGTGCTTCTCGGGAGGGATAGGAGTCAGATTTGAATGAAGATAATAAAATATTACTCAGACGCTTAGCTGATTGAGAGTAAATATCTGCATCAGTGTGTGCATAGAACCGTTTCAGTTAATTGAAAATATCCACAGCATTGACATTAATTGAATTGACTGTTTACGTTTGGTCCCCTGTTTTTTTATTTATGCCGAAGCAAGCATTCGGAGTGCCATTCGCTTTATAGAGCCCTGCACCTAAGACCAAGTAGCCCATGTGCTTTTATTGGTGCGCTTTCAAGTAAGTTTTTAAGTAGCCTTAGAGTTCTTCTATTAACTGAACATTTGGAAATGTTTAACTGATGTATTTGGCCTCTTATATATGTAGTATTCTTGGGTTTGCTGATGGAATATAGTTTATGAAGGTACTATTGTATCTAAGGCATTCTCATTAGCTCAAAGGTGTCAAAGATAATATTCCAATCAGTATTTTGAAAGCCTTCTTTGCTGGTATCTTCCGCATCGAGTACCATTGTTTAATTTCTTTAACGAATGGTATACTTTGTTTGAGTTAGTGTGTATACGTGGGGTAATACCATTGAGTTGTGATCGGATATTCAGAGAGAAGATTTCCGGTACAAATTGTTGTATACTTTCTGGTAGGTACCGGAGCACAGATTTATATGACAATTCTTCCTTGTGATGAATATAATGAAACGTTTGGAGCGCGGAAATTAGTAAGTTACACCACTTGTGACACAAAGGGATGATAGCAGATTGTTCAGTACTTGGTATGGTGTTATATATTTATTCCAACGGGTACTTATGATATCTGGTTGGCAAATATACACATATGAGAAAAAAATGGATGGAATTTAATGTGGTAATTACAAAGGTCTGCTGGTCACCACAAGCACTTGTGGAATGCGAATATATATCACGGTTGAATTTGTGGACCACGCATTGTTGAATGAAATGCATTACCAGTCCTATAGATATACCACAATCCGCTAGTCGGTCACCGCGAAAAGCTTTGCGGCTGTCAGGTGGAATTTTGCTGTCAAGTCTAACTAGTATCATCCATGTCTCAATGTTGTAAATAACACATCAATTCCGATATTTTGTATACAACATTTAGCATTAGGTTCATCTGTTGATAGACTAACAGTTTCAATGATAAGGTGAAGTAAAGGGGCCTTAAAACGTCTTCATCTGTTGATAGACTAACAGTTTCAATGATAAGGTGAAGTAAAGGGGCCTTAAAACGTCTTCATCTGTTGGTAGACTAACAGTTTCAATGACAAGGTGAAGTAAAGGGGCCTTAAAACGTCTTCATCTGTTGATAGACTAACAGTTTCAATGATAAGGTGAAGTAAAGGGGCCTTAAAACGTCTTCATCTGTTGATAGACTAACAGTTTCAATGATAAGGTGAAGTAAAGGGGCCTTAAAACGTCTTCATCTGTTGATAGACTAACAGTTTCATGATAAGGTGAAGTAAAGGGGCCTTAAAACGTCTTCAAAGTCGCTGAACGCGAGAAGTGAGGCGCCGTGGGCACGATGGGATTGAAGTGGTTCACACAGAAACTGACGCATATGTATTTCCCCCATCTCAGAAGTGCTAGCACAATTTTTGTGATGATGTATAAGATCACAAGCTATGTGAAGAGCTTCCTTGCCTTCAATGTCAACTACACATCCGTGACCGTCCTTATCGATTAGATATTATGTAATAACTGCAGAAAGCGTCGTCAACCAGTGTGGAGTCATAATGCAACACCCCTCCCCCCCTCTGAAATACCTAACCGTGATATCTGAAGTAAACGGCCACTATCCAAATTAAATAGTCCCGGTGTAGCAAGCAGAGCCCTTTGAAGTAAACATTCCCAACCCGGCAATTCACATAACAATTAACATCAACCCGCTTGATCTTTAATTAAAGCTATAGGTAATTGTACCTCCACGCTTGCTGACGACGCCACACATTTGTATAAATACCTCCGTCCCCAGAAGTTAAAAACAAATTCAGTTTTGGGGCAACAAGACAGACACCGTCGTACGGAACAAGTTGGAAGGCCAACTCCGTACAGCTCATAGTAGTTTAGCATTCCAGCTCAGCAGTAGCCTCTGGACATCACCAGAGTTCCTCCATATCACAGTTTTGTAATATATATATTCGGACTAACGGGATACGGAATCCGTACCCGAACATTCTGAAATAAACCTCCGTTTTCTAGTTACCATTCAATTGAGGTCTCGTCTTCATCACCGCGACCAGAAACAGTGCCGACGTTCATAGTGAAACATCTCAAGGTTGTCTTTTAACAACTCTGAGGATTGATTAAACGACCTAAGCGCTTACGAACGGTGTTATGCAACACTGCCAACGTTGACGCCGATGCTTATGTAGGTGAATAATATAAGTTATTTGCTATCATTAAAAAAGTAGGAGTTAAGAATCTTGCATTAAACTTTCACTGGCTGGGGCCTTGACTGATTGCGTTTTATCTCTGTTGGGTCTTTTGTATGATGCAATCTGATCGGGGTGCAATCTAACCCAGATTCCTACTTGAGTGGTGGTAGTACAGAGGAATAAACTCATGTCATATTTGAGTCTTTTCATCACAGACAGCAATGATATATTATATTTAATAAATAATTGTGTCATCAATATTTGGGTTCAATGCAAATAAGTCCTTATCACAGGATCCTTGCGTAAAAATTAACTGATCTCATTGTATGATGCACATGTATTAACGCATATAAACACACACACATACAAACACATATACAAACACACACATACACACACACACACACATATATATATATATATATATATATTATATATATATATATATAAATATATATATATATATATATAATATATTATATATGTATATATATATATATATTCATATATATACATATACAATGAATAATTTTAAACAAATAATATATATATATCGATATAAATGTAAATAAATATATATATATATATATATATATATATATATATATATATATGTATGTATATATATATATATATATATATATAAATATAAAAATATATATACATTTATATATATACCTAGATAAATACATATATATTTATAAAATGAAATATATTTGAATATATATATAAATATAGATATATATATTTGTATATATTAATATGAATATATATTTGTGTATCAATATATATGCATATATATATATATATGCCTAGATATATATAATAAAATAATAAATAAGAATATGAATATATAAATATATGTATATATATATATATGCATATAAATGTATATACATATGTATAGATATACGTATTTCTATATAGTGTTATATACATAGATATATGAATATATATTTAAATATATGAATATATATATAACTATATATATATATATATACGTATATATATATATATATATATATATATATATACAGTATATATATATCTTTGATATGAAAGTCTTGATATAAACAATGTCTTATAAAATGTATATATATATATGTATATCTATATATATTTATATGCATATATATATATGTTTATAAACGAGCATATATATACATAAATAAATATACACATATTTATATATATGTTTATTTATATATACATATATATATATATTAATATATATATATATATATATATATTGATATATATATATATATATATATATATATATATATCTATATATATATATATATGTACATATATATGTATCTATATATCTCTATGTATATTTAATTATGCATATATATCTGTTTATTTAAGCACATATATATATGCATATATCTGCATATATTTATATATATATGTTGATATATATATATATATATATATATATATATATATATATATATATATATATATGTTCATATATATCTATGTATATATATATTTATATATATATATATATATATATATATATATATATATTTATGTGTGTGTGTGTATGTGTGTGTGATTACACATTTACATATTTGTAAATATGCATGTATACGTGTCGATATTATTGCATATTTCATTTGACGTAAAATTAGCAATGTAGTGAATACCAACACATCATCAAAATTCAACAGCCATATCGATAACGATATACGAACGAACAAGATTTGTGACAGATATAAGCAAGGGACACACTGTTACCGTCATAAACAATCGAGGTTACGCGCCGCCATGATCATCAGTCGACCTGTAGACCACACAATTGAAATGTTACTTACATCTAAAGCGTTTCCACACTGGGAATATTTAGTCTATAATGATCGCATTCTCTAAGGACGTAGATAAAGTATAAGATTGTCACGTAGACTCAGAGTCATGAATGTACATAATCGACACCTAGGAATAATTTTGATAAAACCAAATGTAGTCCGAATTTCAACGGTTGCCGACCTCTACGGCATTGCCCGAGGCAATTCTAATTCCTGCATATTGGGTCAACATTGCAGACCATCTGTGCAAACGTATGACCCGAGTTGTTACTGTCCATGTTTTTGCTTTGGATTGGTCATTTTTGCCATTGAATGGACATGGATGATAGAGGCAAATGGTGCATGACTGTGTTTATGCGAATTCTCGTGAACTCGACCGATTTCTGTTAGAATACACCAGCAAGGTGTACGTCTTTTATATTAAAAACACCAATGAAATTAGTAATGTGTATCAGCATAGACCATACGTTCACGGAGCAGCTAGTGTGTTATAGCACAACACCACAATGCAATCGACTCACGCTTTCAATGGTGAATCATAGCATATTGTAACGGCGATATACATAATCGGCGGACGCACATGAGTACAAACAAACCATTAAGGTAGCTCCACTTGGTCAAAAAGACCAAAACAAAAATGGTGTTACCTTCGGCTGCTATCTACCCTTTCGATATCGTTTAGCTCCGATTCGTTGTGGTAATGGTTCAGCATGAAGAGCGGACAGAGCGCTCTAGGATTTATGTATTTCGATGTATAGAATCTGTTCAGGAGGTCAAAATTAAATAACTTGCAACCTTGTCACTTGAAAACAGAATATGACACATAGCAAACGCTTGTCTGAGCTTGCAGCAAACGCGCTGGTAACTTGTACGAGACATTTGCCATAACATATGAGCAATGTTATAAGCGCTAGCAATGTCACATAACGCGCAAGGATAAAGGTCGAGGTGAGCCATGGTAGGATTGCGGTTCCTCACGCTACAACCAGTTAAGAGGATCTGCATAAGTGTGGTGTCTGCTTTGAACTAAGTGCACGCGCTTAGATTCAGTGTCCACTGTTAGGTCAAGCTTCGTTTCTATTTATTGACATAAGATATTT
>CM067342.1:7461162-7476162 GCA_034190875.2 Urechis unicinctus
AAACAAAAACACTGTGACAAAATCACCCATAAATCGTCAATCCTCTATCAACAGAGGATCACGTACTCAATATGGCTGTTTAATTGCTCTAACAGCGGGGACATCTCGAAAGCTATGTGTATTCCATATAGTTACACGCTAGAGGCTATCACATGAACACATCATGTAACAACGGAATACGGTCATTTCCTTAGGACGTTAATTCGAACGCGGAATTACTTAATCGACTTTGACCAGTTAGTAGTTATGTAAGTGTGGTGACGGATTAAGAGATTAAACACGCTGGTTATGGAGAGCCGTTACCGCTGATCGATCAGTGAGTAGAATTAATACTATTGAGGTTGATCACTTCAACGGACAAAACGGTCCACCTGATATATTGTTGGCAATAAAGTGATTCGTGTATTATGATCCAGTGGCAACCTAATTTATGCCGGACTAAAATGTTGCTGTATAAAGCTATTATTATTAGATCAATGTCTCCAAGGTACTTTCGTAGCCACCAGAAGATACACTATTCGCATATAACTGCAACGGATAATAATCAGGACACGAAAAAAATGGTGCAGATTGTTGTCCATGGTATCAGTGGGTAATTGTGTTGGGCCATTGATACTCTGCAGCCGTTTCCTTTGCGCGATGATTGGCTGCATCGTCTTCCGACTGACAGGTTTTGGTAATGACACCGAACATGTGAAAACCTGACTGGTTCCCCATACCTATGGCAGTCCCGTCTCTGAGAGGGGATGCACCGACCCAGTAGCTCAATGAAAACACGCTGGACTCATCTTCATCCATAACCGTCACGATATTACCTCGTTGCTGAATGGGAATTAAAAACACCAAAACAAAATATATATGGCTGAGGCAAGAAAAGTAGACCTGTTGATATGATACATGCGCGATAGCGCCTGTTGCATTGTGGTGTATTCGCAATATCGATGTTCTTCAAATATATGACAAATTCAGATGCGATTGGCATTCTCAATATTATACGCCGATTTATGTACCCTAGTGCTCTCAAAATCACCTCCTAATAATGAAATATATCATCGACGTAACTGTATGAAATTACGTAGCTCAGACACATAGAAGCTATGGGATTGTTAATTTGAAGTTTGTTGATATATAAGCAGTATTTCAGCAGCACTACATCAAAGATAGCGCTTCTGTAGTCATTTTTTCTAAATTCATAAAGGTAAATTGCATGTCGTTCGCCAGTGATATGTTTGGTGTGAGTCGCTATATACAAAACCGAAACCCTTCAGTATGATCAGTTTTGGTGTATCACACATTCGACTTTGATTATCTAAACTCTAAGGTAGATCGTGAAGCTATTCGGTGATGCAATTAAGTCAAAGCTCTCTTCAGACAATTACTAGCAAAACTGCTGAAAGCTTCCCAACAGAGCTGTTACTTCAACCATATTGATGGAACCCATATGATATTTTGGAATATATATCGGCTGTCACCAAAATCATTGAACCAACTTGCTTTCATGCTAATGTACTCAAGCAATATACAACATTAAAAGTTGTGTTGCTCCCTTAAACGGCCTGTAAAATGTTAATTGCTCTGCCATATGTAGAGACGTACAACGCTGGTTCTCATCTTACTAGCGCCCGATGATAGATGGTGACAAGTGTCATAATGATATGATGATATTACTCTCACGCAAAGTCAAGCGGTCTGTGGGAAAATATATGGCTCACTGGTTCAGTTGCATTGCAAGCACAATGTACCAGATGTTACGTTGAGTCATTAGCCGCATTAATAGCCCTCATCCTACCTTGCGGAAGTAATGCCATTTACTATTGACTGCATATGTTTAACATAGGCGTGGCCAGGCAAAGTGGGAGGGGCGATGTTCGTTGGATCATGGGTGCGCCAGATTTCCACTAATTGGCATGTCATATCAATGTTGTGGCGACAAGTATAATGCCAGAGCCAAGCCAACTGACGCCATGTTCAAGATCGCTGAACAAAATGATGCACATTATATACCTGTTGGAATTATTTTATATCAAATATTCCAATATAACATTTTGTCTTCCGTATGGACATTCGTAGCAAGAGAGAATCCAAAGCCTACAATGTTGTACTATGTTGCAAATGTTGCTGGCTCGTGGAGTGATGGTACATGAACGTTAAAGTGATGCTCCTGCGATACAAACAAAATCATTATGGAATACAATAAAGACTTCTATCATACATTTTGGGACGAAACGACAGCGACATAAAGACTAGCTTCCCCCCCCCTAACGATTAGTCTAGGGACGATTTCATAGTCGCTGCCATGTTTGTGGTATGACGTCGTAGGTGCAAGCGGTGCTTACAGACAGTCCTGTTGTTTGACACAGTAAAAAGCCAATCGATTAATATTTTAGGACCAGTGTGATTTTGGCGTGCTCATATCTCTTTATTGCTGCTATTCAAGTGTAGTATTATGTCTTGTACAAAAAAAGCTAAAGATGAAGATGATCGGTTTTGGAAACGAAATGAAACTGTAGACGAAAGTGGCGTTCAAGACGAATATGGAACGGCAAATGTCGAGACGGACACATGACGGCTGGACACGTAGGCATGGTATTCTTGTGCATAAGGTGGCGATTAATTCGAATAAATTTCTGTTATAAAGAATTACTAGAAGCAAGGCAATACATTTGCCACCTTGTATGCGTTAACCTTTAACGAATGGGAGTGCATCTTTGGTTTATTGCAGTTGTTCATATTTTGTACCTTAGATACAAGCTGTCTACCAATAGATGCACAACATCTAATATTATCTAAAAATATAAGAATAAATATCACTAACATTTGATGTTTTTCTAGTACATACGATGAATCTTCAAATGGATGGAATACATACATATCATTACATGATCCTGAGACCAAATCTAGAGACAATTCATCTACTTGATTGACAGCAAATCTGGTTAGCATGTTAACAAGACACATTTAAGACTAACACGTGTCCATGAGTGGAGATCTTCTATAGCATTTACACAATATGATATTAACTAGATCATACAAGGTAAATAACAAACTAATATGAATATATACTACAATCAAGTATTGCTAGTCATGGGTGTAAGTGAGTGAGTTACATAGACATGCAGCCGTATACCGGTGAGTAGCATCCACCCGATGTTATTAATATCGCGGACTAGCTGTCAATGTGGTGATGTTCGAAATGTAGACGCCGATAAATAGACGGGGTATGTTTCAATGCTGTCTAGACTGTGGTTCACATAAACGTATGTGTAGCATGTGGCATATGGTGCTGTGTCGAAGCTACTGATAATAAATGATGACAAGTAACGACCACTTTAACATGGTGTAAATGCTCGACACGAGAGCACCTGGAGTATTTCTGTTCAAGTTGTAGAATGATGATTCTGTTTATGCGGTAAAGCCATGGCATAGATCGATATGTACAGCCGTTGATCGGGCGCCTACAGATCATTTGATGACATCATTGTGTAGTAGAATATATGGATACGACTAAAATGTATTATGATAGCGATGCCAATAAAGTAATGTGGAGGTAGTGGTGTCAAGTAAAATCAAGGGTTAACAAGAGTGGCAGGTCATTTACCCCCCCCCCCCCCCCCGACTATTTATTTCATGATATCTACGCCGATATATACATATATTCATACAATTTCCGCAAATTTGCCCGGTCAATTACGATAGTCAAACAAAATCCTTTAATGGTAACCAGCAATGCAATATACAATGTATTATTTCTTACGCATGTGATATTGGCTCAAATTCCAAAATAATTTAACATTCGTCTCTATCAGGATGGTCGATTACCACTGGGAGACATATACATGGGCTCTAGTGCAACAAATTTAGTTTTAGTCACGCTGGCTGCTGACGTCTGAGGTACACATGTGGTGTGGTTTTGATGCAAAAATCACATTTAAGACCCTTGACTATTTAAGGACAGTGACATCTAGCACATCCGCTCAAACGCCCATGTCCACATGTGGAGATGTTTCATGATGATGGAATTTTCGTATTATATACAATCATGCAAGACAATCCCTTATCAGTACAATTGTTGCTACGTCCTATGTGCATAAAACTGGTTTCCAGTCATCGCTGCTTAATATCTGATATCCAAATACTTTCCAAGAACTTAAACTAACTTCCAAGTTTTGGTCATAACGTATTGCTCGGCTCTCTGCGCCTTATTTATAGCATGGAGGCCCACGGGGGTACCACGCTTTGCGTACGATTATCCTCAAATCACAATTCCCCGGTTTAATCACCTCGTTTACAAAGAGTATAGTAGGAATATACAGACATCCAGAGATCCTTCGCTGGTGTCAGAAACATAGCTTGTATGGGGGGATAACGCATTTCATTGACTGAGATAATGCCTAAATATTTATAAACAAATAATATCAAGCAAGTTTGGATACCATTCAAACAACAATCTGTCTTTTGTAGGACATTATTATCAATTAATTTCTAACATGCATTATTTAATACTCATGGTGTTTCATTAAGTTATGTCGTTACCTTAACAAATAAGATGCCATTTTCACTACTAGTTAGGTCGAGTTCGATTGGTCGCTATCATGTTAGATTTTGCATATTCGGACTCTGTTGACAATAACTAATTTGCTAACGTTCCCATTTACATTCTCGCAACCGCTAAACAATCTCAACAGCGTCGGTTTACAGATCAACGTAGCAAACTATATTCACAGGTCAGGTTAATAAAGCATACTTACAATGGATCAAGGGCCTAGTGCTATACATGTCAACAGTAAGTGTCATTTTGTTGTCATAGACATTTGGTAAAAGTGTTTCATGGAAGAGAACGAGTAAATTTGAGTCGTTTTGCTCATTGGTACGGTAGGACGTAAATCACGCGTGACATATACCATGAGCTTACCTTAAAAAACCTTCAAGAGAATGCTTCTAAAAACAATGTTGATGTTCCGTGTGGCAATGATATATTGTGTGGTCACGGCATGCGAGTGCTTTTTCGCGCACAAACATCACGTGGAACATGTGTGATGGAGTAACCATTTACGACATTGAACGTGGCTCATGAACAGCTGACCGACCACATCAGCGGGAAGTCAACGGCACAAATGGAACGTGCTAATGAGCGGGAATGCCCTGTCTGTAGCCCGAATGATATTTGTCAGTCACCCTTAGCTTCTTCTGGTCCCTTCCACCATTTGTATCACTCTCACTCTCTCTTCCATCACTATCACATCTCCCTCCAATTTTCTTCTCTCGCACTCCCTCCCATCTTCTCTCCATCCCCTTCCGGTCACCCCACCCCCTCAGATGATTCTCTTGCCCTCCCTCCCGTTCACCACTCCCCCTAAGATTATTACCAACACCACCACCCCCACCCCCTCCTCCCGTCTTCTTTACCTTCCCACTTCCTCTCAGGCAAGCAAAAGAAGTGGCATTGAGGGACTGAATGGAAGGACGACCGGGGTGAGGTGAAGAGAGCAGGTAAGACGGAATGAAACAGAAGAGTGGGGTTGCAAGATATTGAAAGAGGGACAAAGAAGGCAGAGGGCGAAAGGAGGGTATCCGGTCATCAGTATCTCTATTCCTCCCTCTCTCGCCCTTTTTCGTTTCTCCTCTCAAGAACCCGTATATTGGTCATGTGGTGGCAGTGATATGTCCAGGTTAAAGCCATGTTGGCTACTCTGGTCATGTACAGCTTCTCATTATCTTGTCGCATCCCTTCTTCCTTATTTTTTATCTCTCCTGTTCCCTTTCTTTTTCACAACACACGTGCACGCAAGCACACACATACTCTCTCTTGTTTCTCTCTCTCGCATTCTTTCTTTCCTTCTCTCTCTCTCTCTATCTCCCTCTATCTTTTCCTCACTCGCTCTAACTCTCTCTCTAAATCGCATGTTTTGCTCATGTCGTTTCTATGTTCCTTTGTGCTTCGCTTTCACTCACCCCTCTACCCTTTGTCGCCTAACATTTCCGTCCAACATTTTCCCTCGTAAACTCTCCTCTCCTCTCTCCTACCGTTCTCCTTCATTTGTAATCCACATTAAAATGTCACTCGCAATTCGATAATATTGTGTTACTAGCCTATATCTATAGCTGAATCAAGGAACAAATGGCCCAGACTCTGAAACGTGCGAACAATGATATGGGAATGAAGTGGGAGTAAAGTGTGCGGGTAATGTAGATGATGATGTTGGTGTGTAACCTCACTTGTAATAACGAGGTGATAGCACGATGATTATGGATGAGGATTCTTGTGATGACTGGCCAGCTTCCCTTACCTCCTAGCATTTTCATAGCACACACCCTTTACCCAGACCTCATGGCCAAACCCTGTCGCCGGGTCAAAGGCCTAGCTCGATACTAATGAGCAACTGGTGCGAGTGCATCACCTTTCAGACATAAGACTGCCATTCAATGTGACCATCTGAGTCACATGTAACCAGTCAGGTTTTCACATCGTAGAATCGAAGCCACAACGTGTGGATCAAACGACAACTCATTTTTACCACTATATCAGCTTCCGTTGCCACCCTGTCAAGTTTATGGTAGATGGGGGTTGCCTCTCATATGCAATCAAAATTCTGAATCATCATCATGCATGGTCCAATCAGTTTGATTGACAATATTGAGTCACTTACGTGTGTTTTGCTGCCAACATACTGAAGATAAGCTATACATTATTTTAGTTGCTGCCTAGTCGCACACAATATGCGAATATTTCTCTTTCTAGAAGCAGATATTGAGGCTGTCACGTTGAAATACAAGGGGATCAGTTAATAATGTGACAAAGTGGAGAACTTGTCAAAACAAAACTACGTCACATTCAACAAAGTATTCCTTAGAATGCATCATAAAAAAGGTTGTAAAGGGCGATTTAAAATGACAAGAAAATTAAGATGTATTTAATTTGACATGATATATACTTATCAAGACCTCCTCCCACATATCTGTTTTACAGAAACAGCGTACTTCTTGATTTACATGACGGCGTCTGGCAGGTCGTCTAATGATGATGTCTTCACGTTTTGTGCGCCTAAACAGTGGCACAGGTGAATGCTTCTCCAAAGCTCCACTATACTCACTCTACGAGCTGCAAAAACAATCACAGTCCTGGCCGACTGTAGGGAAATCCTGCCAAGCGGGATTGGAGGTTATTGGACCACACACGACACTTATGACGTTATCATAATGCCTATGGGCAGATATTTGCAGTGCATCGAATCATAATGTCTGGTTCGTCCGACTTTTTTGAGGAACTAATCTTCAACCAACTTTTAAATGATACCTTGACTCGGGTCTACGACCCACCTAGCATGAGGAATGTCTAGAATACTAAGAGCGCGTATAAATGGATGAAGATCGAGTCCGGGCTTAAGGCAACAAAGCCAAGATTCTGGACATTCCTCATCCCCACAACACTTGAATAGTAATGGTGAAATTTGAGTTTATTGTCACTTTCAACAACAAGGTGATATCGCGACGGTGAAGGATGAGGATGATTTGGATGCCTAGACTGCTCACTTGGCACAAATCCAAGCTGCTGGAACTTACGCGTGGTGAAGGCGGGTTTGATTTTGTACCCTCCTTTCATTTTTACCTGATGACACATGAATATTTGTGGAGAAAAATTAATTGTTCGGAGTTCGCATTGTAGCACCAAAGAGCAAATACACACATCTTCAGAATGAGATAAGTTTTATCGGACAGTAACAACCAAAGGGAAACCAGGTTCTGGGGTTTATGATGGGCTGCCTAGTTATTGGGTATATAGGTTGTCAGATGCGGGACCTTAATTGGTTTTCCGTATATATCTAGGAAAAGAAATAGCAAATCTGCGACTAGGTCATTCATGTTTTATTTGCCCTACAGCTGTTCGATATCTCTTTGGTAGGCTACGACACGCTTCGTTGGTAGGGCGTAGTGTTGCGAGGCACGCCTTGCGACGCTTTGCATTCCTGGCCGGCCTGTAACCTATGCCAAGTTGGCTTGCATTGCTCATTAACTGTAGCGCAGACACTATCCAGATTCTTACCAAGGAGATCCGCAGTTTAGTTTAAAGATCGATCGTTCGTGATTATCTTCATGAAGGTAAGTTTTATTTCGTACATTCCCCTTATTTGTGCCTGATGATACACGAATATTTCTGCAGGAAAATCGATTATTAGGCAATCTCATTAAATAGGTATAAATATATCATGTAAAATACGCATCTAGGCAACCACGCAATCAGTCAAAAACGCAGCCAGTGAAGGTTAAATGCCAGACTCGAAAACCCCTTCTTAAATAGATGGTAGCAAATAACCTATATTGTTCGCCCATGTAAGCATCGAAATCGGTGTTGATAGTGTTGTGAATAAAGGACATAGCATATAGTTTAGTACCTGCATAATTCTTCATCTGGTTCTGAGGCCCGATTTACACAAAACGTATTCCACTAATCATCACCTTATCCATCTGCACACCAAGCGAGAGTTGAGTCCTTCGTCACGGATTTGCAATCAACCTTATAATGTTTTTCTTAGCGCTGTCATATCAAATTGTTTATACATACTATGAGCATTTGACTTAACCTAAAACGAAACCATCGTGAGATAAGTGTGATCAACTGTTTTTTCTTCCTCGCCCTGCACACAGATGTTAAGTTAGATTTTGTTCTTATCGACTCCGAAGGAAACGATATCCAAATAATATGATGTAGTCTTTTTTAAGTCAATTTTACGATTAACTTATCGAATCTGTTGTAGGAATGTTTAAAAAGGCTTATTAACACAAATGATGCCTTATTTTAAACAGTATAAATGCAAAATGATGTTGAACAGCCCGTTGAGAGGGTATATGCCATTGAAGGAATCTAGCAACACTGATACCTCAAGAGGTACGAAGTATGATAACATTCCCATTATGGAATATTTTATAAGTAACATATCATATTCACCGACGTCTACGTGATATTCTTAGTCGATATCATAACATATGCCAAAAATTTGGCCGATACAGTGCACCGTGAAGCAACAAACAGCCAGTGTAAGATACTTGCTATGGATGAATTAGGGTGGAGGCTGACTCGAATTAGAAGAGACAATGAAGAGACTGGCTGATGTCCACACATGTTAAAATTAGAACGAGCGCTGCTGTCATCATATTTCGCTTAATGAGAAGTGTCTGTTTCTTGAGCACTGTGGCGGTAACATACAATCATATGCAAACCTATGTTTGCGAATAAACCTGCGAGTTCTGCTTTTAGTAATTTATCTTTATGTGCTAACACTAGATACACATCTGCCTTATTGTAGGCTAAACCTGGTGATAAAAATTTATATGCGAACAACGTGCACATCGCCTCACACACTTTAAATCCGTGTGATGATCGATGGGGGTGGTGGCTAGTTTTGTTTTATTCATCAGAAATCGGAAAAGTTACTTATACATGGAATGTTCTGTTCTGCATTGTTCCTGCTCTTCACCCCCTTCCTCCGTCTAATTGCTTTATAACCTCGCTTCCCCTCCCGTATCTCCTTCCTTTCTCTCTCCTCCTCTCTCATCCCCCACATGCTCCTCCACTCTTGGTCATTACTTTTTCCCTTCACGATATATCATATAGTGCCCCACTGCCTATCTTCATATCGCCTCCCATCTGTCTGCATCCAATTCCCCAACCCTCCCGCATCCCCCTTCCAACGTTTTTGTACCCCTCTTCTTTTCTTATCCCTCTCCTCTTCTCCCATCCGTCCCCTCTCCTTTCCCTCCCTTTTCCCGCACATGCACCTTTCTCTCTCACCATTCCACCTTCCCACCCTGACTACAGACCATTGAAAAATGGTGTATGGCTACACCAATTGATTGAAATATAGTGTACGGCTACTTAAGTCTATTGAAATATGGCATATGGTTGCTCCAGTCTATTGAAATGTGGTGCACGGCTACTCAAGTCCATACAAAAATGGTGTATTACCACTTCAATCCAATGGAATATGGTTATGGTTACTCCAGTCCATTGATATGTGGGGTATGGCTACTCAAGTCTATTTAATTATGGTGTGTGGCTGCTCTCGTCAATTGAAATGTGGTGTATGGCTACTCCAACCCATTGCAATACGGTAAAGGCTACTTCTGTTCATTAAAATATGGTGTATGGCTACTCCAGTCACTTGAAATATTGTGTATGGCTACTCCAAGGTATTGATATATGGTGTACTGCTACTCACGTCCATTAAAATATGGTGTATGGTTGATCCAGTTGATTGAAATATGATGTACAGCTACTCCAGTCCATTGATATATGGTGCATGTCTAGTCCAGTCTATCTAATGATGAACCCTGACTACTCCAGACCATTGAAATTTGGTGTATGGCTACAACATTATGTTGAAATATGGTGCACGGCTAGTCCACTCCATTGTAATATAGTGTAAGGCTACTCCCGTCCATTGCAATATGGTGTATGGCTACTCCAGTCCATTGAGATATGGTGTATGACTACTCCAGTACATTAAAATATGGTGTATGACTACTCCAGAACATTATAATATGAACCCTGACCACTATGTCTTTTTCTAAATAATCACAGATTAGCAGCATATAGTTTTTATCTGTTAACCGTTGATTTTAATATGCTGTCCTTTAATCGTGAATTTATAGGAAATTAATTCAAACTTTGTGAAAACATACCAGAGGTATAGCTTTTTTTTAGCATGTGCATCTATACAGTTGAATTTTCCACTTACTCATCATGCTGTGGGGTCTATCCTATACTGCCCTTTCCACTCCCCCGCTACATCCATAAAACTATCTGGGGAGGTTTCAGCGCCCCCGTAGACCTATATATATAATTAACGACGCTCTATTAAGCAGATGCAGATCATTTTCCTGGGTAGATTCCATGCTGCGTGAATTTACGAATATTATATTTTGCATGAATAAAAACCAGTTCGATTCGAACACGTGTTAAAC
This sequence comes from Urechis unicinctus, assembly GCA_034190875.2. NCBI lineage: Eukaryota > Metazoa > Annelida > Polychaeta > Xenopneusta > Urechidae > Urechis > Urechis unicinctus. The sequence continues at coordinate 7,472,122 of CM067342.1, forward strand.
AAGGTCGAACTATCTCACCGATGTCATGTAATACTCCACGTGTCTAGATTTGACCTTAGTCTGTTTGCGTGGTTTTCAAGAAAACAGATATCCCACATTTTGTTTAATTTTGGCCATTTTGTACTCTAACCAGAATGTATAACGTATGATTATAAAAAAAATTACCCCTTTAAATGTCAGGACTCATTTCAACAGTAAACAAACATCCAATATCATGTCCTCGAAACTTTGACATAATCCCGTATGTATTGTAGAATGAATTTGGCATTAGGTCGAAGGATTTAAGTCGAAGGAGTTATGTCGAATCATACCCGTATATCTTTAATTTATATAAATATATGAAAACAGTGTATATAAATGTCGAATAAATGGTAAGATGGCATTTAAATGAACTGATAGAAAATATGCAACGCTGTTTGAAATCTTTTTGAAAAGAACGCCAAACACGTTTCCTTGACCTTAAATGCCGCCCTTTGCCCTTAAAAACCCGCTCCTTCGACCTAATCCCATTCTCTATATCTATATATATATATATATATATATATATATATATATATATATATATATATATATATATATATATATATATATATATATATATATATATATAATATATATATATATATATATATATATATCTCTATATATATCTATATATCTCTATCTATATCTATATATCTATCTCTATATCTCTATATATATATCTCTCTCTATCTATCTCTATCTCTATCTATATATATATCTATCTATATCTCTATATATATATATATATATATCTATATATATATCTCTATATATATATCTATATATATATATATATATATATATATAGCCTCTGTTAGATCTGTGTGTGTAATATGTGTGTATATGGTTGCAGTCAACGTACCACTTCGGGGACGGTGTTTATTGTTACACCAGGATGTGCTTTTGATACAATTACTTCCTCATGTAATCACAAATGTCGCAGTGTCTGTAATTGGGTTGTCGGTAAGCAATGCTGAACCGTTATCCTCTGTGCAATAAGGTCAAGTATTTTACAAAGTTTACTTGCTCACGGGTAATTTGGACGCAGTTATTTTCAAAATTTTCTATTTCTAGAACGACATGAATTCCTGTATCACCCTACTCTTGTGTGAGTATTATATTGGTTGCAGGTGTGAGAGGGAATGAAGTTGCCTGACTAGAACAATCAAAATGCTGCAATGAGTAGAGAATCGGCAACGGTTTAGACACCCTAAGACAACAATACGGCGAATTCTGGGAGGCATAATTGTTGATTATTTATATAGTTTAGATGATGGTGAATTTTCGATAACTGCTTTAAAGGCATCCCGCATAATTTGCAGTCAGTCATTTCGCTTAACCGTGGATATGAACATAGATTACAGCTATAACGAGCTGACATGTTTTCTCGTTGGGATTATAAGCGCAATGCGGTTTTATATAACTTTCGTACCAACAGTGCGAATATCATCATTATTAATCAATATTTATGTCAAATATAATGTAGATCTATCTATCAATTCTTTTCTGGTTCAATAGGTTATATGAAATCCATCAGTAATATTTTCGATCTTTGAAAGCACATAAGTTCACCTAGATATTGCTTTCTTAAGACGCTGAACATTACCACATTTATCAAGTGGTGGTTTCAAAACATAGATACTAAATATGATACTTTTTGTCAAATTGATTACCTTACGCTTGCTGCACTGACTGTTAGTTAACGGACCTGTTTACAAGTAGCTCGCGCCAACCGCTCTGCTAATCAGCACCGGCAATCATGGCAGCTGATATGGTTAGGGCGTTGTGTCACATTAAAGTATCAGCTGTCGTAACGGTTTACATTGTATCATGATGTACATCGTATAACAGAACGCATAATTGAGGGGGCAAGGCGGATGAGGAAATCGAACGAATGTAATCAAAGAGTATCATACAACTTTGTGATATCATAAATACGCTACCTCGTAGCAGCACCTTGTAGACATTGCTCCAACGTTGCTTCAATTAGTTTGTTCCAAACAAAATTAACCCTTTTACATTTACAATGTGCTATTCGTCATAGATTGACCCACTACTTGAATTGCCGTATGAAGTAAAAAAAAAATTATATGTACATCATGGTAAGATACACCATTTATTCATATGCGACACATTATAATGATATTGACACGTAATACACTGGCATCAAGAATAATCAACTAATGACCACAACGACTGTACAACGTGAAAATAAAGATTGTGGAACAATGCGACGATACAGCATATTGGGTATTCTGAATGGCAAGTGGCACACGTTGTTCCTGTACATCACATATCATGCAAAATCCAATATCTATAAACATAATTTACATCGAGTTGGTTGCAAATTTGCTTTATGAGCCTGCGTATGTGATGTCTAGCATTTATTTTCACATTGTTTATTAATATGGTAATTAAGAGGTTAACGCTGCCATTTCGACAGTCTTGATTAAACATATGTTCAGTGTCTCCATTTCTGACAACATTGTTTACTATCGATAGTTTTAAGGTACCAGTGTTACTTTAGCCCATCAGATATAAGTAACCTATTATTAATTTCTGTGATGGCTTACGCATTATTTCATGCGAAGTATCTTTTTAATAGCATTTCGATAACTTTGGTTGTGTTTGGCGTAAATGAGTGGATTCAATGCACCGTTGAGAGGCAAAAAACCCTTAGAAATTTCATGAACCATTGACAATATATGACCAGGTCTAGTAGAAGTGAGAAGCACACACAAAGAGATAAGATACGGGGCCCAGCACAAATAGAACGATCCAACTATTTTTAAAAACATTTTGGTTATTTTTAATTCTTGATGTGTGTTTACTTGAGCGGTTGTATTGTTTGCACTAGCAGGGATTATTGGAGGAGATACAGCATTTTTCTTCCATGCAACAACACAAATTGATAAGTGCAGCAAAAACGATATAATGATCATAATCATCGCAACCATAATATATCCATAGGTTACAAAAGCTGGTGGATGAACAAGGTAAGTGAAACAAGCAACTCCAGGTTGCCAAAGATTCCACCCCATTAGAGGTACCGAATACACACCAATGGAAAGAGACCAGATACATACACAAACTTTGACTGCATTGTTTTCAGTTACAATTCATAATACCTCAATGATGCAGAAACAGCAATGATTCGTTCAATACTTAGCACTAGAATTCCACTCAATGAGGTCACAATGCTAACCATTATTGCTGACAAACTCAATAAACAGCTGTATTTAGCATTAGAGGCGAATTCGAAACCAGCAAGGGTGTAATTCAATGTAGTATAATATAAGCCCGTTAAAAATGTCATGATATCACACAAACACAAGTTAAGTATAAATATATTGTTTGGAGTGCGCAAAGAGGGTGTCTGTACAAATGCAATGATAACCAAAACGTTTCCAGGAACTATTGGCAGCAAGCACAATATGAGCCAAACATATACAGGTAAATACCACGACCTGTATAAATCCTTTGCGTTGATCACTCTCGGCGGATCGATGGTCATTGTAAAGTTCTCTATTTGGAACGTTGCATCGACTGTGGTTGCCGAAGAGTCGCCATAAGTTTGGTATTCTTGGGAGTTTGAAGATGGGTCACATGCCAGAGCCCGGATAGTGCAGTAAGTGATGACGAGAACAAGGAAATGATGTCCATCTATAACATAAAACGCTAAAACCATCAGCAATGATCGGGTCAGAGTATCAATGCATGGCATCATTCCGCATTTTTGTCATGCGAATTAGGAGCCCAATTTTGCTTAACTTAAGTCATCATCGACACAATACTAAAATAATTTTTCCTCAGCATTAGAAATCAAATAAAGGGGTCATGCTGGAAGTCTAAATGGAACGATTCGATGCAGCATCCATAGTTTGGATTTCCGGCGAATTTTGGCCATGATACACATGATAATGTACGCCGAATATTCTACCATGTAAAATTTAGTTAAGGTTCTGTGGCGAATAATGAGTTTTTAGCGAGGTAAAGACGGGAGATTCAGCTGCGGAA
>CM067342.1:7481162-7526462 GCA_034190875.2 Urechis unicinctus
AACGACACCTTACGGTAAAATCGTAAGTGCATGTCACAAATGCTTTAGTGTCAACGATTTTGATGCACTAACACTTAGACGATGTTGTGTGTCACGAATTGTTATCAGCCAGCGAGTAAGTGGTGTGAATAAATTTTTGAGACTTGCAATGACATTAATGACTAATGATGACAATAAAAGAGCTAGCTGCGAATGATAAGCTGCCTGCTAGCCGGAGTAATGACACGATGTGAAAATGTATGAAAAGATGAAAGAGTAAATGGATCATTCTACCTTCTGCCGCTGTAAATCAAACTAAATACCATCATGCGCTTACAATGATTTCAGCAAGGGATCACACTTCGTCCAATATCGTTTATTTCAATTTGAGAGCCCTCAAATAAGCCTTGTCAGCATTACCGCTTGATATATTGTATTCATTAACTGGCCTTGTCTTCACAGAGCTTGTGTTTTGTCTGCTTACCGTTAAGTTTACGAAATAAGAAAATCACGCTCTTCTACAATTGTGATGATTCGGACCCCTTTTGGGGATAGACAATTTTTCCCATATTGGTTAGTGATAGACATCTGACGTATATATTATCAAGCAGTTGAGTAATAGTCCATAACGGTTCGTTCCATTCAGGTTTTTATAATGAATCATTATTTCTAACGGCTGATTGCAACACTTAAGGAAACCGAGTTTTGTGTTCATATATTGCAACTAGCCAATTAGTGTTCTCCGACTACACGCTCAAGTAGTGTTCTTACCCTTTAGACAAACACGTGTGCTCAAGTGTCCCCTTTGACATCCCATTACGACAATGACAACTCTCTGATGAATGGATATGCTGATTGCTCTGACAAGGTGCACGCTTCAGAGAATATGCTCTAAGGAACAAACGCAGGAGTCATCAAAGTCTTAACATTGATAATATATGCCGACTAAACATTGCTGATATACAGAAAGGATTGAATGCATACGCCACAAAGATCCAACACGGCGTTTACATTAATATCTTGTCATATTCCTGAGTTGCATATATAGTGTTCATCTTGGCTGGCCGTTTTTGTCGCTGTCTCTTTTATTGTCCATCTTATCCGGCCATATAGGCCATCCTTGTACTTTCATGTTTCTATGTTCTGTGTCATATCCCGTCATTCTTGACCATCCTTGTACATTTGATGTATTATCAGGTGCGGGCGCCTGGGTGCATTGATGTTTATTGTAAAAATGTTGAGGCGGGTTTGCCACCATCAGAAGAGACTGACCCTACGCCTTGCATCCTCTGATTGGATAGATGTGGTTTAGCGTATATGCATCAATATGTGATTGGCTGGACACCAGCGAGGTATCGTGGTACGATGGAGGTGTGGGGCAGTTGGGACTCGAGGCTTGAGAGAGAGATATTATTATATCAGATTAAATATTACGGGCTTGCAAAGATGAACGGGTGTTTATTTTTCAGCACACCACTTCTGCCCGATTTTTGTTTGCAATATCCACAGTCGCATAAACTGATTGACTTTAATTCGTACGAACTACAAATTGATCTCGATGACAATGTTTATCAAACTAGTGTATAAGCTACCATGTCGTTATTACAAATTAATGATTCCATGACATCGATGCAGTGGTATAAATAACTACGTTCTGCCTAGGATGACCAATATACGGATATGCGGGTTGTTCACCTGGCATATGATGCGTTATTGATGACACTTGTAATTGGTTAAGTCGTTCCGTGTTTTTACCAGGCTTTCGATGGTAAAGGTAGAAAGCAATATTTTCTATTGGCAATCAGTGACAAATCCCAATTAAAAACCATTGGTCACTGATGTCAACCCATTATACACGTGCTTTTCTGGTATAAATGCAATGTATTCGTCCCAAGCACCTGAACGGTCGTTTTGGTGGTTTGATTTTACTGGAACACTATGATGGCATCAAATGTACCTTAACATAAACAGCATGATCCGCGACAATAGGTATTGATATATTTTAAATGTCAGTCACTTAGCTGTCTGGCTGCCCAGCAAGAGTCAACAAGCCTTCCGCTGGAGTAATTGTGGTTTATTCATACCAATTCAATTAAAGTAGGATCCTTCTTCTGGGGCCACGGTGACAAACGTTTGTCGAAAGCGACTTGTCATTATGACGGATTGGGCCTTTGACACCAGTGGGACTGTTGGCGCCAAAGTTCCGATCTGCTGCAGTTGAATATCCTCAATACAGAGCAGAGCAACTAAGACATATATCATCGAAAATATCGATATTGTCTGAAAAAGTAATTAACATGTTATTCTCTGGTAAGCTGTTCACATTCGTCATCCATGAACTGCAGTGGTGACAGTTGAACGGCTCTATGAAGGATCGATGATCACGGTTCAACCAAACAATAAGTGATCGCCTTTATTCGTCCGCTTATAGCTGAACTTGGTGCTTGTCGACGCCCAGCAATATTTCATTTCAATACCAATGACTACACGCGTATAATTACAATGTAAATGGATTCCATGTTTAATGGAGCGAAGTGAAGCATGACTGTTTCAATTTGCTTATGAACAATACACACTAAAAAGTCTATAGAGTTACCAGACTGGGCGGGGCATTCACACAAATTCGACAAAGATGGACATTAACAGTTATATGCTGAGCTTTGGGTGCTGATATGTCATTATACCGCTACTAAACGCGACAAATTATATAGCTGTGACCGCAATATCGCATTTAGTAAGATAGGAAATAACTTTAGATAATGCAGTAAACTTACATATGCTTTCTCATTAACGGTGAGTTTCTTAAGTTATTATAATCCCTGCGATCGGATTAATCAGCAACAATATTTTACAGTACTTAGTAATTTCCAAGTAAGTCGACGTTTTCTAGGATAACATTATTGACCTTTGCAAAATATAATCTGCTGCAAATAATTATGGATATCAAATTAAATATGCTAATATTACTCTCTTATAACGCGCATATATATGTGCAAAATTATTTGCAATTGAGAAACATATTAGCCAATTTTTTACTGCATCAAACTCAAAAACGTCAATTTATCGCAAAAGTAATGTTCATATTCCCAATAATACCATGCTACTACACCGCAATAACAATCAGGTGCTCCCAAATCAGTTGACCCAAGGTGTACAACGCCGCCTCCTTACAACACTTTGGAAATGACGCAGGAGCAACACATCTACCATTGAGTACCAACAGTTGATGCAGCATAACGCATTGTATTGCCAAATGATATGCTGCCAGTTGTGGTGTAATTGAAGCTAAACACAGGGAGCAAATGAACTCTTTTGCCATCACTTTCATATCAGAAATTGCATAATCTAGCCTTAACGTAATGCGATGCGCTTTACGGTTAATGTCTTCAAGTAAGCGATATCGTTGTGAAATTCCTATGACTTTTGACAGTAATTGATTCAGTGATTCAACGAGTAGCGAAATATGTTGCGTTTAAAAGCACATCGTTGACTTATTTGCAAAGCGATTTCAAATACATATAAGGTTTAACTACCATTCAGTTATTCAACATATGAATGAGTCCGGATAGTGAATAAGTCCACTGTATCCTACTGCAAGTTCTAACAAGCAGCTAATAGGAAGCATCCTGATGGCCGTGGGTTGCGACTTGTGTCCGTGGGCAGTGGGATATTGGTGGTTGAGTGGAGATATGTTTACGGGTGCCGTATCTACAACACACTCCTTTGGCCTGGATATCGCCCAGACGAGTAGCTGGATAGGCCTTGTACAGTCACTCGGCTTTGCCAATGTATGGATTGCCAATACTAGATCAGCTTTGTTCACACGCAAAACACCCCGCAAGAGCAATGAAGCTCGTTAGTGTTGCTGCCTTTGCTGATTTTCTGATAACGTCAAATGCACAGCATTCTTGTGTGTATACCTTCCACGTGGATCAAGAGCAAGGATGCGTTGTTATTGACGACAGCGTGTCCTAGCTCGCAACCACGGCAAATGAAGTAAAGACCAATGCTGGGGTAACACTGTGTGTCCAGATGGCGCATCACTCCTTTACTCAGGTCTGTTCTTCGAGCCAATCTGTTGTATTTTGTAAGTTTATCAGTTTAACAAAAGTATTTATGGAATTGTTTAAATACAAAGGATAGACTTTTCCACGGTATAAGCTGCTTCACGTGTGGCTGCTGGGTCACATTATTCACACACTGAAGAAACCTCAGAGCTGTTGTGTCTACCTCCAGAGCCCGCGTGGGGCGAATACAGGGAAGGCTTTCAGGGCGAGAGCTATGTGTATGGTAGCGAATACGAAACAGGGCATAAATACAACGGGAATGATGTGTTCAGCAAGAGAAATCCTGGGGGGCTGAAATCATAACATGCCCTCTGCCGCATGCTTCATTGATGGCTGAAGCACAGTGAAGAAGTTTCCCGCCATGCCAAACTGCCCGGCTGGATGGACGCGTAAGTACACTGGTTACCTAATGGCTGGACATTACACACACAAAACAAAACTCCAGGCTGTTTGCATGGACGAAGCTCCCAAAATTTTTGAATCTGGCGGTCTAAACGAAGATGGCGCTGCATTGTACAACATGGAGGCTGCATGTGGGTCATTACCTTGTCCCAACTACGTAAGCGGCCGGGAGTTGGGATTTGCACGATTTGGTCCCGTTAGTATGTTGTTGCAGAATAATGAACACACCTCACTCATAAACAATTGGATGGTTTACAACTTGAAGTAGTAAATTTTGATGATCATTTGTTTTACTGTCTAGTTACAGCATATCTGAACGATTGCTGAACAATCATATATTGTTGCGGTTCATGCATAATTACAAATGACAACATACGTTGTAGCTTGATGAGTAATAAAGCGTCGATCGTTCCTGTTGTTATCTCTACGTTTAACAATTTTAACGCAACTAATTTATGTGTTGACTATGCTGTAGATCACAATAAGCGGGTGCTACACCAATTTGATAACCATTATCATTGCAATAAAACAGCTGGTAATAAATTTAAGCGTCAATCTTTTAAATTGGCGGACATTTCTTCCGCGGTCACTTGTGTGATCATTGTTTAGCTTGTGATAAGTTAGTAAAGACGATAATACCACAAGAATATTGAGCCAATTCCTCAAAAAGGCAATCCTGGATTTCATTGTGGAAATATTTAATTCGGTAAAAATAATGTTTTTATTTCCATGTATTCAAACACAGCACGTCGTAAGCTTATGAATATTCCCTCCAACAAAAGCGAAGCCTCTGATACCTATTAGCGCAACCAGGATGTAGATTAGGAAATACATGAGCTGCTCACGAGCAGGATTTCTGCAGGTTACCATATGGTGTTTTTGTCGTGTCATCTATGTATTTGGTTTGGACCGGGTAAGCAAATATCAATTAATTAAACAAACCAAAATGTAACTTGAGTGACAAGCATACGAAGCCACACCCTGCATTAATCCATGTCACGTACTGAAACAAGGCTAGGTAAATATTTAGTGTTATTTAAAAAATGTTCCCTCCTTCAACAAAAGTGAAGCCGCTGGCTGACGCCTGTTTTTACAACGAGGATCCCAAAAGACATAATCTGATCAGGTAAAATACGAGCAGGGTTAAATGTTTGTGTCTTGCCGTCATTGATTTGGGTTCGAGCCGGGTAACCAAATCATTAAGTTGAGGTACAAATGGGCAAGTAGACGAGCAGGCAGGCTGGCAGGTAAGTGATTTGGTAAGAATGTAGATATAAATGAAGATAGGCCGGCAGTGTAGGGCTAGGTGTATACGTCTGTAGGGTGATAACGACATAAATCTTATGTCACGGGGTAAGTAGTTGGGTGGGTAGTTTATCGGGTGGGTAAGCAGATAGGTAGGTATGTAGATAGGTTCGAGGGCATACATGTAGGAAGGTAGGTAGGTAGATAGGTTAGAAGGTATGTAGATAGGTAAGTAGGTAGATAGGTAGGTAGTTAGTATTGTAGGGCGATTGATAGGTAGGTAGGTAGGTGAGTAGGTAGGTAGGTAGGTAGGTAGGTAGGTAGTGTGGTAGGGAGATCAATAGGTAGGTAGGTAGGTAGGTAGGTAGGTAGGTAGGTAGGTAGGTAGGTAGGTAGGTGGGTAGGTAGGTAGGTAGGTATGGAGGTATGTAGGTAGGAAGGAAGGAAGGAAGGTAGGTAGGTAGGTAGATAGGTAGGTAGGAAGGTAGGTAGGTAGGTAGGTAGGTAGTTGGTAGGTAGGTAGGTAGGTAGGTAGGTAGGTAGGTAGGTAGGTAGGTAGGTAGGTCGGTAGGTAGGTAGGTAGGTCGGTAGGTAGGTAGGTAGGGTAGGTAGGGTAGGTAGGTAGGTAGGTAGGTAGGTAGGTAGGTAGGTAGGTAGGTAGGTAGGTAGGTAGGTAGGTAGGTATGCTAAATGGGGGAGAGGGAGCACTTAAAGGGGGAGTGCTGAATGGGGGGATGGCTCAATCTGTAATGCTCAAATTTGTACTAACTGTTTTTATATTTTAATACAAAAGTTAGAAGAGAGACACAATTTCATTAAAATAAAAATTTCAAAAACAAATATATTGGGATGATGGCCACTCGGAGTCTTAGAGAGTAGACGCATAAGCACGAGTTAGTAGATAGGGTGAAGAAATAGTAGACGAGAGAGAGTGTTATAGAACGAAGAGACAAGATGAAGAGCGAGTGTGGGAATAATAAAGAAACTAAATAGAGTATAGCAGAGTATATAGGGGGTAGGTTACATCAATAAACAACAAATAACAATAACACATGACAATAAAATTCATTTCTTTTTCTTTTTGAGCTGCATCAGAGTGATGATAATGAATGTAAAGGTGGCTGTGATATCTTTATGTTCATGACAGGTTTTGATATCAAGATTAGTATTTGCTTTGGCCTATAATTGATGCGTCACGAGTTAGCGCAAACATTTTTTCGCTGTCAACGCAGCGTCATATTCGTTTATTAAAAATATGTTCTGAACAGAACACAAAATTTTCGCCTAATACTTCACAATGGCTGCCAATTTTATCACCCGGCGAGGAAACAAACACAACGAACTGCGTCGGAGACTGTCGCGTGATGATGTACGGAGAAGTGACGAAGTCATGGATGTTCATCACACGCTGTCATATGTTGTTTAGAGGTTGAAGTCAGAGGGTCTATATCAGACGCTGACATATTGTCTTGAGGTGGAATTATCCAAGTTGAAAAACTGCACCAGAGACAGTCAAGTGTTGCCGCGTGGCAGGAGAGTTGTAGTCGTATATGCTGCTTCAGAGACTGTTCTGTCTTGTATAGTTTCGGAAGTCAAAAATGTCACATGTTGTCGCAGGACAAAAGTATCGACATCAAAGAACTGCATCGGAGAATGTCGCATGTTTTTTTCCGAGGCAGAAGCAGCGAAGTACAAGAACGGTTTTGCAGGCTGTCATGTAGTCACGAGGCGGAAGGGATGGAAGTGGCGTTAGTTGCGTTAGTTGCGAAGGCAAAGTAAACATCAGAGATTGTCACATTATACTATCAGGCTAAAGTGGCAAAGTCGGAGTCAAAGTGGATAAGCAAAAGACAAAAAACCTGTTCATTTGAATGATTATCATACATAAGCAAAATAACCCTTTACAAACACGTATTTGACTTATAATGTTTCTATTTCCTAGATGAAAAATTATTCGGTGGCCTTTTATTCGCGATACAAATGTAAAACAACAATCGGGACTCCCATAAGCATATTTAAAAGGTGACATATGACCACTTATTTCAATGGAATCATGTGTCAATATCTAAAACATGAGATAATTTTGTCCAAAATATTACAGCGCCAACTGGAATGGTTATTCGAAAAAGAGCAAGAAGCACAATTTGGACAAGAAGAGACCGGAAATGTTTCATTTGATAGACCCAAGCAGTAAGATTGCTGATGACTACGATTCTGTTACCTGATACTTATCATATATAAATTTTATGATGGCAGGGCAAATAATTCTTTGCGTAAACAATGGTTGTTATGTCTATTAAAGCCGTCCTGAAAAGGAGGTGAACAATAAAAGGCAAACAGCATAATGATTTATAGAAAATGCCTTGCATGCAACTGGAAGCCAAATACATATTCTTTACATTAAAAGGAGCGAGGTTGGTTAAGACACTAGATGGGATGTACACTAGGGTGTGTGCATATTCATTGCTCTACCAAGATATAAATTCCATGAGGCATTACTACAAAATCTCAAGGCAACGAGAAACAAATTGCTGAGATATATACTGGAATGTATTCAGGATGTGTATTGGAGTTTTAGGACCACGACTCAGTTGTATAGGATTTAAAGAAAAATAGCATTAGCAGGAAAAGACTGGTAGCACATTTCATTGTTCTAGCTGGACGATTAACTTGCTGCATAAACAATGGTCACAAGCTGTAGGTTTGCTTGTTTGCAATGTGGAACAATATGAAAGGCCTTGAGAAAAGAAATAAATTACCATCAAAGCATACAAGAAAGAATATATTGAAATATCTATATTAAAATGTCACCAAATATGGCTGTGTACGGCTGAATGAAACATCGTGTAATCCCATAAAATGATACGCTGGTCAATATTCTCAAAGGTTTGTTAGCACAGAGAAGATACAATTGCATTCAACATTAGCCTATTCGATGAAATATGTTTAGACAGGTGAAAATAGTCTTATTTCTCCGAGCCTCGTAAAAAAGGGACACACGGACAGTCAATTATGTTAAAAAAAGGTGAGCAAAGAATATGCTTTCCCTTCAATTTAACACACAATAGTTGATAGCTGACTATTGTTAATGTGCGCCCTGTAATATGACTGTTCAATTACTCGGCTCTACTTGCTTTGTGTATTCAGTGTGAAAACATGGAATTAGGTTATCACATGAAAAAATCTTGTATCAACACCATACAGTCATTTCCCCAGGATGTTAATCGGTACGCTGAATTACTTAATCGACTTTGAACTCTTATAAAACGACATGTTAGCAGTTGTGTAAGTTTTGTAAGGATTAAGAAGTATCTATATATTATGGCAAAATGTTGAATTGTGTGTGGGGTTGAATCACAAAATGCTTGATCAATGAATTGAATGCAATATACGATGTGTTTTTACATGACGTATGTGATATGTGACATTCGTCTCTATGGGTCGGACGACTGCATCTGGGAGTTACATACATAAGGTTTACGTGCAACGGATGTAGATTTAGTCATGTTGTTTGCCGACAGAGATGCCCATGTGGTGTGGTTTTGATGCAGAAAAAACAAAAGCACGATATTGGATTATTTATGGTCAGTGATAACTAGCAAATCAACTCAAAGGCTTAACCAACAAGGGGAGGTGTTAGATGAGGTTAAAATTGACAAATTACTCAATCCCTTATTAGTAAATTGTTGTCATGTGCCATAAATACATAAATACATACATATATAACATAAACATACATAAAACATACGTACATACATACATACATAATACATATAAACATACATAAAAACATACGTACATACATACATACATGCATACATGCATACATACATACATACATACATACATACATACATACATACATACATACATACATACATACATACATACATACATACATACATACATACATACATACATACATACATACATACATACATACATACATACATACACACACACACACCAACACATACATACATACATACATACATACATACATACATATACATACATACATACATACATACATACATACATATATACATACTACATACATACATACATACATACATACATACATACATACATACAGACATACATACATACATACTTGCATGCATACACACATACATGCATTCATATATAACATAAACATACATAAAACATACGTACATACATACATACATAATACATATAAACATACATAAAAACATACGTACATACTTACATACATACATACATGCATACATGCATACATACATACATACATACATACATACATACATACATACATACATACATACATACATACATACATACATACATACATACATACATACATACATACATACATACATACATACATACATACATACATACATACATACAGACATACATACATACATGCATGCATACATACATAACATACATTTATATATAACATAAACATACATACACATACGTACATACATACATACATATACATATACATACATAAAAACATACGTACATACTTACATACATACATACATACATACATACATACATACATACATACATACATACATACATACATACATACATACATACATACATACATACATACATACATACATACATACATACATACATACATACATACATACATACATACATACATACATACATACATACATACATACATACATACATACATACATACATACATACATACATACATACATACATACACATACATACATACATACATATACATACATACATACATACATACATACATACATACATACATACATACATACATACATACATACATACATACATACATACATACATACATACATACATACATACATACATACATACATACATACATACATACATACATACATACATACATACATACATACATACATACATACATACATACATACATACATACATACATACATACATACATACATACATACATACATACATACATACACATACATACATACATACATACATACTTATACATACATACATACATACATACATACATACATACATACATACATACATACATACATACATACATACATACATACATACATACATACATACATACATACATACATACATACTACATACATACATACATACATACATACATGCACACACATACATACATTTATACATAACATAAACATACATTAAACATACATACATACATACATACATAATACATATAACATACATAAAAACATACGTACATACATACATACATACATACATGCATACATGCATATATACATACATACATACATACATACATACATACATACATACATACATACATACATACATACATACATACATACATACATACATACCATACATACATACATACATACAGACATACATACATACATACATACATACATACATACATACATACATACATACATACATACATACATACATACATACATACATATACATACATACATACATACAGACATACATACATACATACATACATACATACATACATACATACATACATACATACATACATAGACATACATACATACATACATACATACATACATACATACATACATACATACATACTACATACATACATACATACATACATACATACATACATACATACATACATACATACATACATACATACATACATACATACATACATACATACATACATACATGTAAACGACATGAGATTTTATATTGCCTGAGGGTATATAGTTAGTGAATCATTCTCTTTTGCAAATTTCTAAACTCGGTATACTATAAGTGATTAGCGGAAACACTGTGTATAACTACTTGTACGATTTAGCAATCAGCATGTTTAGGCTACTTACTAATTGATCTGCACTATAACCTGTCCATAACCAGCGTATACTACACTAACCCAGCTTATATATAGATATTAACTTCGGTTTAAACAGAGGTGTAGATAGGTATAGAGAAGGAGTGTTTCGATTTACATTGATGCTGTAATGTATAATGGTGTCGTAGATTGATGTGTGTCATGCTGATAATGCAACTACTTGGTCTTTTGCATTCGTTTGATGCACTGCTTGTGCTACAGGCGAATGGCTAGTAATGGCTGATATTAAAATTATTTAAATGCTTTAATATGACACAGCTGGTAGAGTTTCTACGTTTGCATCATAGCGCTGAAGCTGCTTGATGACAGAATTTTACATTTATCTTAATTTGTTGCTGTTTTTAGAATAGTTTTACAAATCTTACTCCATTTCGGTCCCGATTGAATTGTACCAATAATGTGATTGTTACCGGTTGCAATATAATGTAGACGTTATCGTTCAATTGCAATCCCTAATCTTCTTAATAATTGCATTGTGGTGCCAATATACCTGACAATAACAAGGATTGAACTGCTGCATACTTTTATTGGCATTCGCAAACACACTTATGTGTCGTTTCTGCAAAGCTTACATATAAAATGCCTAGCTTTCCGTACAGAGACCGAACGCCAGCAATATCATCGGCTTGCAAGGTACTAAACGGTTGGATGATGGGATTCATAACAGCTGCTTTGATGTCCGAATGTTCGAGTCCAACGCAATGGCCGAACTCGTGAAGTGCGACACGTTGCAAATTATAATCTGTAAACCCCAAAAGCACTCAAATCATGCATTGTACTTTCTTATTATGTGAGTAGAGAAATAGACACGAAGGAAAGCCAAAATGTTTTGATAATGACATGTCCAGGATTCGTCTTCATCAAAGCAAGCTTCTCCATCAGGAGGGTATAAAGCATGGGCCAGCACACCCCCTTGACCATCAAAACCTCTGTGGTAGCTGTGGTTGCCGGACACAAACTGGATCTTGATATCACCAGGGCCAGACACCATCGAAAAACCTTAGTGGGCTAACAGCTGCAAAGGGCTGAACGAACAAATGTATGGCAGCTTGTATAATGGCATTAGATAAAAAAATTACTGCAAAGGTCACGCCGCCAGATCGCTATAGCTCTTGTTGTTGTTGGTATATCTAGGTAAAGCGGTTCAGCAACTATAGGGTCACGTACTGCTATCTCTATAGCCCAGAGGCTTCAAGCATTTATATCTTCGCAGTTTCAGACTCAAAGGTCTGAGCGTCCCAACATCTTAAAACATAGTTTGATCATAATATGATGTCGTACATAATATCTGAGTGACTATGGCGTTTGATCAAACGGTCGTGTATAGGGTGCATGCTATCTTATAATGATGAAGGAGTGAATAGCTTGGTAAACTCACGGAAAAGGCAGCAGCCATGGCACTGCGTATTGTGTTCTCAGAGAGATCGGGTGAATAGTTGATCATACTCCAAGTAAGCGAAGTCTTGGACCACTTCGCTATTACACGATTGCAAAGGTAATATGATGGCAGGGGTGTTCATACATTAATGTATCGGAATTATAATCTAAGTGTATTAGCCACCAAATCAAGTCACGTAAAGGAATCGTCAATTAAAGTTGGTATTGTATCGAGCCACGCCTGTGGTGTTCACCAGCGATTTGTCATCCATCCCACAACGTGGTTTGGTCATCATCTCCAAGTAGCCTCACCAGAGTCGTTAGGATCACATACGCACCTATGACTGTTTAATTGCTCTACCAGCTGGTGGGGCATCCTGAGAGCTATGTGTATTCCATATGGTGACGGGCTGCATTACGGGGCGGTGACGGATTAAGAGATTAAACACGCTGGTTTATGGAAAGCCGTTACTGCAGATCGAACAGTGAGTAACATGAATACTATTGATCACTTTAACAGACAAAACGGTCCACATGGTATATTTATTGATAATAACGTGATTCTTGTAATATGATCTGGTGGCAACCCAATTGATGCCATACGGAAATGTTGCAGTATAATGCTATTATAATTACATCAAATAACGTCCTTTCGTGGACACCGATATCTGATTTGCTATGCCTGGTAAATCTGCAACGGAATAATAATCTCAAATCGGTCTGGACTGGGGAAACCAATGGGCGCGGCCTAATAAGGAATGCTCAAAGTGGATAAGCAAAAGACAAAAAAAACCTGTTCATTTGAATGATTATCATACATAAGCAAAATACCCCTTTACAAACACGTATTTGACTTATAATGTTTCTATTTCCTAGATGGAAAAATTATTCGGTGGCCTTTTATTCGCGATACAAATGTAAAACAACAATCGGGGACTCCCATATAAGCATATTTAAAAGGTGACATATGACCACTTATTTCAATGGAATCATGTGTCAATATCTAAAACATGAGATAATTTTGTCCAAAAATATTACAGCGCCAACTGGAATGGTTATTCGAAAAAGAGCAAGAAGCACAATTTGGACAAGAAGAGACCGGAAATGTTTCATTTGATAGACCCAAGCAGTAAGATTGATTGCTGACTGACTACGATTCTGTTACCTGATACTTATCATATATAAATTTTATGATGGCAGGGCAAATAATTCTTTGCGTAAACAATGGTTGTTATGTCTATTAAAGCCGTCCTGAAAAGGAGGTGAACAATAAAAGGCAAACAGCATAATGATTTATAGAAAATGCCTTGCATGCAACTGGAAGCCAAATACATATTCTTTACATTAAAAGGAGCGAGGTTGGTTAAGACACTAGATGGGATGTACACTAGGGTGTGTGCATATTCATTGCTCTACCAAGATATAAATTCCATGAGGCATTACTACAAAATCTCAAGGCAACGAGAAACAAATTGCTGAGATATATACTGGAATGTATTCAGGATGTGTATTGGAGTTTTAGGACCACGACTCAGTTGTATAGGATTTAAAGAAAAATAGCATTAGCAGGAAAAGACTGGTAGCACATTTCATTGTTCTAGCTGGACGATTAACTTGCTGCATAAACAATGGTCACAAGCTGTAGGTTTGCTTGTTTGCAATGTGGAACAATATGAAAGGCCTTGAGAAAAGAAATAAATTACCATCAAAGCATACAAGAAAGAATATATTGAAATATCTATATTAAAATGTCACCAAATATGGCTGTGTACGGCTGAATGAAACATCGTGTAATCCCATAAAATGATACGCTGGTCAATATTCTCAAAGGTTTGTTAGCACAGAGAAGATACAATTGCATTCAACATTAGCCTATTCGATGAAATATGTTTAGACAGGTGAAAATAGTCTTATTTCTCCGAGCCTCGTAAAAAAGGGACACACGGACAGTCAATTATGTTAAAAAAAAGGTGAGCAAAGAATATGCTTTCCCTTCAATTAACACACAATAGTTGATAGCTGACTATTGTTAATGTGCGCCCTGTAATATGACTGTTCAATTACTCGGCTCTACTTGCTTTGTGTATTCAGTGTGAAAACATGGAATTAGGTTATCACATGAAAAAATCTTGTATCAACACCATACAGTCATTTCCCCAGGATGTTAATCGGTACGCTGAATTACTTAATCGACTTTGAACTCTTATAAAACGACATGTTAGCAGTTGTGTAAGTTTTGTAAGGATTAAGAAGTATCTATATATTATGGCAAAATGTTGAATTGTGTGTGGGGTTGAATCACAAAATGCTTGATCAATGAATTGAATGCAATATACGATGTGTTTTACATGACGTATGTGATATGTGACATTCGTCTCTATGGGTCGGACGACTGCATCTGGGAGTTACATACATAAGGTTTACGTGCAACGGATGTAGATTTAGTCATGTTGTTTGCCGACAGAGATGCCCATGTGGTGTGGTTTTGATGCAGAAAAAACAAAAGCACGATATTGGATTATTTATGGTCAGTGATAACTAGCAAATCAACTCAAAGGCTTAACCAACAAGGGGAGGTGTTAGATGAGGTTAAAATTGACAAATTACTCAATCCCTTATTAGTAAATTGTTGTCATGTGCCATAAATACATAAATACATACATATATAACATAAACATACATAAAACATACGTACATACATACATACATAATACATATAAACATACATAAAAACATACGTACATACATACATACATGCATACATGCATACATACATACATACATACATACATACATACATACATACATACATACAGACAACATACATACCTACATACATACATACATACATACATACATACATACATACATACATACATACATACATACATACATACATACACACACACACACACACATACATACATACATACATACATACATACATACATACATACATACATACATACATACATACATACATACATACATACATACATACATACATACATACATACATACATACATACATACAGACATACATACATACATACTTGCATGCATACACACATACATGCATTCATATATAACATAAACATACATAAAACATACGTACATACATACATACATAATACATATAAACATACATACAAAACATACGTACATACATACATACATACATACATACATGCATACATGCATACATACATACATACATACATACATACATACATACATACATACATACATACATACATACATACATACATACATACATACATACATACATACATACATACATACATACATACATACATACATACATACAGACATACATACATACTTGCATGCATACACACATACATGCATTTATATATAACATAAACATACATTAAACATACGTACATACATACATACATAATACATATAAACATACATAAAAACATACGTACATACTTACATACATACATACATACATCACATACATGCATACATACATACATACATACAGACATACATACATACATACATACATACATACATACATACATACATACTACATACATACATACATACATACATACATACATACATACATACATACAGACATACACAGACATACATACATACATACATACAGACATACATACATACAGACATACATACATACATACATACATACATACATACAGACATACATACATACACATTACATACATTACATACATACATACATACATACATACATACATACATACATACATACACATACATACATACAGCATTCATATATAACATACATACATACATACATACATACATACATACATACATACATACATACATACATACATACATACATACATACATACATACAACATACATACATACATACATACATACATACATACATAATACATACATACATACAGACATACATACATACATGCATACATGCATACACACATACATACATTCATATAGAACACCAAAACATACATACATAAACATACGTACATACATACATACAGACATACATACATACATACACACAAACATACATAACATAACAGACGTACATACTTACATACATACATACAGGAAGACACAGAAACACATAAAAACCAGACATACATACATACATACATACATACATACATACATGCAGACATACATACATACATACATACATACAGACATACATACATACATACATACATACATACATACATACATACACAGACAGACATACATACATACATACATACATACATACATACATACATACATACATACAGACATACATACATACATACATACATACATACATACATACAGACATACATACATACATACATACATACATACATACATACATACATACATACATACATACATACATACATACATACATACATACATACATACATACATACATACATACATACAGACATACATACATACATACATACATACATACATACATACATACATACATACATACATAACATACATACATACATACATACATACAACTACATACATACATACATACAGACATACATACATACATACATACATACATACATACATGTAAACGACATGACATTTTCAATTGCCTGAGGGTATATAGTTAGTGAATCATTCTCTTTCGCAAATTTCTCAACTCGGTATATTTTAAGTGATTAGCGGAAACACTGTGTATAACTACTTGTACGATTTAGCAATCAGCATGTTTAGGCTACTTACTAATTGATCTGCACTATAACCTGTCCATAACCAGCGTATACTACACTAACCCAGCTTATATATAGATATTAACTTCGGTTTAAACAGAGGGTGTAGATAGGTATAGAGAAGGAGTGTTTCGATTTACATTGATGCTGTAATGTATAATGGTGTCGTAGATTGATGTGTGTCATGCTGATAATGCAACTACTTGGTCTTTTGCATTCGTTTGATGCACTGCTTGTGCTACAGGCGAATGGCTAGTAATGGCTGATATTAAAATTATTTAAATGCTTTAATATGACACAGCTGGTAGAGTTTCTACGTTTGCATCATAGCGCTGAAGCTGCTTGATGACAGAATATTTACATTTATCTTAATTTGTTGCTGTTTTTAGAATAGTTTTACAAATCTTACTCCATTTCGGTCCCGATTGAATTGTACCAATAATGTGATTGTTACCGGTTGCAATATAATGTAGACGTTATCGTTCAATTGCAATCCCTAATCTTCTTAATAATTGCATTGTGGTGCCAAATATACCTGACAATAACAAGGATTGAACTGCTGCATACTTTTATTGGCATT
Organism: Urechis unicinctus; assembly: GCA_034190875.2. Lineage (NCBI taxonomy): Eukaryota > Metazoa > Annelida > Polychaeta > Xenopneusta > Urechidae > Urechis > Urechis unicinctus. Next base: position 7,499,454 of record CM067342.1, read on the forward strand.
CGCAAACACACTTATGTGTCGTTTCTGCAAAGCTTACATATAAAATGCCTAGCTTCCGTACAGAGACCGAACGCCAGCAATATCATCGGCTTGCAAGGTACTAAACGGTTGGATGATGGGATTCATAACAGCTGCTTTGATGTCCGAATGTTCGAGTCCAACGCAATGGCCGAACTCGTGAAGTGCGACACGTTGCAAATTATAATCTGTAAACCCCAAAAGCACTCAAATCATGCATTGTACTTTCTTATTATGTGAGTAGAGAAATAGACACGAAGGAAAGCCAAAATGTTTTGATAATGACATGTCCAGGATTCGTCTTCATCAAAGCAAGCTTCTCCATCAGGAGGGTATAAAGCATGGGCCAGCACACCCCCTTGACCATCAAAACCTCTGTGGTAGCTGTGGTTGCCGGACACAAACTGGATCTTGATATCACCAGGGCCAGACACCATCGAAAACCTTAGTGGGCTAACAGCTGCAAAGGGCTGAACGAACAAATGTATGGCAGCTTGTATAATGGCATTAGATAAAAAATTACTGCAAAGGTCACGCCGCCAGATCGCTATAGCTCTTGTTGTTGTTGGTATATCTAGGTAAAGCGGTTCAGCAACTATAGGTCACGTACTGCTATCTCTATAGCCCAGAGGCTTCAAGCATTTATATCTTCGCAGTTTCAGACTCAAAGGTCTGAGCGTCCCAACATCTTAAAACACTAGTTTGATCAATAATATGATGTCGTAATATCTGAGTGACTATGGCGTTTGATCAAACGGTCGTGTATAGGGTGCATGCTATCTTATAATGATGAAGGAGTGAATAGCTTGGTAAACTCACGGAAAAGGCAGCAGCCATGGCACTGCGTATTGTGTTCTCAGAGAGATCGGGTGAATAGTTGATCATACTCCAAGTAAGCGAAGTCTTGGACCACTTCGCTATTACACGATTGCAAAGGTAATATGATGGCAAGGTGTTCATACATTAATGTATCGGAATTATAATCTAAGTGTATTAGCCACCAAAATCAAGTCACGTAAAGGAATCGTCAATTAAAGTTGGTATTGTATCGAGCCACGCCTGTGGTGTTCACCAGCGATTTGTCATCCATCCCACAACGTGGTTTGGTCATCATCTCCAATGTAGCCTCACCAGAGTCGTTAGGATCACATACGCACTATGACTGTTTAATTGCTCTACCAGCTGGGGCATCCTGAGAGCTATGTGTATTCCATATGGTGACGGGCTGCATTACGGGGCGGTGACGGATTAAGAGATTAAACACGCTGGTTATGGAAAGCCGTTACTGCAGATCGAACAGTGAGTAACATGAATACTATTGATCACTTTAACAGACAAAACGGTCCACATGGTATATTATTGATAATAACGTGATTCTTGTAATATGATCTGGTGGCAACCCAATTGATGCCATACGGAAATGTTGCAGTATAATGCTATTATAATTACATCAAATAACGTCCTTTCGTGGACACCGATATCTGATTTGCTATGCCTGGTAAATCTGCAACGGATAATAATCCTCAAATCGGTCTGGACTGGGAAACCAAGTGGGCGCGGCCTAATAAGGAATGCTGCCGAAATATCCCTATCATCTTCATCCATAACCGTCGCGTTATCACCTCGTTTTTGAAAGGGACTTAAAACCCCCAAAACAAAATATATATGGTTGATGCAAGAAAAGAAGACCTGCTGATATGAAACATGCGCGACAGCGCCTGTTCCATTGTGGTATATTTACAATATCGAGGTTAAGCACCCTAGTGCTCTTAACAAGCACCTCCTAATAATGAAAAATGTCATCTATGTAATTGTATGAAATTTAATAGCTCAGACACATAGAAGCTGTGGGATTGTGAATTTTAAGTGTGTTGATTAATAAGCAGTATTTCAGCAGCACTACATCAAATAAAACACATCTGAACGGGTGTGATACTTTAAATGACATTTTTTTCTAAATTAATGAAGCTTACTTGCATGTCGTTTGCCAGTTATATGTTTGGTTTGAGACGTTATACACAAAACCGAAACACTTAATTATCAACAGTTTTGGAGTATCACCAATTCGACTTTGATGAACTGAACACTAAGGTAGATTGTGAAGCTATTCGGTGATGCAATTAAGTCAAAGCACGCTTCAGACAATTACTAGCAAAATTGCTGAAAGCTTCTCAATAGAGATGTTCCTTGAACTATAATGACGGACCCATATAATATTTTGGAATATAGATCGGCTGTCACCAAAACCATTGAACCAACTTGCTTCATGCTAATGTACTTAAGCGATATACAACATTGCACGTAATTTGGCTCGCTTGCTCTATTGCATTGCAACCACTATGTCCCAGATGTTACGTTGAGCCAGAAGACGCATTAATAGCCCTCATCCCACCTAGCAGAAGTATTCCAATTTTCTATTGGTTGCATAGGTTAAACATAGGTGTGGCCAGTCAAAGTCGTAGGGGGAAAGTTCGTTGGATCATAGGTGCGCCAGATTTCTGCAAATTGGCATGTCATATCTATGTTGTGGCGACAAGATCGCTGAACAAAATGATGCCCGTTATATACCTGTTGGAATTATTTTATATCAACCATTCCAAAAAAACATTTTGTCTTCCGTATGGACATTCGTAAGAGGAGAGTCTAAAGCCCACAATGTTGAACTATGTTGCAAATGTTGCTGGCTCGTGGAGTGATGGTATATGTACGTTAAAGTGATGCTTCGACGAAACAAACAAAATTATTATGGAATAAAATAAACTCTTCTATCATACATTTCCGGGACGAAACGACAGCGATATTTAGGCTTGCCCCCAACCCCCCCCCCCCCCCCCCCCCCCCCCCCCCCCCCCCCCCATCAAACGATTAGACCAGGAACGATGTCATAGTTGCTTCCATTTGCGTGGTATGACGTCGTAGGGTGCGCAAGCGATGCTTACATGTAGTCCTGTTGTTTGATGGAGTCCACAGCCAATCGATTAAAATTTTAGGAGTAGTGTGATTTTGGCTTGTTCATATCCCTTTATTGCTGCTATTTAAGTGAAAAATTATGCCTTGTAAAAGAAATAGCCAAAGATAAAGATGATCGGTTTCGGAAACAAAATGGAACTGCAGACGAAAGAGGCGTTCAAGACGAATATGGAACGGCAAATGTCGAGACGGACACATCACGACTGGACACGTAAGTATGGTATTCTTGTGCATAAGGTGGCGATTAATTAAAATAAATCTGTGTTATAAAGAATATACTAGAAGCAAGGCAATACATTCTCCACCTTGTATGCGTTAACCTTTAACGAATGAGAATGCATCTTTGGTTTATTGTAGTTGTTCATAGTTAATAACTTAGATCCAAGCTGTCTACCATCTTGATGCACGACAACTTAATATTTAAAAATACATATCACCTACATTATATGTTTTTTTAGTACGTATGATGAATCTTCATTGACGATTATGATAAAAAACAACAGCATATGGATGAAATACACACATAACATTACATGATCCTGAGACCAAACCTAGAGGTAATTCATCTACTTGAACGATAGCAAATCTGGTAAACATGTAAACAAGACACATTAAAGACTTACCAGAGAAAAACGCCCGATTGTTCCTGGCAAGTAGGTGAAGCCGTCGGCCAAGTTAAGCTGCCATGACGGGACAAGTCGTTTTCATAATCTATTTTTTTTTGTCTTTAAACGAAGCTTATCAAGATCGATCGGCGATTCCTGGGAACGTGCGCTCAGTTTACCGAGAAAGAAAACCCCAGTCGTCCGTATGCGAGCTCAATGTCCAAACTAACTGCGTGGCGAGACTCGTCAACTCAGCGCATGTCGGCAATTCCTGGTTAATTCTGCGTTAGTCTTCGCTTAGTCTATCTGGCAAAATTTTATACTATAACCGGAAAAGAGCAAATATTAGGAGGACTTGCCCGACTGGACAAGTATTTCTCAGGGTTAGTGTTTTCTCCTTGTTCACACGTGTCCATGAGTGGAAGATCTTCTAAAACATTTACACTATGTGATAGTAATTAGATCATACAAGGTAAATAACAAACTGGTATGTTTATATACTACAATCAAGTATTACTAGTCATGGGTGTAAAGTGAGCGACATAGACAATATAATATGGGTCTATGCAACCGTATACCAGTGATTAGCATCCACCAGATGTTATTAATATCGCGGGCTAGCTGTCAATGTGGTGATGTTCGACATGTAGACGCCGATGAGAGTATGTTTCAATGCTGTCTAGACTGTGGTTCACATAAACGTATGTTCAGCATGTGGCATATGGTGCTGTATCGACGGAACTGATAATTAATGATGACAAGTAACGACCAATTTTAACATGGTGTAAATGCTCGACACGAGAACACCAGGAGCATTTCTGTTAAAATTGTAGAATGATGATTCTGTTTATGCGGTAAAGCGATGGCATAGATCGATATATACAGCCGTTGATCGAGCGCCTATAGAGTATTATGATAGCCGCTGCGTAATTAAGCAATGTGGAGGTAGTGGTGTCAAATAAAATCCTGGGTTAAGAAGAATAGAAGGTCATTTACCCCCCTTATATTATCGCCGACTATTTATTTCATGATATCTAAGCCGATATATATATATATATATATATATATATATATATATATATATATATATATATATATATATATATATATATGATATATAATATATATATATTAGATATATATATCTCTATATATGTGTGATATATATATATATATATATATAGATATGTATCTATGTTATATCTATATATATATATATATATATATATATATATATATATATATATATATATATATATATATATATATATATATATATATCATATTATCGCCGACTATTTATTTCATGATATCTACGCCGATATATATATATATATATATATATATATATATATATATATATATATATAGATATCTATATATATATATAAATATATATATATATATATGTATATATATATATGTATATATATATATATATATATATATATATATATATATCATATATATATATATATATATATATGTATATATATATATATATATATATATATATATTCATATACGCCTTTACGCAAATTTGCCCGGTTAATTACGATAGTCAAACCAAGTACTTTAATGGTAACCAGCAATTATCTGTTATGACAAAAGATTATTCATAACCAGCAGGGTACACATTGAATTGTTTGGGAAAAAAACCTCATTACCATGTTAACCACATGTGCCATACTTCTTGTACAATGCTTAATTTAATGAATTGAATGTAATGTACAATGTATTATTTCTTACCCATGTGATATTGGCTCAAATTCCAAAACAATATTAAAATTCATTAATATCGGGATGGTCGATTACAAATAGGAGACATATACATGAGTTCTAGTGCAACAAATGTAGATTTAGTCACGCTGGCTGCTGACGACTGAGGTGCCCATGTGGTGCGGTTTTGATGCAAAAATAACTTTTAAGACACTGGATTATTTAAAGACAGTGACATCTAGCGCATCCGCTCGAACGCCTATGCCTACACATGGAGATGTTTCACGATGTTGGAATTTTCGCATTATATACAATCATGCAAGACAATCCCTTATCAGTACAATTGTTGCTTCGTGCTATGTGCATGATCCCTATGAGAAAACTACAGTTAATTCTCATCCTATGCCTTATTTCCGGCAAGCTCCTCGTCATCAAAGGTTTGTAAGGCATTTCAATACTACTAAGATACTATCATAACAAATTTCCATGTGTCACAAGCACAAAGTAGAGTAGAGTCAATTAGAAGTATATCTAATTTACCTGCTGCATCTTGGACGAGGACGAAAACTCGCTAAACAAAACACTGGTCGTACGATACTTTCCCATCAGATTATGTCGAATGATGATATTGTTGCCGCCAATTATCACTGATTATTCTGTCTGACCATTACAGCTCTATTTTGGCACTGTACATTCTGACTGACAGAACGTACCGATATATTATCCAGGAATGTCATTTCATGACGAAAATAGACGGTAGATCTTTGTTAAAAACCTAAGATTCTGGTTAATGCTCCCTTTTCAATAACATATTACTCGCCTTAATCCATATAATGTACTGTACCATTCGTCCTGACCTCATTGTACGGGCTTTTCAAGTGTGTCCCTGAAATTATAATAATATTTTTGTGCGACGACCGTTAGTACTGATCATAGATTCAATAACGCTCACAGGACTGATTGGCTGCGGACTTGGACAGTGTGATGCCCTGTGTTCTTATCAAGCAAAAGAAGTAACGTATACGTATATATAAATATATGGAATACGTTGAAGACATGATATATATGGTCCGCAAATAGACGGTTCAAGGATGAAAAAACCCATTTGGCACACAACCCTCTTTCCTCCTTCCACCATCTATACATCTATATTGGTACTGACTAGCGCAGATACCCATCGCATGACAATGTAGTCATGTTTTAAATCTACACTACTGAGTGTCGATATTTGGAACAAATGTTAATTCCTTTAGAGAGTACCGATAAACGTGGCATTTACAGGAACTCAATCATGTACTGGCTGTTTCATTTACTCACATTCTTCTCTCATTCGTCCTCGTTTGCTTTCGCATTCACACTCGCGCAAACTCATTGTACAGAGTATAAAGTTGAGAGACACGCCCTGCACCGCTTTGCGCAGCTAGCCGGCCTGTAACCTATACCCAATTAGCTTGGAATGATCACATGCCATATCACAGCTACAGTCCACTTCCCTAGCAAAGCAAATTGGGTTCAGTTTGTTCCACCTATTTCTTTGAAAAAAGATTGTTCCTTTAGCGTCGTGAAGGCGGGTTTGACTTCGTGCCCTCCATTCATTTTTACCTAAAGACACATGTATTTTTCTTGAGGAAAATTGATTGATAGGAGTTCGCATTGTAGCACCAGGGAGCTGTTACACATCACGTGGAGGGGTTACGTGCCAGAATGAGATAAGTTTTATCGGACAGTAGCAACCAATTGCAATCTGGGGTTCTGGGGTTGATGATGGGCTGCCTCGGTACGGGGGATGCGCAGGTATGGGATAGCCCCGGTTCTGATGGCAAAGAGTGACGGGATCCAGCAGTTCATACACATAGAATAAGTATGTAACCAGTGAATCCCAGGATGATATTCAGTTGTTATTACATTGCTTCGCAAATCCCTTGAGACAAAAACAAGCCTTGTTGATCTGATACCCTTTAATTTAACGGGCCTGCAATGGTGATGCTAACAATTTAAGGTGAACGTACAAAAGCGCTTGGATAAGGCTGAACAAGATTGACAAGCAGAGTGACAGGAGCAAATGAGCCACCTAATATAGATTCAAACAATGAGCGTAACACAATTTGAATAAACAAGGTTAAAGGTCACATCGTGAACAGAAAAACAATTCAACGACTGCCCAATAAAGACATATTTCTTGCTGGGAGCATTTGCGCTCTTGTCCAAGCGCAAGGTATTAGGGATAGCACATTTAAACAATGATTGTGTGGAAAATCAATACATCGGCGGCACAGATTATGACAGCTTGGGGTTACGGCATTACCATTGCCACAGGCACTGGAGCAGGGACATACGAAATCCCTACATTAGCACTATGATATATAATAGAAGGTGGGCAACACCCGCAGATGAAAACGCGAGGGTTGCTCAGAAAACCGCTTCCCAGCGAGCCATTCGTTCGAATCTGCAGAGCTACTCAACCCGCAATAGCTCACAAAACGATTTAATGTAATTTCAGTGCCGCTGGCAGCCTCCGTACATGTCGGGCATATGTATTAATTGATGATTTGTCATCGCCCGTTCGCAGCATTCCTCTGACAACTGAAGGAAATGTATGCAACTCGGTCAACTTAATTCCGCTGGCCTCTAATTGGTCAGTAGTGCGGGCTCTACTTACGAACGAACAATGTAAACGCGAATCACGTTGTTTTGTTCACATATCTCTTAAGTTTACCACGTATTAGATGAATATTCTAACAACATACAGTCGAGTACGTTTAAATGAATTGTAAGAGTAACCCCTTGGTGAATTATGATGGCGGAATAGATTTACGGTGTTAACTCAGAGTCATTAGCTGCGCATCCGGGTCTGTCATGTTGGCCGACGCTAGCAGGACTCATGAGATGCAGAGGTTTAGCACAGCTACAGCGGAGAGCTAACCTTCCATCTTCCCGGTGCTTGGTGTTAAAATTGTTCGATGGGTAAACCCGATGATAGGATTTGATTCTAGGATGAGATTCTAGTCCGATTATATACATTTTTCAGATTGTGCTTTCGGCATATACTGGACGTGTTCAGTGTTATTCGAGATAAAAACACGACAATTAATGCGCAAACGCAGCTTTCATTAGAGCGAGTCGATCAGCCATCTGGCATATGGGGTTGGTATGATTTGAAGCCAAAGCTCTATAACATACGTAGGCAATATATGTCATAAACTGTCATTAAACTATAAGTTACACCACCCAATGATCCCCTGCAAGCAAAATCACTGTGACAAAATCACCCATAAATCGTCATTCATCTATCAACATAGGATCGCGTGCGCAAAGCGCAATCATTGCTCTACTAGCCCAAGCAGTTTGAAAGCTATGTGTATTCCATACGGTAACATGGTAGAGGCTATCACATGAACAAATCTTGTAAGGACGCAATACGATCATTTAGAAAGGACGTTTATCCGAATGTTGAATTACTTAAACGACTCTGACCTCTAATTATATCGGTCAGTTTGCCGTTTTGTAAGTGCGGTGACAGAGTAAGAGATAAAACACGCTAGATATGGAGACCCGATGTGGTGACGGATTAAGAGATAAAACACGCTAGATATGGAGACCCGGTGCTTAGACGGATTAAGAGATAAAACACGCTAGATATGGAGACCCGGTGCTTAGACGGATTAAGAGATAAAACACGCTAGATATGGAGACCCGATGGTGACGGATTAAGAGTAGCTAGATATGGAGATAGACGGATAAGAGATTGATATGGAGATGCGGTGACGGATTAAGAGATAAAACACGCTAGATATGAAGCCCCGTTACTGCGTATCGATCAGTGAGAAGCATGAATGATATTGATGTTGATCGATTTAACGTACAAAACGGTACATGTGCCATCTTGTTGGTAATAAAATGAAACTTGTTATATGATCCGATGACACCCAACAGATGCCTTAGTGAAATATTTGCTGTTTAATGCTATTATTATTAGATTAAATGACGCCGTCCTAAGGGTACTATCGTAGCTACCAGAGAAACATTATTAGCCTATATCTGTTTTGCTATGCCTGAAAATGGATAGTTATCAGGAAATGGTAGCGATTGTTGTCCATGCTATCAGCGGATAATCATGTTTGGCCATTGTTACTCGTACAACTATTTCTGCAGTCGTTCACGTTGCGCGGTGATTGACTGCATCGCCTCCCCATCGACTGGTTTTGGCTTAAACCCTGAACATGTGGAAACCTGACTGGATCCCGATGACTCAGTTGATCAGGTTAAGTGGCGGTCCCCCTCTGTAAGGGGATTACCACCCAGTAGCTCAATGGCAACGGGCTGAACCATAATCCCACCACCGAGGGTTTCCCAACTCGGTCTGGACTAGGAAACCAAATGGGCGCTGCCAGATAAGTGTTGTTACCCAAGCGTCACACTCATCTTTAATTATAACCGCGATATCACCTCCTTGTTGAAAGCCAGGTAAAACCCCAAAAACATATTATATGTTTGACGAAAGAGAAGAAAACCGTTGATATAAAAAAACTCACGACAGCGTCTGTTTCATTGTGGTATATCGCAATATCGAGGTTCTTCAAATAGGAGAAAAATGAAGTTGCGATTGGCATACTCAATGTCATACGCTGATTTATGTATATAAGTACTCTCCTCAAGAACCTCCTAATAATGAAAGATGTCATCGATGTAACTGCTTGAGATCACAATAACTCAGACGCATAAAAGCTATGAGATAAATAAACTTAGGTATTTTGATTTATTTGCAAAATATCAGCAGCACCACATCAGAGATAACGCATCTGTAGTCAGCTGAGAGCGTGGGATACATTTAATATCATTTTCTCTAAACTCATAAGCTTACTTGCATGTCCTTCGCCAGTGATATGTTTGGTTTTTGCTTTCATACACAAAACCGAAACGCATCAGTATCATCAGTTTTGGCGCATCAACAAATCGACTATAATGATCTAAACACTAATGTAAATTGTGAAGCTATTCGTTGATGCAATTACGTCAAAGCAGAACTGCTTAAAGACTTCCAACAATGACGCATCTTCTACCGTTAATACGGAACCCCTATGACATTATAGGATGTGGATCGGCCGTCGCCAAAATCATTTAACGAATTCCCTGATTCATGCTAATGTACTCGATCGGTATACGACATTGAAAGTTGCGTTGCGCACTTTAACGACCTTTATGGTGACATTTCTCTGGGATATGTGGAGTCGTACCACGCTGGTTCCCATCTGACTAGCGCCAGATGAAAGATGATGAAAAGTGTCTTACTGATATGATGCTATTGCTCTCTCGCAAACTCAAGCCGTCTGTGGTATATTTCATGGCTTGCTGGCTCAATAGCATTTCAAGCGCAATGTACCAGACGTTTCATTGTTAAGCATTAGAATTCACTACTGGCTGCATATGTTTAGCATAGGTGTGGCCAAGCAAAGTGGGAGGGGCCATGTGGGTTGGATCATGGGTGCGCCAGATTTCCACAAAATGACACGTCATCTCTATTCTATGGCGACAAGCGACATGCCAGAAGTCAACTGACACTATGTTCAAGATTGTTGGAATTATTTAATATCAACAATCCCAATATAATATTTTGTCTTTTCTATAGACATTCACAGCAGAAGAAATTCCAAATCTCACAATGTTGAACTACGCTGCAAATGTTGCTGGCTAGTGGAGTGATGGAACAAGTACGTTAGAGTGATACTCTTGTGTAACAAGCACAATTAAAATAGCACTTATAGGCTCAATTGCATCGTAAGCACAGTGTTCCAGATGTTAAACTGTTATCTCAGCGTCATTAGCCACATCAATAACCCTCACCCCACCTTGCTGCCTGCACGGGTTTAATGTAGGCCTTGCCAGGCAAACTGGGAGGGGCGATGTTGGCTGGATCATGGATGCGCCAGACTTCGATAAATTGGCATGTACCAGATGTTACGCTGTAAACTCAGCATCATTATTCCATTTGATAGCCCTCACCCCACCTTTTGGAAAAATGTCCCTGCTGCTTGCATAGGTTTAATGTAAGACTTGCAATGCAAAGTGGGAGGAGCGATGTTGGCTGGATCATGGACGCCCCAGACTTCCATAAATTGGTATGTCCTCTCTTTTTTATGGCGACAAGCGACATGCCAGATGGTAACTGTCGGAATTATTTTATATCTACAATCCCAATATAACATATTGTCTTCCTTATGGATATTTGCAGCATTAGAAAGTCCAAGGCCCACAATTTTGCATATGTTTTTGGCTCATAGAGTAAAGGTACATGTGCGTTGAAGTGATGCGCCTGCAAAATTATAATAGCTCAGAATTAAGTCTTTTATCATACGTTTCAGGGCCTAAAAGACAGCGAGAGTTAGTCTAGTGTCGGTCGTTTCCCCCTAACGATTAGTCTAGGAACGATGTCACAGTCGCTGCTAATTGTGTGGTTTGACGGCGTAGGTGTCATTTGTGCTAACAGGCAGTCGTGTTGATTTAATGACATCATCATTCGGTTGAATCTCTGGATATGACACAAATAAACATGCATTATTTACAGCAGGTACGTATTCAAGCTCTGTGGATGTAGGCGTAGTGGTGTCAAGTCGAATCATGGATAAACAAGAATGACTGGTGCCTCAAATCCCGCACGAAAACAAGCGTGTACTTTATTACAATAGATTGAGAGAGGTCGAATACTTTACAAATTCATGTGATGACCACCTTATATTATCACCGACTACATATTTACGGAAATATGTTTATTCAGACAATTTATTCCGATTGGTCTGATGAATTATGATAGCAAAATCACATGTAGGATTACATAGAAACGGTGCAAAACGCGAAGTTTAATTTTGCTCCGCAGATTGACATTATACACGAGTACAATGTCGAACCTGCATACTAGATAGCGAGCAAAATTATAGAAACCCTTCAATCATGAATGTTATGAGCCAATAGTTGGATAGTCGCACACCTGTCTTGGATGTGCAATTGCCGTTTAGTAGACCCGTCATATGCTGAATAACAAACAGCAAATCATTGTAACTGCAAAATATGGTTCAATGACCAGCAAGGTACAGAATGAATTGTGCGTAAAACTTCAATATAATGTAAAGCCTATGTGCCCTATTCCTGGCACAGCAATTAAATTGGTGCCTCCAACTCAATGATTAATCAATGAATACTAATTCGCGCAACTTATTGAACTCAGTCTATTGATAAAGAACATTTCCATTAATGGCATGGTGCTACTTTAACGTGTAACAGTACAAAATTGATTTTGGATTCTTTCATCATAATCAACATTATTCACCAGTTTGATTGTGTAGCAAATGCAACATAGGATATGAAGTCAAATTAATTTGCATCGTGCATCACGATATCAAGCACTACTCATTTAAGCTCGCATAGCGTTGCTAAGCTAGTATTATAGGCATAAACTAGAATCTTGTACATCAATTTGCATTCATTGATGGCAACAAACTGTTACTCATGTCTGCTCGCATAACGTTCTCCGGTAGTGCGATAATCATATAGTAAAACCTTGCCAATCAGCATTCAATGTTCATTAATTACTAATGCCATCTACATCTAAATTTAGGTTTTAATGCGGAATTAAAGGCTATAAGCAAATTTATAATTTTCGTGCTTAGCCACAGTGTATTTCAACAATGGGTATGGCTGTGCAGCAACGAATTTGTTAAAAAAAGTGCCTTAACGTGCAATACTTTGCATTTCATTAACCTGTGAAAAATTCATAATTGTCTGCCATTGCTGCATAAGGTTATGAACGGTATGCTGCAGAATTGTACGGATTTCATTAGGTGATAGAGCGAATACGATGCAAGCAGAAGATATGGTAATGATAATAGTAATATCATGGTTTTACGTCACTTTCAACAACGAGGTGATACCGCGACGGTCATCCCTTGTCAGCGCCTAAATGTTTTCGCAGCAAACCTTTCAGTAAATGGGTCAACTATATAACTTGATCAACTGACTATTCGTAAAAGTGGCGCAAAACGATAAACAACAGATACTATGGGCAACAATCTCTACCATTTAGGTTGTCTTGATTACTAATCATTGCAGATTGTTCAGGCATAGCAAATCAGATATAGGTTAATAATGTCTCTTCTGGTGGCTATGTAAGTACCTTGAGGACGGCGTCATTTGAACATATGAGCATAGCCATTAAACACGGCAATGCAGCACTTCAGTACGAAACATACAGGGCTGCCAATGAATACAAGTACTTTATAACCAACATTATTTCCTTGCACCACACTTTATGTTGAAGCGATCAATAACAATTTGATTCGTGCAGCTCACTGGTCGATCTGCAGTAACGGCTTCACATAACCGGCGGATTGTATCTCTTCATCCGTAGCCGCACTAACAATACTTAAGTAAATAAGTGTGTGGATTAACGACCTTTCTAAATGATCATAGTGTGTAGTAGCAAGGCTTGTTCATTTGATTGTCTCAACTATGTCACTGCGTGGAATAAACAAAGCGTCCAAAGTGCCCCTGCAGGTAGAGCAATTAGTCATATGGCGTACGCGATCGTGTCGAACAACGGTTCTGGTGATAGATGAATGTCGATTTATTGGTGATAATATCACAGCTGTTTTGCTAACAAGCGAGCAATCAGTGTTGTAACTCATAGTTTAATGACCGTCAATGACGTTTATCGCCTCATAGCAAAATTTTAACTTTACCTTGTTCTAACGGTCCGGAAAATGTCAACATGCTTAAGGATTGAGACATTTGAGAACAAGGCATGTTGATATGAGAAATTCACAGCAGCGTCTGTTCTATTGTGGTATATCGCAATATCGAGGTTGTCCAGATATGTGAGAAAATTAAGTTGCGATAGGCATACTCAATACAGAGACGTCATCGTTGTTATTATATGAACCAGACATACAGAAGCGTTGGGTTTGATAAATTGTAGTGTTGTGATTTATAAGCAAAATATCAGCAGCACAACACCAAAGATAGCGAATACATAGTCAGCTGAACAGGTGGGATAACTTATATGTCATTTTCTCTAAACTCACAAGCTAACTTGCTTGTCGTTCATCAGTTATATTTTTGGTTTTTGTCTTTATAAACAAAACCGAAACCCTTCAAAGGCATAAGGTTTGGCCCATCAACAATTCCACTTTAATGATCTGCACACTTATGTAGACACTTACATTGTGAAGCTATTTGATGGTGCAATTACGTCAAAGCTGTTTTCAGACAATTAATAGCAAAATCGCTGAGAGCCTCTCAACAGACATGCTACTTCTACAACTAATTTGAAGTGATATTGTTCTGGCATATGTGATGACGTGCCATGCTGGTTCCTGTCCGACTAGCGACTGCTGATAGATGGTGACAAGTGTAGCAATGATTTGTGGTCAAGCCGATCGGCCCGTGGGAAATTGTTTGGCTTATTGGCTCAATAGCATTATAAGCTCAATGTACCAGATGTTACGCTGTAAACTCAGCGTTAATAGTCCCATTAATAGCCCTCACCCCACCTTGTGGAAAAATATCCCTGCAGCCTTCATATGTTTAAAGTAGGCCTTGCCAGGCAAAGGGGCAGGGGCGACGTTGGCTGGATCAATGACGCGCCAGACTTCCATAAATTATTTTTGGTGGCGACAAGCCACATGCCGAATTTCAACTGACGTTATTTTTGAGATCGCTGAACAAAATAAAGCTCATTTCATATCTGTTGGAATTATTTGATATTAACAATCCAACACCAACATATTGTCTTCTTTGTTGACATTTGCAGTAAGATAAAGTCCAAAGGTCACAAAGTTGAACATTGTTGCAAATGTTGTTAGCTCATAGAGTCATGGTACATGTACGTTAAGGTGATACGACTGCAGATTATAATAGCACAGAGTTAAGTGATTTATCGTTCGTTTCTGGTCCGAAAAGACAGTGATAGTTTTCCCCGTTTCCCCCTAACGATTTGCGTAGGAACGATTTCACAGTCGATGTCATTTGAGTGGAATGACGGCGAACGTGCCAGCTGTGCTAACAGGCAGTCGTGTTGATTTAATGACATCATCATGTGGTAGAATCTGTATATGACGCAAATAAACATGCATTTTTATAGCAGGTTCGTATTAAAGCAGTGTGGAGATAGACATAGGGGGGTTAAGTCGAATCATGGGTGATCAAGAATGGCTTGACCATCAGATCTTGCAGCAAGAAAACAAGCGTGTACTTTATTACAATAGATTGATAGAGATTGAGTGCTTTACAAATTCAATATCGCCGACTATATATTTATCATGTTTACGGAAATATATGTATTCATGCACATTACTCCGATTTTGGGCATGGTACGAAACACGCAGTTAAATTTGCTCTGCACGTTGACTTTATACACAAGTACAATGTCAAACCTGCATACCAGATAAGTAATGTACCAGACGTTACATTGTAAACTCATAAGAATTCCCTACTGGCTGCATATGTTTAGAATAGGTGTTGCCAAGCAAAGTGGGCGGGGCCATGTTGGTTGGATCATGGGTGCGCCAGATTTCCATAAAATGACATGTCATCTCTATTCTATGGCGACAAGCGACATGCCAGACGGAAACTGACGCTATGTTCAAGATTGTGAAGGAAATGATGGCCATTACATATCTGTTGGAATTATTTAATATCAACAATCCCAATATAACATCTTGTCTTTTCTGTAGACATTCGAAGCAGGAGAAATTCCAAAGCTCACAATGTTGAACTACGCTGCAAATGTTGCTGGCTAGTGTAGTGATGGTACATGTACGTTAGAGTGATACTCCTGCAAAACAAACAAAATTATAATAGCACTTATTGGCTCAATTGCATCGTAAGCACGGTGTTCCAGATGTTCCATTAGCCACATCAATAACCCTCACCTCACCTTGCTGCCTGCACAGGTTTAATGTAGGCCTTGCCAGGCAAACTGGGAGGGGCGATGTTGGCCGGATCATGGATGCGTCAGACTTCCATAAATTGGCATGTACTCTCTATTTTGTGGCGACAAGCGACATGTCAGATGGCAACTGACGCTATTTTCGAGATCGCTGAACAAAATAATGCCCATTTCACATATGTTGGAATTATTTTATATCTACAATCCCAATATAACATGTTGTCTTCTTTATGGACATTTGCATTATGAGGAAGTCCAAAGCCCTCTATGTTGTAAATTGTTTTGACTCGTAGAGTGATGGTACATGTGCGTGGAAGTGATGTGCGTGCAAAATTATAATAGCTCAGAATTAAGTCTTTTATCATACGTTTCAGGGCCTAAAAGACAGCGAGAGTTAGTCTAGTTTCGGCCGTTTCCCCCTAACGATTAGTCTAGGAACGATTTCATAGTCGCTGCCTAGTGTGTGGTTTGACGGCGTAGGTGCCACCTGCGCTAACAGGTAGTCGTGTTGATTTAATGACATCATAATGTGGTTGAATCTCTGGATATGACACACATAAACATGTATTATTATAGCAGGTTCGTATTCAAGCACTCTGGATGTAGGCGTAGGGGTGTCAAGTCGAATCATGGGTAAACAAGAATAGCTGGTCCCTCACATCTTGTTGCACGAAAACAAGCGTGTACTTCATTACAATAGATTGAGAGAGGTCGAATGTTTTACAAATTCATGTGATGACCCCCTTATATTATCACCGACTACATATTTACGGAAATATGTGTATTCATACACTTTACTCCGATTGGCCTGATGAATTATGATAGCAAAATCACATGTAGGATAACATAGAAACGGTGCAAAACACAAAGTTTAATTTTGCTCCGCAGATTGACATTATACACGAGTACAATGTCCAACCTGCATACTAGTTAAGGAGCAAGCATTTTGAAACCCTTCAAACATGAATGTTATGAGCCAATAATTGGATAGTCGCACACCTGTCTTGGATGTGCAATTGCCGTTTAGTAGACCCGTCATATGTTGAATAACGATCAGCAAATCATTGTCATTGCAAAATATGGTTCAATGACCAGCAAGGTACAGAATGAATTGTGCGTGATGTAAAAACTTAAATATAATGTAAAACATATGTGCCCTACTCCGGGCATAGCAATTAAATCGGCGTCTCGAACTCAATGTTTAATCAATGAATACTAATTCGCGCAACTCATTGAAGTCACAGTTCGTCGATTTATAAAGCACATTTCCATTAATGGCATAGTGCTACTTTAACGTGTAACAGTACAAAATTGATTTTGGATTCTTTCATCATAATCAACATTACTCACGGGTTTGATTGGGTAGCAAATACAACATAGGATATGAAGTCAAATTAATTTGCATCGTGCATCATTTCATTAACCTGTGAAAAATTTATAATTGTCTGCCATTGCCTCAAAAAGTTATGAACGGAATGCTGCATGAATTGAACGAATTTCATTAGGGGATAAAGCGAATACGATGCAAGCAGAGGAAATGGTAATGATGATAGTAATATCGTGGTTTTACGTCACTTTCAACAACTAGGTGATATCGCGACGGTGATCCCTTGTCAGCGCCTACATGTTTTCGCAGCAAACCCTTCAGTAAATGTGACATATAACTGATGAACGGACTATTCGTAAAAGTGGCGCAAAACGATAAACAACAGATACTAAGGGCAACAATCTCTACCATTTAGGTTGTCTTGATTACTAATCATTGCAGATTGTTCAGGCATAGCAAATCAGATATAGGTTAATAATGTCTCTTCTGGTGGCTACGCAAGTACCTTGAGGACGGCGTCATTTGATCATATGAGCATAGCTATTAAACACCGCAGTGCAGCACTTCAATACGACACATACAGGGCTGTCATTGAATTAAAGTAACCAACATTATTTCCTTGCACCACACTTTATGTTGAAGCGATCAATATCAATGTTATTCGTGGAGCACACTGATCGGTCTGCAGTAACGGCTTCACATAACCGGCGAATTGTATATCTTCATCCGTCGCCGCACTTACAATTTTTAAGCAATTAAGTGTTTGGATTAACGACCTTTCTAAATGATCATAGTGTGTAGTAGCAAGGCTTGTTCATTTGATTGTCTCAACTATGTTACTGCGTAGAATACACAGATCTTTCAAAGTACGCCCCCCTGCTGTTAGAGCAATTAAACTGTCACATAGCGTATGATCCTTTCCGAACAACGGTTCTGGTGATAGATGAATGACGATTTATTGGTGATAATATCACAGCTGTTTTGCTAACAAGCGAGCAATCAGTGTTGTAACTCATAGTTTAATGACAGTCAATGACATTTATCGCCTCCGTATTTTACTGAGTTTTGACTAATTATCATACTGACCCCAAATGCCAGATGGTTTGGCTCGCTAATTCAAATTTCTTCTACAACTCGCACAACTGTCTTTTTTTTACGTTTACGAACGCTTAACATGCCCAGTATTTGTCAAACACATGTTGGAAAATATATATAGTCTGACTAGAATCTTATCCCAAAATCAAACCCTATCATCTGGTTTGCATATCAATTATTTGTAACTCCAAGCATCGGGAAGATGGTAGATTTGCTCTCCACTGTAGCTGTGCTGAACCTCTGCATCTAAGGAGTCCTGCTGGCGCCTGTCAACATGACCGACCTGGATGCACAGGTAAGGGCGTATTTCAGATGTTGCAGTGGTTTTATGCCAACTAAAATTAGTACGATTAATTTTGTAAAACCTTTCAAAATTGGTACACAGAAAGTCTCAGCATCACTTGCCTGTATCATATTACTTCTGCTCTTAAGAGTCTCTCTCTCTCTCCCTCCCTCATTGTCTCCGCATGTGCCTGTGTCTCTTCCTCCGCCCTGATTCTCTCTGGCACTCTCTCTCATTGTCTCTATCTCTGTCCCTCTGTTTTCGTCATACACCCCCCCCCCCCACCCACGCTGTCAGGTGATTCCTACCCACCCCCTTCTCTCCTCACTGACTCGTTCTCTCTCTGGCTCTATCTCTCTCTCTCAATCTCTCTGGCTGTCACTCTCTATCTGTCGGTGTCTCTTCTCCATTCTTATTCTTTCCCTCCCTGTATATCTGTTTCTGGCTCTCTGGCTCACTGTCTCCCATTCTACCCCACAATCTATCTCTCCTTCACCCCCCCCCCTCCTATACACACACACACACACACACACACACACACACACACACACACACACACACACACACACACACACACACACACACACACACACACACACACACACACACAATCACACACACTTACCCTGTCACTCACTCTGTGTATGTTTGCCCCTCTCTACGTCTATCCCTCTCAAACTGACTCTCATTTCCCCCTTTGACTCTGTCCTTCTGTCTGCCTCTGTCTCAATGTCTCTCTCTCTCCCCACTCTCATGTCACATGTATGTGTTTCTTTCTCTCCATCTCCCAGTCTGCCTTTTCTGTGTCCTTACCCACCATGAATCTCCCATTCCATATTTGACCCTTTTTCTCCGCCTTTTCTGTCTATACCCCCCACCACCCCCCTCCTAATTTGACACCTCTTCCCTTTGACTCTGCCTTTCTTTATCTCTACTTCACTTGTGTCTGTCTCTCCTCTTCCTGCATGTTCTCACTCTACATGTCTCTCATTCTGTCTCTCTGCTTCTATCTCTCCACTCTACCTTTCTCCCTGACCTCACTCTCTACATCTATGTGTGCCTCTCACTTCATCTGAGACTTTCTGTGTATCCAAGTCCCATGATTTTGTCCCCATCCTCACAACCTGCCTGTCTCTCTCTCCTCTCTCGTCCCTAGTCTGTTTCTATCACTATCTAAATCTCTCTTTGTCTCCTCTCTATTCCCCAATCCGATTATGTCAATCTCTACATTTCTGTCTCTCTCTCCTCTCTCTTCCCCACTGTGATTCTGTCACCCTCAACATCTTTCTCCGTCTCTCTCTCTTCCCCACTGATTCTGTCACTCTCTACATATCTCTGTCTCTCTATTCCCCAATCTGATTCTGTCACCCTCAACATCTCTCTCTCTCTCCTCTCTCTTCCCGACTCTGATTCTGTCACTCTCTACATATCTTTCTGTCTCTGTCTGTCTGTCTCTCCACTCTCTTCCACACTGATTCTGTCTCTCTCTAAATCTCTTTCTGTCTCTCTTTCCCACTCTGATTCTGTCACTCTCTACATCTCTGTCTGTCTCTCTATTCCCCAATCTGATTCTGTCACCCTCAACATCTCTCTCTCTCTCTCTCTCTCTTCCCCACTCTGATTCTGTCACTCTCTACTTCTCTCTCTCTCTCTCCTTTCTCTTCCCCACTCTGATTCTGTCATCCTCATCATCTCTCTCTGTCTCTCTCTTCCCCACTCTGATTCTGTCACTCTCTACATCTGTCTCTCTCTCTCTCTCTCTCCACTCTGATTCTGTCACTCTCTACTTCTCTGTCTCTCTCTCTCTCTCTTCCTCACTCTGATTCTGTCACTCTCTACATCTCTCTCTCTGTCTCTCTCTTCCCCACTCTGATTCTGTCACTCTCTACATCTCTCTCTCTCTCTCTCTCTCTTCCTCACTCTGATTCTGTCACTCTACTTCTCTCTCTCTGTCTCTCTCTTCCCCACTCTGATTCTGTCACTCTCTACATTTGTCTCTCTCTCTCTCTCTCTCTCCACAATCTGATTCTCTCACTCTCTACACTCTCTCTCTCTCTCTCTTCTCTCTTCCCCACTCTGATTCTGTCACTCTCTACATCTCTCTCTGTCTCTCTCTCTCTCTCTTCCCCACTCTGATTCTGTCACTCTCTCTACTTCTCTCTCTCTCTCTCTCTCTCTCTCCATCTTCCTCACTCTGATTCTGTCACTCTCTACTCTCTGTCTCTGTCTCTCTATTCCCCAATCTGATTCTCTCACTCTCTATATCTCTCTCTCTCTTTCTCTTCCCCACTCTGATTCTGTCACTCTCTACTTCTCTGTCTCTCTCTCTCTCCTCCCCACTCTGATTCTGTCACTCTCTACATCTCTCTCTGTCTCTCTCTTCCCCACTCTTGATTCTCTCACTCTCTACTATCTGTCTCTCTCTCCTTTCTCTTCCCCACTCTGATTCTGTCACCCTCATCATCTCTGTCTCTCTCTTCCCCACTCTGATTCTCTCACTCTCTACATCTGTCTCTCTCTCTTCTCTCTTCCCCACTCTGATTCTGTCACTCTCTACATCTCTCTCTGTCTCTCTCTTCTCCACTCTGATTCTCTCACTCTCTACATCTCTCTCTCTCTCTCCTTTCTCTTCCCCACTCTGATTCTGTCACTCTCTACATCTCTCTCTCTCTCTCTCTCTCTCTCTCTCTCCACTTCCCCACTCTGATTCTGTCACTCTCTACATCTCTGTCTCTCTCTCTCCTCTCTCTTCCCCACTCTGATTCTGTCACTCTCTACATCTCTCTCTCTCTCTCTCTCTTCCCCACTCTGATTCTCTCACTCTCTACATCTCTCTCTCTCTCCTTTCTCTTCCCCACTCTGATTCTGTCACTCTCTACATCTCTCGTCTGTCTCTCTATTCCCCAATCTGATTCTCTCACTCTCTACATCTCTCTCTCTCTCCTTTCTCTTCCCCACTCTGATTCTGTCACTCTCTACTTCTCTGTCTCTCTCTCCTCTATCTTCCTCACTCTGATTCTGTCACTCTCTCTACTCTCTCTCGCTCTCTCTCTCTCTCTTCCCCACTCTGATTCTGTCACTCTCTACATCTCTCTCTCTCTCTCTCTCTCTCTTCTCCACTCTGATTCTGTCACTCTCACTCTCTACATCTGTCTCTCTCTCTCTCTCTCTCTTCCCCACTCTGATTCTGTCACTCTCTACTCTCTCTCTCTCTGTCTGTCTCTCTCTCCTCTCTCTTCCACTCTGATTCTGTCTCTCTCTCATCTCTCTCTCTCTCTCTCTCTTTCTTTCTCTTCCCTCTCAGATTATCTGTCTGCTCTCTCTCTTCCCCAATCTGATTCTGTCACTCTCTACATCTCTCTCTCTCTCTCCTTTCTCTTCCCCACTCTGATTCTGTCACTCTCATCTCTCTCTCTCTCTCTCTCTCTCCCCACTCTGATTCTGTCACTCTCTACATCTCTCTCTCTCTCTCTCTCTCCCACTCTGATTCTGTCACTCTCTACATCTCTCTCTCTCTCTCTCTACCCCACTCTGATTCTCTCACTCTCTCTGTCTCTCTCTCCTCTCTATTCCCCACTCTGATTCTGTCACTCTCTACATCTCTCTCTCTCTCTCTCCTCTCTCTTCCCCACTCTGATTCTGTCACTCTCTACTCTCTCTCTGTCTCTCTCTCCTCTCTCTTCCCCACTCTGATTCTGTCACTCTCTACATCTCTGTCTGTCTCTCTATTCCCCAATCTGATTCTGTCACTCTCTACATCTCTCTCTGTCTCTCTCTTCCCCAATCTGATTCTGTCACTCTCTCTGTCACTCTCATCTCTCTCTGTCTCTCTCTCTTCCCCACTCTGATTCTGTCACTCTCTACATCTCTCTCTCTCTCTCTCCCACTCTGATTCTGTCACTCTCTACTTCTGTCTCTCTCTCCTCTCTCTTCCTCACTGTGATTCTGTCATCCTCAACATCTCTCTCTCTCTCTCTCTCTTCCCCACTCTGATTCTGTCACTCTCTACATCTCTCTCTCTCTCTCTTCTCTCCTCTCTGATTCTTCCCCACTCTGATCTCTCTCTCTCTCTACATCACTGTCTCTCTCTTCTCTCATCCTCACTCTGATTCTGTCACTCTCTACTCTCTGTCTCTCTCTCTCTCTCTCTCTCTCCTCACTCTGATTCTGTCACTCTCAACACCTCTATCTCTCTCTCTCTCTCTCCCCACTCTGATTCTCTCTCTCTCTCTCTCTCCTCTCTCTCTCTTCTGTGATTCTGTCTCTCTCTACTTTCTCTCTCTCTCTCTCTCTTCCTCACTGTGATTCTGTCATCCTCAACATCTCTCTCTCTCTCTGTCTCTCTCTCTTCCCCACTCTGATTCTGTCACTCTCTACATATCTCTCTCTCCTCTCTCTTCCCCACTCTGATTATGCCACTCTCTACATCTCTCTCTGCCACTGTGTCTCTGTCTCCCCAATTCTGACTCTCCCTCTCTACTTTGACTCTCCCTACATATTAAAGTGCCTCTGAATCTCTCTGTCTTTTTGAGGCAGTGATAGCAAGGTGCTGGAAATAATGTACTTCAATGGCCTTTCTGTGATTAACAAAACCTTTGTTCTACTTCTACACACATGACCACACATATCACAAAGCATCTTACTGTATTCACCCTATAGTAGACCCAAATTAAGAGTGAGGCATTGCATTATCTATAAAAAAAATAGTCACTTGAAAATACCTCTCCTCAAATGATGACAACTGAAGCCACTGAGTTAGTCATCATAATCATACAACCCAGCTGCGAACCATTTTGAATGAGAGTAATGGGGAGACATCAGAGAATTATCAAGAGCAACAAGATTTGACTCACCAATTGACTGATCTACGTACTTGCTTCCCAGGGGATTTAAAAAACCTTGCATCGTAAACTTCTCTGCAAGATATAAATCAAATGATCAAAACTGCAGAGTTGATAACCTTTATATACTTTATTTTTGCATCATGGAATGTAACAAAGTAGTATTCATGCAACATTTTTAGCATTTGCATGTTAAACCTTTTTTTTTCATTAGCTATTTTATATTCCAAATTTTTCCATGTGACCTTCATGTTTCTCTCACACAGGAATGCACACAGTTCTTCTTTTCCTAAAGCATTCAGAAAAATAAAAATATTTCAGAAAACAATTCAAGAAATTTGCTAGTACAGAACAACATAAGTATATCTAGGTTACTTGCAAGAAGTTAGGATATTCACCAGCCCATACCTCATGGACTTCCTAAGCTATTTAATGTAATGCAAAAGACCATACATATACCAAGATCAAGAGGGATAACGAGGGTGGAGGCCTCTTTATTGTGTGGGTCAAATAATACAACTTACTTGGATAGACATTCCACTCTGATCCATCAATGAATCTGATGAAGTAGTTGATAACTGATTTTGTATCTGGCAGGTTCCATCTGTAAGGTCTTTCCTAATGATATAAACACAATATGCATTAACAGAATGAAATGATGTAATCGTATCATATAAGAAATTTTCATTAATTAGTCTTCATGCAAACGTTCTAAAGAAAGTTTTCCTCCAGAAATATTATTTTATAAAAATGCCATTCTAAATATAACACTCACTTTGTTCTTTTGCTTTCCTGGTAAATCTTTATTCATGGTCCTTGCACTAATATCATCCTCGTTGTCCTGTACACCCACAACAGCTTACTTTGCATATATATGGCTGCAATTTTACTGTATAAAGACACTGTTATTGTTTAAAAAATAATCTTGCTACCTGAACGGCTTGTTTCTGAACAGTGGTTGTGGCATGCCTGTTTTCTTCGTGAGATGAAATTTTGAAAACCATTAATGAAAAAATGAGGAAAAGGAAAACATTACACAGGAATCATACATGTATAATGAATTGCATAAATTACCAAAGGTTTGACGATCATTCTTTTCCTATGACCTGGGGAGTCCAACTGAAAGGAGTGACAATGACATAGTCAGATATTTGAAAACAAAACAGTTTAAAATTAAACCTGGTCAGGGAGAGCAACACACATGCATATTCACAGGAACAAAAACAAGTCTCAAACCTGGTCCATATGGTCAATGATAGGGGCCACCTGAACAAGTGTATTCAATGCAGGTGGTACTGCATAAATGTTCTTGTCAATTGCTGTTTAATGCCCTATGTGTTCCATGAATGTGCTGATCACATCTGGGCATATGCCCTCCATGCCCCAGAAAATGGTGGATGACCGGTGGAGTACTGATGTGGCTGTTATGGTTGGTATCAAGACTTGTACAAATATCTCTTACTTCATTATATCCAACAGTGCTGTAATCTGACTGCAGTGTATAGGCAAATACATAGTCATTCGATAGAGACGCCCCAGCCATTTCCCGCATATCCTATATGACGAGCATTGTGATGGCCATGATGCAATCTCTTGGTATCAATATAGGGACTAGGCCAGTCCCTTTGCCCATAACGAAAATAGTTCTTGTTAAATGTCCCATGACACTTAGAGCATATGACTTTCGTCACTTGAGATTTTCTTTGTGAAATAAGATCATCTGACCTTCCGTGATTGGCTAGGGTCATCTTGTTATGCTGTAATATGCCTTCTTTTCTGAGATCTGTCAGAGCTTTTAGGCGGTCTTTTGGATTCACAAGCAGTTTCAATTTCTGAACGTCTGCTTCACCTTTGTGGACTGAAGGTAAGTGGGATCGGATATCTGCTTTGAAAACACTACAGTACACACATGGGCGATGTGGCTTTTCGGGTCCCTCTGTTGAACATAAAAAACCCACAAATGTTCAAACACAGACCTTCCATCCAATTCAACATTTGACATTTAAGGTCAACTGGCAGTATTAGATCAAATAAGCCTGAGTGCCCTGTTGTTATGATGGGCAATTATGTGACACCAAGGAAGGTGTTGTTGTTAATATACATCTAGTTAAGTCAAAATTGCTCTATGGAACTAACCAAAACACAAGGGCTTTATACCTACTTGATCTACTGGGCACTTGATACTAGGGAACTGGCGATTCCTTGATATCATTTGACTTGGCTGTGGAAAGAACCAGAAACTTATATTTCATGCAGTCAATAATCCAAAAATTAAGAATTTTTGTTGCAATGAGTACCGTCGGTATTGCTTGCCTCAATAGTCAGGGAATAAACAATTTTTAGTGATTGTCAAACTTGTTATAAATACTTAAATACTAGATAAATATTTTGGTTCATATGAGATAACATTAGCTGTTTATCCCAGGCAAAAGTTGTCAGTTAGGATGGGGGTGGGGATGATTTTAGCACGACAAGGGGGAAAACATCTTATCTTACCAATAACAGGCAATTGCCAGCTCAAGCAATTTTACATTGCCCAAGCTTACCAGCATGGTAGCATGTGGATGCAGTGTAAACTAACTATTTAAGACTGCCCCAGCTGCTAATAAGTGTCAACGCAACAACATGCTGTATACTCACCCGACACCTCCTCGTCTGATTCAAGCAAAGTTTGTTTTTCATCAACAATAGAATTATCAGACTCTAAACAAGCATCATAAATTTAGTGACAATTTGGTGAATTAATGTTATCATATAAATAATACCATATTAAGCTCTGTATCAAGTACACACTGTGTACTTACCAGGCACCTGCTCATCTAATTCATATGATTCAGATGCTGTAACAGAAATGATGTTGAAGAGATACCAAATAACACTGTTCATTCATTAATACCATTCAAGTTTTCGTTTGCCACCTTACATATACAGTCACTTCTGTTAAGCTAGAATATCTTGTTTATTCACCTCGTACTATACACCTCAAGGCAAAAACCTCAACTCTACACCTTCTATGGTGCCACTATTTATCCTGTTTGAGAGGTTGATAAATATATATTCAAGAGAACTAGAAAATAATTGAATGGTAATTTTGTATACTCACAATTGAAACATGATGGCATCGAGATCTAGCTGCTAAAGGTGATGTCTGCAGATCAGAGAAAGATTATTTGGAATAAGTTGGCATCCTTTTAGCACAATAGAACTGTAGGCAT
>CM067342.1:7531562-7554062 GCA_034190875.2 Urechis unicinctus
GCCATCCTTGTACTTTCATGTTTCTATGTTCTGTGTCATATCCCGTCATTCTTGACCATCCTTGTACATTTGATGTATTATCAGGTGCGGGCGCCTGGGTGCATTGATGTTTATTGTAAAAATGTTGAGGCGGGTTTGCCACCATCAGAAGAGACTGACCCTACGCCTTGCATCCTCTGATTGGATAGATGTGGTTTTGCGTATATGCATCAATATGTGATTGGCTGGACACCAGCGAGGTATCGTGGTACGATGGAGGTGTGGGGCAGTTGGGACTCGAGGCTTGAGAGAGAGATATTTTTATATCAGATTAAGTATTACGGGCTTGCAAAGAAGAACGGGTGTTTATTTTTCAGCACACCACTTCTGCCCGATTTTTGTTTGCAATATCCACAGTCGCATAAACTGATCGACTTTAATTCGTACGAACTACAAATTGATCTCGATGACAATGTTTATCAAACTAGTGTATAAGCTACCATGTCGTTATTACAAATTAATGATTCCACGACATCGATGCAGTGGTATTAATAACTACGTTCTGCCTAGGATGACCAATATACGTATATGCGGGTTGTTCACCTGGCATATGATGCGTTATTGATGACACTTGTAATTGGTTAAGTCGTTCCGTGTTTTTACCAGGCTTTCGATGGTAAAGGTAGAAAGAAATATTTTCTATTGGCAATCAGTGACAAATCCCAATTAAAAACCATTGGTCACTGATGTCAACCCATCATACACGTGCTTTTCTGGTATAAATGCAATGTATTCGTCCCAAGCACCTGAACGGTCGTTTTGGTGGTTTGATTTTACTGGAACACTATGATGGCATCAAATGTACCTTAACATAAACAGCATGATCCGCGACAATAGGTATTGATATATTTTAAATGTCATTCACTTAGCTGTCTGGCTGCCCAGCAAGAGTCAACAAGCCTTCCGCTGGAGTAATTGTGGTTTATTCATACCAATTCAATTAAAGTAGGATACTTCTTCTGGGGCCACGGTGACAAACGTTTGTCGAAAGCGACTTGTCATTATGATGGATTGGGCCTTTGACACCAGTGGGACTGTTGGCGCCAAAGTTCCGATCTGCTGCAGTTGAATATCCTCAATACAGAGCAGAGCAACTAAGACATTTATCATCGAAAATATCGATATTGTCTGAAAAAGTAATTACCATGTTATTCTCTGGTAAGCTGTTCATATTCGTCATCCATGAACTGCAGTGGTGACAGTTGAACGGCTCTATGAAGGATCGATGATCACGGTTCAACCAAACAATAAGTGATCGCCTTTATTCGGCCGCTTATAGCTGAACTTGGTGCTTGTCGACGCCCAGCAATATTTCATTTCAATACCAATGACTACACGCGTATAATTACAATGTAAATGGATTCCATGTTTAATGGAGCGAAGTCAAGCATGACTGTTTCATTTTGCTTATGAACAATACTCACTAAAATGTCTATAGAGTTACCAGACTGGGCGGGGCATTCACACAAATTCGACAAAGATGGACATTAACAGTTATATGCTGAGCTTTGGGTGCTGATATTTCATTATACCGCTACTAAACGCGACAAATTATATAGCTGTGACCGCAATATCGCATTTAGTAAGATAGGAAATAACTTTAGATAATGCAGTAAACTTACATATGCTTTCTCATTAACGGTGAGTTTCTTAAGTTATTATAATCCCTGCGATCGGATTAATCAGCAACAATATTTTACAATACTTAGTAATTTCGAAGTAAGTCGACGTTTTCTAGGATAACATTATTGACCTTGCAAAATATATAATCTGCTGCAAATAATTATGGATATCAAATTAAATATGCTAATATTACTCTCTTATAACGCGCATATATATGTGCAAAATCATTTGCAATTGAGAAACATATTAGCCAATTTATTACTGCATCAAACTCAAAATCGTCAATTTATCGCAAAAGTAATGTTCATATCCCCAATAATACCATGCTACTACACCGCGATAACAATCATGTGCTCCCAAATCAGTTGATCCAAGGAGCACAACGCTGCATCCCTACAACACTTTGGAAATGAGCAACACATCTACCATTGAGTTCCAACAGTTGATGCAGCATAACGCATTGTATTGCCAAATGATATGCTGTCAGTAGTGGTGTAATTGAAGCTAAACCCAGGGAGCAAATGAACTCTTTGGCCATCACTTTCATATCAGAAATTGCATAATCTAGCCTTAACGTAATGCGATGCGCTTTACGGTTAATGTCTTCAAGTAAGCGATATCGTTGTGAAATTCCTATGACTTTTGACAGTAATTGATTCAGTGATTCAACGAGTAGCGAAATATCAACGAGTAGCGAAATATGTTGCGTTTAAATGCACATCGTCTACTTATTTGCAAAGCAACATATGAATGAATCCGGATAATGAATAAGTCCACTGTATCCTACTGCAGGTTCTAACAAGCAGCTAATAGGAGGCATCCTGATGGCCGTGGGTTGCGACTTGTGTCCGTGGGCAGTGGGATATTGGTGGTTGAGTGGAGATATGCGGGTGCCGTATCTACAACACACTCCTTTGGCCTGGATATCGCCCAGACGAGTAGCTGGATAGGCCTTGTCCAGTCACTCGGTCTTGCCAATGTATTGGTTGCCCATACTAGATCAGCTTTGTTCACACGCAAAACACCCCGCAAGAGCAATGAAGCTCGTTAGTGTTGCTGCCTTTGCTGATTTTCTGATAACGTCAAATGCACAGCATTCTTGTGTGTATACCTTCCACGTGGATCAAGAGCACGGATGCGTTGTTATGGACGACAGCGTGTCCTAGCTCGCAACCACGGCAAATGAAGTAATGACCAATGCTGGGGTAGCACTGTGTGTCCAGATGGCGCATCACTCCTTTACTCAGGTCTGTTCTTCGAGCCAATCTGTTGTATTTTGTAAGTTTATCAGTTTAACAAAAGTATTTATGGAATTGGTTAAATACAAAGGATAGAATTTTCCACGGTGTAAGGGATGCATGCTGCTTCACGTGTGGCTGCTGGGTCACATTGTTCACACACAGAAGGAAGCTCAGAGCTGCTGTGAAGAAGTTTTCCGCAATGCCGAACTGCCCGGTTGGATGGACGCGTAAATACACTGGTAACCTAATGGCTGAACAATACACACACAAAACAAAAATCAAGGCTTTTTGCTTGGACGAAGCGCCCGATTTTTTGGCATCTGGCGGCCTATACGAAGATGGCGCTGTATTGTACAACATGGAGGCTGCATGCGAGTCATTATCTTGTCCAAACTACGTAAGCGGCCGGGAGTTAACATGCACGATTTTCTCCCGTTAGTTTGTTGTTGCAGAATAATGAACACACCTCACTCATAAACAATTGGATGGTTTACAACTTGAAGTAATAAATATGATTATCATTGGTTTTGCTGTCTAGTTAATGCATATCTGAACGATTGCTGAACAATCATATTTTTGCGGTTCATGCATAATTGCAAATGACAACAGACTTTGTAGCTTGATGAGTAATAAAGCGTCGATCGTTCCTGTTGTTATCTCTACGTTTAACAATTTTAACGCAATTAATTTATGTTCTGACTATGCTGTGGATCACAACAAGCGGGTGCTACACCAATTTGATAACCATTATCATTGCAATAAAACAGCTGGTAATATTTTTAAGCGTCAATCACTTTTAAATTGGCGGACATTTGTTCCGTCGTCACTTGTGTGACCATTGTTTAGCTTGTGATAAGTTAGTAAAGACGATAATACCACAAGAATATTGAGCCAATTCCTCATAGAGGCAATCCTGGATTTCATTGTGGAAATATTTAATTCGGTAAAAATAATGTTTTTATTTCCATGTATTCAAACACAGCACGTCTTTAGCTTATGAATATTCCCTCCAACAAAGGCGAAGCCTCTGATACCTATTTGCGCAACCAGGATGTAGATTAGGTAATACATGAGCTGCTCACGAGCAGGATTTCTGCAGGTTACGATACGGTGATTTGTCGTGTCATCTATGTATTTGGTTTGGACCGGGTAAGCAAATATCAATTATTTAACCAACCAAAAATGTAATTTGAGTGACAAGCATACAAAGACAAACCCTGCATTAATCCATGTCACGTATTAAAACAAGGCAAGGTAAATATTTAGTGTTATTTAAAAAATGTTCCCTCCTTCAACAAAAGTGAAGCCTCAGGCTTACGCCTGTTTTTACAACGAGGATCCCAAAAGACATGATCTGATCAGGTAAAATACGAGCAGGGTTAAATGTTTGTGTCGTGCCGTCATTGCTTTGGGTTCGAGCCAGGTAAGAAAATCAATAAGTTGAGGTACAAATGGGCAAGTAGACGAGCAGCCAGGTTCGCAGGTAGGTGAATTTGTAAGAATGTAGATATAAATGTAGATAGGCCGGCAGTGCAGGGCTAGGTGTATACGTCTGTAAGGTGATAACGACATAAATCTTATGTCACGGGGTAGGTAGGTGGTTGGGTAGTTTATCATCCGGTGGGGTACGCAGATAGGTAGGTAGGTAGATAGGTTCGAGGGTATACATGTAGGAAGATAGGTAGGTAGGTAGGTTAGAAGGTATGTAGATATGTAAGTAAGTAGATAGGTAGGTGGTTAGTATTGTAGGGAGATTGACACGTAGGTAGGTAGGTAGTTAGTGTGGTAGGGAGATTAATAGGTAGGTAGGTAGGTAGGTAGGTAGGTAGGTAGGTAAGTAGGTAGGTAGGTAGGTAGGTAGGTAGGTAGGTAGGTAGGTAGGTAGGTAGGTTGGTAGGTAGGTAGGTAGGTAGGTAGGTAGGTAGGTAGGAAGGTAGGTAGGTAGGTAGGTAGGTAGGTAGGTAGATATGGAGGTAGGTAGGTTGGTAGGTAGGTAGTTAGTGTGGTAGGGAGATTAATAGGTAGGTAGGTAGGTAGGTAGGTAGGTAGGTAGGTAGGTAGGTAGGTAGGTAGGTAGGTAGGTAGGTAGGTAGGTAGGTAGGTAGGTAGGTAGGTCGGTAGGTAGGTAGGTAGGTAGGTAGGTAGTAGGTCGGTAGGTAGGTAGGTAGGTAGGTAGGTAGGTAGGTAGGTAGCCGGAGCGTTGTAGTCGTTCATACTGCTTCAGAGACGGTTCCGTCTTGTATAGAGTCGAGGTTAAAAAAACTGCATTAGATATTGTCACAACTTGTCACAGGACAAAAGTATTGACACCAAATAACTGCATCAGAGAATGTCGCATGTTTTTTTCCGAGGCAGAAGCAGCGAAGTACAAGAGCGGTTTTTCAGACTGTCACGAAGTCACTAAGAGGAATACATATTCTCTACATGAAACGGAGCGAGGTTGGGTGTGGCAGTAGATGGGGTGTACAGTACGGTGTGTGCATATTTATTGCTCTTCCAAGATATAAATCCCATGAGGCAATACTACAAAATCTCAAGGCAACGGGAAAGAAATTGCTAAGATTTATATTGGAATGTATTCAGGATGTGTATTGGCGTTTTAGGACCAAGTCCCACGACTCAGTTGTATAGGATTCGAAGAAAAATATAATTAGCAGGAAAAGACTGGTAGCACATTTCATTGTTCTAGCTAGACGATTAACTTGCTGCATAAACAATGGACACAAGCTGTTGGTGTGCTTGTTTTCAATGTGGAAACAATATGCATCACTACATCAGCAATGACGCCCGCATTTGTGGTCAGCTGAGCAGTTGGGATACGTTAATTGTCATTTTTATCTCAATTAATAAGCTTACTTGCTTGTCGTTTGCCAGTGATATGTTTGGTTTGTCTTTATACACAAAACCGAAACCCTTCAGTATCATCAGTTTTGGCGTATTAGTAATTCGACTTTGAGGCTCTAAACACTAGATTGGTAAGTCGATTGTTAAGCTATTTGATGATGCAATTCTGTCAAAGCTATCTCCAGACAATTAATAGCAAACTTGGTGAAAGCCCCACAGCAGATATGCTACTTCAACAAAAATGACGAAACCCCTTAGATAT
Organism: Urechis unicinctus; assembly: GCA_034190875.2. Classification (NCBI taxonomy): domain Eukaryota; kingdom Metazoa; phylum Annelida; class Polychaeta; order Xenopneusta; family Urechidae; genus Urechis; species Urechis unicinctus. The sequence goes on from CM067342.1 coordinate 7,537,572, forward strand.
TTTGGAATATCCGCCACCTTGCATGCGTTAACCTTAAACGAACGACATCTTCGGTTTATTATAGTTGTTCTTATTTTATCGCTTAACGTGTAAACCATCTAGATACACAACATCAAGTATTATCTACATATATAAGGATACATTCAACCAGCATCATATGCTTCTCTTGTTCATACAATTATTGACGATTATGATAAAAAACAACAATACATGGATTAAATACATAGATATCATTACATGATCCTGACACCAGACCTATAGACTATTCTTCTTCCAGATTCATATCAAAGCTGGTGAACATGTGAACATGACACATTAAAGACTAACTCTTGTCCAGTTGCAGAAGGTCTTCTATAGCATTTACACTATCTGAGATTTGCGAGATCATGCACGGGAACTAACAAATTAGTATGTATATGTTCTACAATCAAGTATTGCTAGTGAGCTGAGTTACATAGAAAATAAAATATGGGTTTATGCAGCCGCATACGGGTGATTAAGTGCCAATGTGGTGTTGTTCGACTTGTAAACGCTGATGAATAGGACGAATATGGTTCGAGGCTCTCTAAAATGTGGCGCATAAACATATACGTAGCTTATGGTACACGCTGCGATATCGACTCAACAGATAATGGATGATGACAGGTAACGACTAATTGTAACGTGATGTAAATGTTCGACAAGAGAGCATCTGGAGTATTGCTATTAAATATCCTTACGATGATTGCGTTTATACAGCCGTTGATCGGGTGCCAATGGGTGATTAGATGACATAATTAGAGTAGTAGTAGAATATGTGGATACGACCAATATATATATATGCTTTATTTAAGCAGGTGCATAGTAAAGCAATGTGGAGGTAGGGATGTGTAGTAGAATCAAGGGTTAACAGTCGTGGCTAGTCCTTCACCCCCTTATATTATCGCCGACTATTTATTTCATGATATGTACGCAAATATATGTATTCACACACATTACTCCTATTGGCCCTGTAAATTATGATACAACAAATAATTTCTTTTTAATAGAGACTAGCATCTATATATTATGGCAAAATGTTGAATTGTGTGTGGGGTTGAAACACAAAATGAATTGAATGCAATAAACGATGTGTTTTACATGACATATGTGATATGTGACATTCGTCTCTATGGGTCGGACGATTGCATCTGGGAGTTACATACATAAGGTTTACGTGCAACGGATGTATATTTAGTCATGTTGTTTGCCGACAGAGATGCCCATGTGGTGTGGTTTTGAAGCAGAAAAAACAAAAGCACGACATTGGATTATTTATGGTCAGTGATAACTAGCAAATCCGCTCAAAGGCTTAACCAACAAGGGGAGGTGTTAGTTGATGTTAAAATTGAAAAATTACTCAATCCCTTATTAGTAAATTGTTGTCATGTGCCAAAAATACATAAATACATACATACATACATGCTTACAAACATACATACATACATAGATTCATACATACATACATACATACATACATACATACATACATACATACATACATACATACATACATACATACATACATACATACATACATACATACATACATACATACATACATACATACATACATACATACATACATACATACATACATACATACATACATACATACATACATACATACATACATACATACATACATACATACATACATACATACATACATACATACATACATACATACATACATACATACATACATACATACATACATACATACATACATACATACATACATACATACATACATATACATACATACATATACATACATACATACATACATACATACATACATACATACATACATACATACATACATGCAAACGACATTAGATTTTATATTGCCTGAGGGTATATAGTTAGTGAATCATTCTCTTTTGCAAATTTCTAAACTCGGTATACTATAAGTGATTAGCGGAAACACTGTGTATAACTTCTTGTACGATTTAGCAATCAGCATGTTTAGGCTACTTACTGATTGATCTGCACTAGTACCTCTCCATAACCAGCATATACTACACTAACCCAGCTTATATATAGATATTAACTTCGGTTTAAACAGAGGTGTAGATAGGTATAGAGAAGGAGTGTTTCGATTTACATTGATGCTGTAATGTATAATGGTGTCGTAGATTGATGTGTGTCATGCTGATAATGCAACTACTTGGTCTTTTGCATTCGTTTGATGCACTGCTTGTGCTACAGGCGAATGGCAAGTAATGGCTGATATTAAAATTATTTAAATGCTTTAAAATGACAGCTGGTAGAGTTTCTACGTTTGCATCATAGCGCTGAAGCTGCTTGATGACAGAATATTTACATTTATCTTAATTTGTTGCTGTTTTTAGAATAGCTTTACAAATCTTACTCCATTTCTGTCCCGATTGAATTGTACCAATAATGTGATTGTTACCGGTTGCAATATAATGTAGACGTTATCGTTCAATTGCAATCCGTAATCTTCTTGATTATTGCATTGTGGTGCCAAATATACCTAACAATAACAAGGATTGAACGGCTGCATACTTTTATTGGCATTCGCAAACACACTTATGTGTCGTTTCTGCAAAGCTTGCATATAAAATACCTAGCTTCCGTACAGAGACCAAACGCAAGCAATATCATCGGCTTGCAAGGTACTAAACGGTTGGATGATGGGATTCATAACAGCTGCTTTGATGTCCGAATGTTCGAGTCCAACGCAATGGCCGAACTCGTGAAGTCCGACACGTTGCAAATTATAATCTGTAAACCCCAAAAGCACTCAAATCATGCATTGTACTTTCTTATAATGTGAGTAGAGAAATAGACACGAAGGAAAGCCAAAATGTTTTGATAATGACATGTCCAGGATTCGTCTTCATCAAAGCAAGCTTCTCCATCAGGAGGGTATAAAGCATAGGCCAGCACACCCCCTTGACCACCAAAACCTCTGTGGTAGCTGTGGCTGCCGGACACAAACTGGATCTTGATATCACCAGGGCCAGACACCATCGAAAACCTTAGTGGGCTAACCGCTGCAAAGGGCTGAACGAACAAATGTATGGCAGCTAGTACAATGGCATTAGATAAAACATTACGCCAGATCGCTATAGCTCTTGATGTTGTTGGTATATCAAGGTAAAGCGGTTCAGCAACTATAGGTCACGTACTGCTATATCTATAGCCCAGAGCGTCCCAACATCTTAAAACACTAGTTTGATCAATAATATGATGTCGTAATATCTGAGTGACTATGGCGTTTGATCAAACGATCGTGTATAGGGTGTATGCTATCTTATAATGATGAAGGAGTGAATAGCTTGGTAAACTCACGGAAAAAGCAGCAGCCATGGCACTGCGTATTGTGTTCTCAGAGAGATCGGGTGAATAGTTGATCATACTCCAAGTAAGCGAAGTCTTGGACCACTTCGCTATTACACGATTGCAAAGGTAATATGATGGCAAGGTGTTCATACATTAATGTATCGGAATTATAATCTAAGTGTATTAGCCACCAAAGTCAAGTCACGTAAAGGAATCGTCAATTACACTTGGTATTGTATCGAGCCACGCCTGTGGTGTTCACCAGCGATTTGTCATCCATCCCACAACGTGGTTTGGTCATCATCTCCAATGTAGCCTCACCAGAGTCGTTGGGATCACATACGCACTATGGCTGTTTAATTGCTCTACCAGCTGGGGCATCCTGAGAGCTCTGTGTATTCCATATGGTGACGGGCTGCATTACGGGGCGGTGACGGATTAAGAGATTAAACACGCTGGTTATGGAGAGCCGTTACTGCAGATCGAACAGTGAGTAACATGAATACTATTGATCACTTTAACAGACAAAACGGTCCACATGGTATATTATTGATAATAACGTGATTCTTGTAATATGATCTGGTGGCAACCCAATTGATGCCATACGGAAATGTTGCAGTATAATGCTATTATAATTACATCAAATAACGTCCTTTCGTGGACACCGATATCTGATTTGCTATGCCTGGTAAATCTGCAACAGATAATAATCCTCAAATCGGTCTGGACTGGGAAACCAAGTGGGCGCGGCCTAATAAGGAATGCTGCCGAAATATCACTATCATCTTCATCCATAACCGTCGCGTTATCACCTCGTTTTTGAAAGGGACTTAAAACCCCCAAAACAAAATATATATGGTTGATGCAAGAAAAGAAGACCTGCTGATATGAAACATGCGCGACAGCGCCTGTTCCATTGTGGTATATTTGCAATATCGAGGTTAAGCACCCTAGTGCTCTTAACAAGCACCTCCTAATAATGAAAAATGTCATCTATGTAATTGTATGAAATTTAATAGCTCAGACACGTAGAAGCTGTGGGATTGTGAATTTTAAGTGTGTTGATTAATAAGCAGTATTTCAGCAGCACTACATCTAATAAAACACATCTGCACGGGTGTGATACTTTAAATGACATTTTTTTCTAAATTAATGAAGCTTATTTGCATGTCGTTTGCCAGTTATATGTTTGGTTTGAGACGTTATACACAAAACCGAAACACTTAATTATCAACAGTTTTGGAGTATCACCAATTCGACTTTGATGAACTGAACACTAAGGTAGATTGTGAAGCTATTCGGTGATGCAATTAAGTCAAAGCACGCTTCAGACAATTACTAGCAAAATTGCTGAAAGCTTCTCAATAGAGATGTTCCTTGAACTATAATGACGGACCCATATAATATTTTGGAATATAGATCGGCTGTCACCAAAACCATTGAACCAACTTGCTTCATGCTAATGTACTTAAGCGATATACAACATTGCACGTAATTTGGCTCGCTTGCTCTATTGCATTGCAACCACTATGTCCCAGATGTTACGTTGAGCCAGAAGACGCATTAATAACCCTCATCCCACCTAGCAGAAGTATTCCAATTTTCTATTGGTTGCATAGGTTTAACATATGTGTGGCCAGGCAAAGTCGTAGGGGGAAAGTTCGTTGGATCATAGGTGCGCCAGATTTCTACAAATTGGCATGTCATATCTATGTTGTGGCGACAAGATCGCTGAACAAAATGATGCCCGTTATATACCTGTTGGAATTATTTTATATCAACCATTCAAAAAAAACATTTTGTCTTCCGTATGGACATTCGTAAGAGGAGAGTCCAAAGCCCACAATGTTGAACTATGTTGCAAATGTTGCTGGCTCGTGGAGTGATGGTATATGTACGTTAAAGTGATGCTTCGACAAAACAAACAAAATTATTATGGAATAAAATAAACTCTTCTATCATACATTTCCGGGACGAAACGACAGCGATATTTAGGCTTGCCCCCCCCCCATCAAATGATTAGACCAGGAACGATGTCATAGTCGCTTCCATTTGCGTGGTATGACGTCGTAGGGTGCGCAAGCGATGCTTACATGTAGTCCTGTTGTTTGATGGCAGTCCACAGCCAATCGATTAATATTTTAGGAGTAGTGTGATTTTGGCTTGTTCATATCCCTTTATTGCTGCTATTTAAGTGAAAAATTATGCCTTGTAAAAGAAATAGCCAAAGATAAAGATGATCGGTTTCGGAAACAAAATGGAACTGCCGACGAAAGAGGCGTTCAAGACGAATATGGAACGGCAAATGTCGAGACGGACACATCACGACTGGACACGTAGGTATGGTATTCTTGTGCATAAGGTGGCGATTTATTAAAATAAATCTGTGTTATAAAGAATATACTAGAAGCAAATCAATACATTCTCTACCTTGTATGCGTTAACCTTTAACGAATGAGAATGCATCTTTGGTTTATTGTAGTCTTTCATAGTTTATAACTTAGATCCAAGCTGTCTACCATCTTGATGCACGACAACTTAATATTTAAAAATACATATCACCTACATTATATGTTTTTTTAGTACGTATGATGAATCTTCATTGACGATTATGATAAAAAACAACAGCATATGGATGAAATGCATACATAACATTACATGATCCAGAGACCAAACCTAGAGGTAATTCATCTACTTGAACGACAGCAAATCTGGTAAACATGTACACAAGACACATTAAAGACTAACCAGAGAAAAACGCCCGATTGTCCCTGGCAAGTAGGTGAAGCCGTCAGCCAAGTTAAGCTGCCATGACGGGACAAGTCGTTTTCATATTCTATTTTGTTTTGTCTTTAAACGAAGCTTATCAAGATCGATCGGCGATTCCTGGGAACGTGCGCTCAGTTTACCGAGAAAGAAAACCCCAATCGTCCGTATGCGAGCTCAATGTCTAAACTAACTGCGTTGCGAGACTCGTCAACTCAGCGCGACGATTCCTGGTTAATTCTGCGTTAGTCTTCGCTATGTCTATCAGGCAAAATTTTATACTATAACCGGAAAAGCCCGACAGGACAAGTATTTCTCAGGGTTAGTGTTTCTCTTTTTTCACACGTGTCCATGAGTGGAAGATCTTCTAAAGCATTTACACTATGTGATAGTAACTAGATCATACAAGGTAAATAACAAACTGGTATGTTTATATACTACAATCAAGTATTACTAATCATGGGTGTAAAGTGAGTTACATAGACAATATAATATGGGTCTATGCAACCGTATACCAGTGATTAGCATCCACCAGATGTTATTTATATCGCGGGCTAGCTGTCAATATGGTGATGTTCGACATGTAGACGCCGATGAGAGTATGTTTCAATGCTGTCTAGACTGTTGTTCACATAAATGTATGTGTAGCATGTGGCATATGGTGCTGTATCGACGGAACTGATAATTAATGATGACAAGTGACGACCAATTTTAAAATGGTGTAAATGCTCGACACGAGAACACCAGGAGCATTTCTGTTAAAATTGTAGAATGATGATTCTGTTTATGCGGTAAAGCGATGGCATAGATCGATATATACAGCCGTTGATCGGGCGCCTATAGAGTATATGATGACATCTTTACGTATTAGAATATATGGATACGACTATAATGTACATGTGTTATGATAGCCGCTGCGTAATTAAGCAATGTGGAGGTAGTGGTGTCAAGTAAAATCACGGGTTAACAACAATGGAAGGTCATTTACCCCCTTATATTATCGCCGACTATTTATTTCATGATATCTACGCCAATATATATATATATATATATATATATATATATATATATATATATATATATATATATATATATATATATATATATATATATATATATATATATATATATATATATATATATATATATATATATATATATATATTCATACACTTTACGCAAATTTGCCCGGTTAATTACGATAGTCAAACCAAGTACTTTTAAGGTAACCAGCAATTATCTTTTATGACAAAAGATTATTCAATGACCAGCAGGGTACACATTGAATTGTTTGGGAAAAAAACCTCAATACCATGTTAAGCACATGTGTCATACTCCTTGTACAATGCTTAATCAATGAATTAAATGTAATGTACAATGTATTATTTCTTACCCATGTGATATTGGCTCAAATTCCAAAACAATGTTAAAATTCATTTATATCGGGATGGTCGATTACAAATAGGATTTCTGGTGCAACAAATGTAGATTTAGTATCGCTGGCTGCTGACGACTGAGGTGCCCATGTGGTGCGGTTTTGATGCAAAAATAACATTTAAGACACTGGATTATTTAAAGACAGTGACATCTTGCGCATCCGCTCGAACGCCCATGCCTACACATGGAGATGTTTTACGATGTTGGAATTTTCGCATTATATACAATCATGCAAGACAATCCCTTATCAGTACAACTGTTGCTTCGTGCTATGTGCATGATCCCTATGGGAAAACTACAGTTAATTCTTATCCTATGCCTTATTTCCGCCAAGCTCCTCGTCATCAAAGGTTTGTAAGGCATTTCAATACTACTAAGATACTATCAGTTTCTGCATAACAAATTTCCATGTGTCACAAGCACAAAGTAGAGTAGATTCAATTAAAAGTATATCTAATTTACCTGCTGCATTTTGGACGAGGACGAAAACTCGCTAAACAAAACACTGCGCGAGTTAAAAACCTAAGATCCTGGTTAATACTCCCTTTTCAATAACATATTACTCCCCTTAATCCAAATAATGTACTGTACCATTCGTCTTGACCTCATTGTACGGGCTTTTCAAGTGTGTCCCTGAAATTATAATAATATTTTGTGCGACGACCGTTAGTACTGACCATAGATTCAATAACGCTCACAGGACTGATTGGCTGTGGACATTGTGATGCCTTGTGTTCTTATCAAGCAAAAGAAACGGAACGTAAAGAGTATATATATAGAGAGGAGAGAGAGATAGAGAGAGATAGGAAGAGATATATAGAGAGAGAGATATATATAGATAATATAGAGATATAGATATAGAGATATAGATATCACTATATATAGATATCTATATCTAGATATATATATATATCTATATACTATCTATATATATATATATATAGATATATAGATATATCTTCAGAGATATAGATATATATCTATATCTCTAGATAGATAGTATATATATAGAGATAAGGATATATATATATATATATAGATATAGAAGATCTATATATCTATATATATATATATATAGATATATATATATATATATATATGAAATACGTTGAAGACATGATATATATGGTCCGCCAAATAGACGGTTCAAGGATGAATAAACCCATTTGGCACACCAATCTCTTTCCTCCTCCACCATATATACATATATACTGGTACTGACTAGCGCAGATACCCACCGCATGACAATGTAGTAGAAATCTACACTACTGAGTGGTCGCTATTTGGAACAAGCTGATATATATATATAGATATAGATATAGATATAGAGATAGATAGGAGAGAGATATAGAGAAGAGATAGCATAGAGAGAGAGAGAGAGATAGAGAGAGGAGAGAGAATAGAGAGAGAGAGAGATAGAGAGATATATATCTATTTCTATATATATAATATATAATATCTATATCGCTATATATATATATATATATCTATATATAGTCTATGTATGTATATTATATATATATATATATATAAATATTTTAGATGTGGTACCAGTTGGGACTTAAATGTAGAAATTTAGTTGGAAAAGTTAATTCCTTTAGAAAGTACCGATAAACGTGGCATTTACAGGAACTCAATGATGTACTGGCTGTTTCATTTACTCACATTCTTCTCTCATTCGTCCTCGTTTGCTTACGCATTCACACTCGCGCAAACTCATTGTTCAGAGTATAGAGTTGAGAGACACGCCCTGCAGCGCTTTGCGCAGCTAGCCGGCTAGTAACCTATACCCATTTAGCTTGGATTGATCACATGCCATATCACAGCTACAGTCCACTTCCCTAGCAAAGCAAATTTGGATCAGTTTGTTCCACCTATTTGTTTGAAAAAAGATTGTTCCTTTAGCGTCGTGAAGGCGGGTTTGATTTCGTGCCCTCCATTCATTTTTACCTAAAGACACATGTATATTTCTTGAGGAAAATTGATTGATAGCAGTTCGCATTGTAGCACCAGTGAGCTGTTACACATCACGTGGAGGGGTTACTTGCCAGAATGAGAAAAGTTTTATCGGACAGTAGCAACCAATTGCAATCAGGTTCTGGGGTTGATGATGGGCTGCCTCGGTACGGGAGATGCGCAGGTATGGGGTAGCCCCGGTTCTGATGGCAAAGAGTGACGGGATCCAGCAGTTCATACACATAGAATAAGTATGTAACCAGTGAATCCGAGGATGATATTCAGTTGTTATTACATCGCTTCACAAATCCCTTGAGACAAAAACAAGCCTTGTTGATCAGATACCCTTTGATTTAACGGGCCTGCCATGGTGATGCTAACGATTTAAGGTGAACGTACAAAAGCGCTTGGATAAGGCTGAACAAGATTGACAAGCATAGTGACAGGAGCAAATGAGCCACCTAATATAGATTCAAACAATGAGCGTAACACATTATTTGAATAAACAAGGTTAAAGGTCACATCGTGAACAGAAAAACAATTCAACGACTGCCCAATAAAGACATATTTCTTGCTGGGGGCATTTGCGCTCTTGTCCAAGCGCAAGGTATTAGGATAGCACATTTAAACAATGATTGGGTGGAAAATCAATACATCGGCGGCACAGATTTTGACAGCTTGGGGTTACGGCATTACCATTGCCACAGGCACTGGAGCATGGACATTACGAAATCCCTACAGTAGCACTATGATATATAATAGAAGGTGGGCAACACCCGCAGATGAAAACGCGAGGGCTGCTCAGAAAACCGCTTCCCAGCGAGCCATTCGTTCGAATCTGCAGAGCTACTCAACCCGCAATAGCTCACAAAACGATTTAATGTAATTTCTGTGCCGCTGACAGCCTCCGTACATGTCGGGCATATGTATTAATTGTTGATTTGTCATCGCCCGTTCGCAACATTCCGCTGACAACTGAAGGAAATGTATGCAACTCGGTCAACTTAATTCCGCTGGCCTCTAATTGGTCAGTAGTGCGGCACTTACTTTCGAACAATGTAAACGCGAATCACGTTGTTTTGTTGACATATCTCTTAAGTTTACCACGTATTAGATAAATATTCTAAACAACATAACAGTCGAGTAACCCCTTGGTGAGTTATGATGGCGGAATAGATTTACGGTGTTAATTCAGAGTCATTAGCTGCGCATCCCGGTCTGTCATGTTGGCAGACGCTAGCAGGACTCATGAGATACAGAGGTTTAGCACAGCTACAGCGGAGAGCTAACCTTCCATCTTCCCGGTGCTTGGTGTTAAAATTGCTCGATGGGTAAACCCGATGATAGGATTTGACTCTAGGATGAGATTCTAGTCCGATTATATACATTTTAAAGATTCTGCTTTCGGCATAAACTGGACGTGTTCAGTGTTATTCGAGGTAAAAACACGACAATTAATGCGTAAACGCAGCTTTCATTAGAGCGAGTCGATCAGCCATCTGGCATATGGGGCTGGTATGATTTGAAGCCAAAGCTGAGGGAGTGGGATACGTTAAATATCATTTTCTCTAAACTCTTAAGCTTACTTGCATGTCATTCGCCAGTGATATGTTTGGTTTTTGTTTTTATATACAAAACCGAAACGCTTCAGTATCATCAGTTTTGGCGCATCAACAATTCGACTTTGATGATCTAAACACTAAGGTAGATTGCGAAGCTATTCGATTATGCAATTTCGTCAAAGCACTCTGCAGACATTTACAGCAAAATTGCTTAAAGCCTACCAACAACGGCGTTTCTTCTACCATTAATACTGAACCCTATTGACATTAAGGGTTGTGGATCGGTGGATCGGCCGTCGCCAAAACCATTTAACGAATTCCCCGCTTCATGCTAATGTACTCGATTTCATGGCTTGCTTGCTCAATTTCATTACAAGCGCAATGTACCAGATGTTACATTGTTAACTCATTATAATTCCTTACTGGCTGCATATGTTTAGCATAGAAGTGGCCAAGCAAATTGGGAGGGGCCCTGTCGGCTGGATCATGGATGCGCCAGACTTCCATAAATTGGCATGTACCAGATGTTACGCTGTAAACTCAGCATCATTATTCCCATTGATAGCCCTCACCCCACCTTTTTGAAATATGTCCCTGCTGTCTGCATAGGTTTAATGTAGGACTAGAAAGGCAAAGTGGGAGGAGCGATGTTGACTGGATTATTTTATGCCTGTAGCAATACAATGCTAGTCCAAACACCCCAATGCCGCCGAAAACCAAAGGTGCAGCCCATGTTGGCCACGCCCACCTTTCCAGAGGCTTGATCGTTGATATTGGCTTGACAGCTTCGTCTCTAGCATCTGTAAGCGCAGCCTTAGCCTCTCAGAGCTCTCTCAGAAGCTTATTTTGATTGGCTTTCCGAGCTGCAGCACCCTTTTGTCCTGCCGCAACCTTTTTAGCGTTTTTCGTAGTGGTCACTGACGTTATCTCCGCTGGTGTTGTCTCTCCTTGATTCGTATTCGTTTCTTTCATTTTTACTTACTAAATTTATTTGTCCAATTGACAGCTCTTAGTAAGCACCTGTTATAGCGTAGTTAAGCACATGCTATAGCAGAGTTAAACACATACTATAGCAAGGAAGTGGTGTCTTCCTCTCCACTGGCCCCTGTTGATTCAGTGTTTGTTTTGCCAAATTGACAGTGCTTAACTGTTGTTAAAGCCGCGGTTATTGGAGCTAAAAACATACCATAGCGATGATATAGCTCACAAGTGGCAGTGCTTAGCACGTGTTCAACAAACGGGTCAGTCTCGAGGTTTGTGATTAGCTTTCTCCGGTGGTCTGGTGGGATTGGTAGAAACATACAAGCAATACCTGAGTATAGCTGTGGCAATGATTGACGTAGATTGCGCGTCATGCTAGCGCCTAGCAGAGCCTCGTATCTCACATACACCTTTATGATCTCTTCATCAGACATTGATTCAACCTGGTAAATTGTAAGGCGCTCCCAACCAAGGTACTGGCGAGCCTGCCGACGGCTATGACGGCAGCAAGCCTATCTCTCTTAGAAGACATATCTACAAGGGGTGCAACTAAGTTCCGCTACCCCAGACTTTGTCTCCACTAAGATAGTCATGTCCTGTTCATGGAATTTATCAATAATGGTATCAGGATCCATGAATATACGTATACACCTTCGAGCTTCAAAATACTGCAACGCTACCCAGATGAAGAAACCTGAATTGGTAACTGAGGCAGCGGCTGCAATCAAGGCCAAAATCACTTCGAATGACGGCATATGCAGTAGGTTGATCAGTCTTCAGCAGCAGTTTTGCATGCTTGGTCTTTGCTAGTAATTAACGCACTGTGGCACGTTCCACCTTTGTTGGAATTACATCATTTTCACGCAGAGCGTCTTCAAACTAGTCACGTTCCTTAGTGTGAAAGAGCCCCAGCTAGCAAGTCTGCTCACGTAAGTCCTTCACCACAGAGTTGTACTTTTGGGTGAGAACCCAGACACTTTCCTGCGCATGGCGGCCGCTAAAGGCCAGTTCGGATAACATGTCTTTCTTCTTGGTTATGGACTTTGTTGCCGAACAGTCATCAATAATGTAGAGGGTAGGCTCACCCTTAAAACAATGGTAGAAAGCCGTTTTGTGTCTCTTTTTGTATGCTTGCTCTGATGTTCGCCTTATATGTGTTGATTATTATCTTTTTACAATAATCATAATATTGGCTCGCAGATACAAACGTCAAGAATTGATTATGTCTCGAAAAATCAACAGTTAATATTTTTTAATTATGGTCCTGTTCTTGGTCTTGTTAATGCAATCGATAGCTATGATAATATTGCGTAACAGAGCTGTCATGAATCAGGAATTTAAACCAAACATCTTTTTCAAGTTAAACAATATCAAGTTGCTTGTGTTTGTATTGACTCATATAAATTTTTCATATGTAAGAAATTTTGTGCTGATGTAAGACAAAGTGGCCTTTTTCAGTTTATATATATATATATATATATATATATATATATATATATATATATATATATATATATATATATATATATATATATATATATATATATATATATATATATATATATATATATACATGTTCTCATCATGCGCTTGATCATGATTGCCGCTGCTAAAAGCCGAAAGCCACGCGACATGGCTCACTTTGCTGCATAGCTGCACCACTGAATTGGTGCGCATCCTGTAAATTGGTTGCATTTTACTTACATAATACATTAAGCGAAAGTAGGTTAATATGACCTCTGACTGGAGCGATTATTGTTGCAGAATTAGGTCAACGTGGCAGGTAGTCACTAAAAGTTCATTGGCTTTCGAAATTTTTCGCAGGAATACATAGTAATCCGATGGTATAGTAAAGCTGGATACATTATCACACGCTTTTGTTCTCATTGTATATAACATTGGCTAAATATTTGTCTGTCATTACAGACTACTTGGTTTTGTAATATAGAGACTTTATATGAAGCTTTATTTACAGAGGTTGATGCAGCATTATTCTCTACAATGCAATCCCTTTATGTTTTAACAGCTGCAACTTAATACTGCATGTGATTCGTCCGCACTGGCAATTAATGACATCATGTGTTTCACATCTGCCCTCCCTCCTCGCTGACGACATCGGGGTAAAAAATATGAATATGAGTGAAACTTCTCATAACAATATACCTCTTAAATTGCATTGTGCCTTCATATGCCTTGTTAGTTCCATGAAGCCAATCTATGAATCCAAAAGATCCTTAATTTTGATTAATATGAAAGATAATATTAAACTACTTTAATCAAAAGTTTGTTTGTTTCTTTGCTCGAATTATAGTCCTTTTTAGAAACTTAGGCTATGTACCTCTCTGAGGGTGGTCACTGTCAGAGAGCATGTCGTCCTCAGAGGATCTTTTACATCACTTAACCGAGATGTTACCGCCATTTTACAGTCTGTTACATAAATGTGTTGGTTCCAAACAAAATTAACGCTCTTATAATCTAGTAACATCTAACTTGAATGCTAAACGCGATGTTGGCACTATCACAAGACATTGTAGACGTTATATTGTAGTTGCTCGTAGTTGCTCATACGCAGAATCAACAGATGAGCATACGTAACATAATGACCTTGCGGTAGCATGAACAGCATGATATTTCATATATCATCACATTGATTTGGATCACTAATTGAAAATGAGCTTTTCGTCATAGATTGACCCACCACTTAAATTGCCATATGACATTAAAACAAATGTTATGTCACTGAAGGTAAGTAACACCATTTATTCATCTGCGACACTAATTATAATAATATTGAGATGTAATACGCTGACATCAACAATCATCAACCAATAACCACAACGACTTTACAAGTTGACCATTAATATTGTGAAACAATGTGGTGATACAGGATATTAGGTATCCTGAATGTAAAGTGTTATGAAGCACACGTTTTTCCTGTCCATCACATACCAAGCAAAATCCGATATTTAAAACATAAATTGCTTGATGAACCAGCTTATGTGATAACTAGCATTTATTGTAACAGTGTTTATCAATATGGTAATTATGAGGTTAACGCTGCCATTTAGAATATCTTGGTTAAATATATGTTCAGTGTATCCATTGTTGTCATCATCATTGTATACTATCGATAGTTTAAAGGTACTAGTGTAACTTTAGCCCATCGGCTATAAGTTAACAATTGTTCATTCCCGTGAAGGGGTACGTATTATTAATGTGAAGTATCTTTTTAATAGCATTTCGATAACTTTGGTTGTGCCTGGCGTAAATCAGTGGATTTAATGCCCCGTTGAGAGGCACAAAACCCTTAGAAATGTCATGAATGATTGACAATACAAAACCAGGTCTAGAAGAGGTGAGATGCACACACGTAGAGGTAAGATAAGGGAGCCAGCAAAAATAGAACGTTCCAACTATTTTGAAAAACATTTTGGTAATTTTGAATTCTTGATGTGTGTTTACTTGAGCGGCTGTGTTGTTTGCGCCCGCAGGGATAATCGGAGGAGATACAGCATTTGTCTTCCAAGCAGCAACACAAATTGATAAGTGCAGCAAGAACGATATAATGATCATAATCATCGCAACCATTATATATGCATAGGCTACAAAAGCTGGTGGATAAACAAAGTAAGTGAAACAAGCAACTCCAGGTTGCCAAAGATTCCACCCCATTAGAGGTATCGAATACAAACCAATTGACAGAGACCAGAGACATACACACACTTTGACTGCAGTGTTTTCAGTTACAATTGCATAATACCTCAGTGATGCACAAACAGCAATGATTCGTTCAATACTAAGCACTAAAATACCACTCAATGAGGCCACAACGCTAATCATTGCCGCAGACAAACTCAATAAACAGCTGTATTTAGCATTAGAAGCGAATTCAAGACCAGCAAGGGTGTAATTCAATGTGGTAAAATATAAGCCGGTAAGGAATGTCATGATGTCACACAAACACAGGTTAAGTATAAATATATTGATTGGGGTGCGCAAAGATGGTGTCTTTACAAATGCCATGATAACCAAAACGTTTCCAGGAACTATTGGCAGCAAGCACAATATGTGCCAGACATATATAGGTAAAAACCATGACCTGTATAAATATTTTGCGTTGATCACTCTCGACGGATTGATAGTCATTGTCAAGTTCCCTATTTGGAAGGTTGCATCGACTATAGTTGTAGAAGAGTCGCCATAAGTTTGGTATTCTGGGGTGATTAAAGATGGGTCACATGCCGTAGCCTTGATAGTGCAGTAAGTGATGACGAGGACAAGGAAATGATGTCCATCTACAACATAAAGAAACTAAGACAGCAACCATCAGCATAATCGGGTCAGAGTATCAATGTTAACATCATTCAGCATTTTGGTCATGCAAATTAGGAGCCCACCTTATCTTTAACATAATACTAAAATAACTTTTCGTCAGTGTTGGCAATATAACGAAGGG
>CM067342.1:7559062-7566562 GCA_034190875.2 Urechis unicinctus
AGAAATGGCAAAAGCAACCTCCTGCCCCCTACGTCATCTACGCAGACTTAGAGGCGCTCACAGTAAAGCTCCCAGGACCAGCCTTCAATCCAGAAAAGAGCAACACCCAGAAAACCCAAGAACACAAAGGCTACGGGTTTGGCTACATAGGGGTCCGGTGTGACGGGAACACCTCACCCCCAGTCGTCTACAGGTGAAACGATGCCATGGAGAAGTTCCTGAAGGCTTAACAGCGGGAGGATAAAAAGATCAAAGCCGTTCTCTCCAAGCCAGTCCCCATGCGAGTGACCAGGGAGAACCGAAGAGTCCACAAAACTGCAACCTAATGCCACGTCTGCAGCAAACCACTAGGAACCGACCGGATCTGTGACCACTGCCACATAACCGGCAAGTACAGAGGGTCAGCCCACAATATCTGCAACCTAAAGACCTGGACCCAGCCCACTACTATACCAGCCCAGGCCTCTCGTGGAACGCTCTACTCAAGAGCACAGGGGTAAAGCTCAAACTCCTCATCGACTACCACAAACACCTCTGCATCGAGAAGGTTCTGCGTGGAGGGATAAGTATGGTCTCGCCGCGCCGCGCCAAGGTGAACAACCCCGACGTAGGAGACTTCGTAGGAGACAGGAGAAGCCCACGAGCTATATCCAGTACCTCGACGCCAACAACCTCTACGGATGGGCAATGAGCCTGACCCTACCTACCTCGAATATTGAGTGGGGTGGACCGGCCAGAGCCGCTATCCAGACTAGTCCGCACCCACTCTGACGATGCCAAGACTGGATACATCCTTAAGGTCGACCTGGAGTATTCTGCTGAGCCTCACGACGACCACAACGACTACCCCCTGGTCCCAGAGCGATTCCTCGTCTAGACCGAGTGGCTCTCAAACTACCAGAGAAAACTCCTTAACAAATACGGCGGCCACAGGGTCGAGAAGCTGGTCCCGAACCTGAGGAATAAGGAGAAGTACGTACTCTACTACAGGAACCTCAAACTGTATCTGGCCCTGGGGATGAGGCGGACCAAGATCCACTGCGCCCTATCCATCACCTGAAGCCCCTGGATGGAACCCTACATCCGGAAGAACACAGATCTCCGCAAGGCTGCATCCAGCGACTTGGAGAAGGACCTATACAAACTAATGAACAACTCCGTCTTCGACCATGGAGAACCTTCGCAAACGGGTTGACGTGAAGCTGGTCCGAGCTGCAGACGGCAACAAAATAAGAAAGCTCATCCCAGCCCCGCCTTCGCCCGCAAGAAAATATTCGACAATGACCTGGCCACCATCCACATCCACAAGGCCCACCTGGTCCTCAACCGCCCAGTCTACGTGGGGATGTGCATACTCGATCTGTCCAAGCACCTCATGTATGACTTATATTACAACACCATGAAGCCCCATTACGGCTGCGGGGTCAGCCTACTCTATACCGACTCCCTTCTCCTGGAGATCCGCACACCAGACATCTACGCCGACATGAAAAAAGATATTACCCTATTCGACACCAGCAACTACGACTCAGCCCACCCGCCCCACAGCAACGAGAACAATAAGGTTCTAGGAAAGATGAAGGACAAGTGTGGCGGTGTACCCATCAGGGAGTATGTAGGCCTGCGCCCAAAGATGTACTCTATCTGTTTTGATCGCTCTGTGTTATATCCATCTGTGGACGAGTTTAGCATAACAATCGGCAGCTTTGCGCGAGACAGGTCAGATAACCATGAGTACCATGCTCGAGTAGCTGATGTCATCAGTAACACAGGACCAGGATGGCAGCCTGTCGACAACGAATGGACAATGGGAAAGCGTCAGCTCTTTTCTGGTGCACACTGTCTCAATATGCGTGGATTCGTTGTTCCAAACTTCGTAAGATGTATGTAATTTAAGCTACTGCTGCCACATGTGCCTGCAATTCTATGACGCTTAATTGATTCCATGAACTTAGTCACAATTTTTGATACATGATATTAATGCATGAGTTTACATTGGACAGCGTTAAATTTGCTGGAGTGATCACCTGACATTTGGCTACGGAAGTTTTGTTTCATCTATTGTGCTGTATATTCCCACGGGGCTGTGAAGCAGACACTGATGCTGACCCAAATTGCACATTGGACCATTTGTATTGACATCCTCGGGAGTGCATGAATGACAATATATTCACGCATATAATGTATGTCATTTTGAGGAATGTTAACGCATATAATTCATTTTGACGGATATCATAGAAAATCGAAGCACAATTACTTGTCCGTGATTAACATAAATTAGCAACAGATGGCATCCCCACAACTTGCTGAGGTTCATACAGAATGTGACTTAGTCAGGCGCTGTATTGCCGGGAAAACTATTGGTATATTACCACTACATCACAATGAATCCCAGTGAAAATGACGACGGTTATACAATACTGTGTTAATATTCCCTGTAATATTGTGCTCACAATACAATATATATATATATATATATATATATATATATATATATATATATATATATATATATATATATATATATATATATATATATATATATATATATATATATATATATATATATATCTCATATATATATATATCTTGATATATATATATATATATATATATATAATATATATATATATATATATATATATATATATATATATATATATATATATATATATATATATATATAGGCTGAACCTGATATTTTCTTTATGGAAGTTCCTGTGTGTAGCAAACACACATCAGTATGCCACTGATCCTGCCACAAAGAATGAGATTGCTACAGCTAGAGTTGCAACTCGTTGGAGATGATACAATTTATATTTATTGTACGATTATATTTGGTTCTAAGCCCAAATCTTGAATAATTGTCACGAGCTGAAAAGCTTGCTGGTGATGTCTTTGTGTAGGCTATACCTGTGTGCCGTGCATGAGAGAGGGCTTAGTATTACACCGATCATTGTTTCCATACCAAATCAACCAGGTATTAATGCTTTGAGCTTGGGCTATGCAGGCTTGATATTAATAGAGCAAACATACATAAACTAAAATAGTCCGCAATCCTCTATTTACCAGGCGTTGTCAGGCTTCGTCAACTGAGCGAATCATAGCTTCATGAGGCGCCTAGGTGTCACGTTCGCCGTCATGTACTAATCCCAATTATTCTGTCAGAATATGGTCTCTTTATCATACATAACGCAGTGATCGTGATCACCATAAAGTTCCACAAACAAAGAGTGTTTTGTTTTCAACACGCTGCGGGTAAGTTACAAATTGTTCTCACACCTCCCCAACACGAATATGCCCGAGGGTCTAACAACTCACAAACTATTATGACATTGTCAAATCGTGTCGGCGGCAGATGCCTCCAGTCATACTGTCAGGTTTGTTCGACTTTTTTGAGTAGGCAATTAGCCTGAATCTAGACTGCGATCGAGTTAGCATTAGCACGTGTCACGAATACATATATATAGGGCGTATAGAAGTGGATAGAAATCGAGTAGGGGCTGTAGCTAGCGTAGTCATATTGTATCAGGCAGTAGTTGCCTTCCACTAGAACACTGCCCCCCCCCCCCCCCATCTCCGACCCACCAGATAGTTTGGTGGTCACTCGGGAGACAGGGGTGAATACATAACAGCTGGGACGCTAAATTGCGCGGAAATCGTCTGCAACTTTATCTGGTCATTGATATGTATGAGAAATTTCTATTTGGTTGTGCCTACATAATTCGAAGAGTCAAACAAATTACCACTGCCTCTTTGTCACACCGCATCACACCGTTTTCGCGTACCAGCTGCTAGTGATAGGAGTTTTCAAGACTCCAATGTTTGCAGTCAATCTTTATATAATAACGACCAGCGAGAAGGGACGTCTTAAGACTCGAGTGCATGTTTCCTGTCTTTATGTATCAGCGGCGGGGGAGCCGTTGCATATTAGCATCTAGAGAGGACGGGCGTTTTAGCTCTCCAATGGCTGCGTCCAGTGTTAACGTATTAACAGCTTAGGTAAAGCGATTGCCTACGGGAAATATATTTGGGTGGGTGGGTGGGTGGTAGAATACTCGGTTGCCTGTCTATCACCCTACCATATTGACTGCTCAAATGGAATAGCATTTAATGACAGGTATTGTAAGATAGTGTTTACGTATTAATTGCTTTGGAAGAGGGGGCTTTAAAGACAGAAGTGCCTAGTTTCCATCATGGAGATAAAGAGAAATAGCTCGAAAAAGAATTACTGCCACCACTTCAATATGTCTTGCGCTAACTTAAAGTAATGGTGTATGGTGATAAGTGTATAGCACAGCTGTGTATCACATTGTAGGGTGGCATATGGAGGAGCAGTTATTAATTTAGAGGGTCGTGTATCTTCTGACGATTACATACTTGTACCATGCGGTGAGGCGCTGGACGTCAGGGTGAAAACGTGGCAAGTCTATGGCTCATTGTTAGGGTCAGTCTGTAGTGTTGTTCACTGCGAGGTGTTGATCCATGGTATACTCGGTTTACCTGGAAACCTGCGGAGGGGTAGCTGAGCAGAAGCAGAAGATAGTCATGCTTAATTTCAATGGTTTGTACAAGTGTTCTGCTTCACAACAAACCAAGTCTCTTGTCACGGAGTGTCCACTGTTAAAGCTGCTTTCTAGCAACACTTAATAATGGCAATTTTGGATGGGTCACGTGCCCCATTTTGACCCCCTCGTCTACTGGGCCTAAATAACTTATGTCAGCCGTAACACAGGGCCAGGATGGCAGCCTGCCGACATGTAATGGTCTCTTTGGGAGGCTAGTATTCTCCCCGTGCCCACCGTATAGCGTCCATGGACGTGGATGTAACGTCTCAAGCTCGAGCCTCTTTTGCAATGACACCGCATGTTACAACCTTGTTTTCTTTGAACGCCCTCAGTGACAGAACGCTTGCCTAAAGCTTAGAACCATGGTGGTACAGTTATACAGTCCGCTAGCTTGGTAGCATTGGTTCGATAACTCTTATCACCGTCTCTCTGTCACTGTTCCCCTGTTTCTCTTTTCCTTCTCCCTCTCGCACCATTTCCGAATTCACCTGTGTTCTTCAATTCTCCCTTCCTCTCTACTCATTCCTGTATCGCTTCCTCTATTTTACTCTCCTCGCAAATACTTCTTTTTCTTCCATTCTCCCAATCCCAATTGTCTCCTCTTGCTCCATCTGACGTCACGTCACTCTCGCTACCTCCTTCATTTGTCCCTCTAATCTAAACTCATCTCTCTCGCTTTCCATTATATTATTCCCGACCTGGCCACTTTAGTTTCGCTGCCTCTCTTCCTTCTTTTCATCAAGTCTCCTTCTCTACCTCTCGTCTTCTGACCTCTCATCTCCTACTCGCTGCCCTATTTGTTGACTTTCCTATCTCACTTTCTTCTCGTCCACTTTCTTTCCATCCCAACTCTTGGACTGAGGCCAAATTTGCACATCGAACTTATCTTACTTATTGTAAACCAATTATTTTAACTCCATACGCCTGGTATCGTACACGACCGGCTTCAAGGTAATACAATCAACGCTATGATAAGGTCATAGTGCCATGTCGCGCATACCAGCATAATTTGACATAACCTGGAACGAGAGCAAAGTGAGCTCAGTTTGTTACAAAAATGTACAAACACCATACTTGTTTCGTGATCACCATACCGAAGGTATGTTATACAATGTTAGAAATGTATCCAACTTGTTTATGTAGCTATTGATAGCTCTATATTTCTTGCTGGGTAGCGGATAATTCGGTAGTCGTATTTAGATGATGGAGATCTGCAAACTTTTTGTATGCAGGCGTTACGATCATGGATGGGTTACTTTTGGTACCGCTGCGTTTACAAATAAAGTCGTTGCTTGATTATGCGGTTTGAAGTTGGTGTGTAAGGATGGTAACAAGTAGCATTCGTTAAGTGTATATGTAACACCCATTCCGAATATTGGCCGGCTGATGATGATGCTCTATTACTCACATCATTGTCAGTCTTACCTCAAATGAATACATATGTACTTAAATATATACACATATATGTGTATATATTAATAAATATATATATTGTTTATATCAAGATTTAACTATCATGATATGCATATATAAATACATATATACGTATATATATATATATATATATATATATATATATATATATATATATATATATATATATATATATATATATATATATATATATATATATATATATATATATATATATATATATATATATATATATATATATATATATATATATATATATATATATGTATGGCTTAATGACACCTTGTAGACGTCTTGGAGGGGCAGGCGAAGGGGCCTGTCTGCTGGTCGGGAAGGTGGGTCAATGGCATCGAGGGGGTTCATCAGGGTTACACCATCAACCTTAACCTTCCCCTTTTCAACGTTGAAACCAGTGAACCACTTCATGTTATCACTCTTTTCCAGCATGTTAACTCCATGCCAGCCAGAAATGGGCCAGTTTACCCGCCCCATCTCCTGAAGCCTTTAATACTGTGCATGGTCCTATTTGTTACGATCCAGTTTTTGTGCTGCTAGTTAGGAAAGTAATATAGTACGAGATTTATGGATATGATTAAGCGTGATGTTATTGCAAGTTAGGAAAGTAATATAGTACGAGATTATGGATATGATTAAGCGTGATGTTATTGCTGATGATGTTTGCGAGAGACTTATATCTATGCTTTTGTACGAAACCCTCGCATGCGTGGATGGATTATTTTTAAGCGTAATGTTCTTGCATTTTTATATCGTGTTTGACATTGATGGCTGAATTTTTGCGTAGGAATTCCAATCTTTTTGTCACTTTTTATTGCTGGTGGTATATACTTTTTTGTCCTCGAAACGTCGTCGTGACGAAAGCATTAAGATTTTTAGTGCTTTATACGTATATAAATCCAAGATAAATTTCGTGATTTACTTATTATATATTTTTGAATATTTGCGGAATACCGAAAATATTTAATCATTTTCAGTAAAATCATGGATTAGAAACATATATTTGTTGAAACGTGTAGATGTGATCATTTATGAACCTTTTGGTAGAATTTCGCGATCTATTTTCAATGTTGTCAGATTATAATAGAAAAAAATTTGCTGAGAAAATCATAGTCCATAGGTTTTCGCGATCTAATTCAAAGTTGTAGATTAATGAAAAATAAAGAAATAATAAATATTTTAATTTTTCAAATAAATATATCCCACACATATGATTAAACATTATTTCGGAAATTTGGATCGAAGTATATACGGTTGTATGGAAGATATTTAGGTGTGCGTGTGTTATGTCAACGAATGGTTAGTTGTTGTTAAAATTTTATTTCGCTATTATATTCAAAATCAAAAAGAAATCACGCTTGAAAGATTATTTTTGTACGTTACTAAGACTAGACTATCACATTCGAATGGTCAAACCAAAATATTTTCAATTATTTTCGACGAAAAATCAGCGTTGACTTTATGTGGACATACTGGTATATCC
>CM067342.1:7571562-7591562 GCA_034190875.2 Urechis unicinctus
ATAATAAGGGACAGTCGTTGTGACATTACAAGAGATTGTTAGGTAGCCCCATTGGTCATTGAGCACTGAAATGACGAGTAAAGCACGTCATCACAGGGCTGCTTGGGAGTCAACACTCCATCGGGCGGAGCAGCAACAGGCAGAACTAATGATTTTTAAAGTACAATAACAGCTCTTCTGACATTTGTATTCTATGAACGGGGTATACATATATGTGTCAACTACATATCAGCAGCAAAAGGCAAGATACGCCTTGTAATAAATGCATCACAAGTGGATAAAAAAGTACGAGCTATAATTCCCTATTCACCCTTATGCTGTACCTAAAGTAGTCCATTCAGATAATGCTCGACTTTGTTGTTAAACATAGTATCTCCGTATCGCTGCAGAAGAGCACCTCAGCTGGTCATTATATACACTTTTCGATATATTCGCGGAGTTTTATTGTATTCCTCAGTCACCTTCCTTAAAAATTGACATGGTGAATCTTGACCTATGCTAAATGTACAACGACGTATGTTGTGTTTGTCTGCTTTAGCAGAGTGATTAGCGCGTCAATAGATGACAATCTACTGCCAAACCTAATTGCAATTGCCCACTACCCATAAGACTAACGCTACTAATTAACCTTCTGTCCATTCCCACTACAGCATCCAATTGTCTTTTCAAGTAGCCCGCCTCCTCTGTCAGTCCGCTCCACTCCTATCTATTGTTCTTGCCCTTTCTGCAAAATATAAGTGCCTCTGCACTTTCCGTTCCTAACTTCCCATGCTCAGTGCCAGTCTCTATTTACACATCACTTTCATACCAAACTAAATATTAGCTTATGCTAAATCACGTTCAATGCCATTTCACGTAGCCAAATCTTATTTATAATTCTTCACTAGCCGTTAACACTGCTAGGTGTGGCTGTCCTGTCATCCTTCTGAACCTCACTGATACCTTTCACATTCCATGACAAAGCTAAGGGGTGGGGGATTGGGACTACGGGAATGCATGGACCGCCTTGCTTGGTTCAATTCCTCTCTCAAGGTAGTATAGGTTCGCTGGTCAACAGATCTTTCTGAATGAACTTAGCCTGTGCTATATCTATATCGTTATGCAGCATTTTTTATTTTACGATCTGTCTTCCGACGCTTGAGCACGGTGGTGCTTTAGCTAACTTTGTTTATGACGAGAACCCTGTGCCCCCCCTTCACTCGCTAATATCAGTCACTTATCTCGGTCATTTGCAAATGATGCATGCAAACCATGGCTTGCTCTACATCAGCATCAATTGATGGTGCGTAATATTCTTTGACATTCATAACCTATCAATGTTGGTTTGCCATGACGCTATATTTAAGCGCAGAATAGTTCATTTTTTTCCATTTGTCAAATATTCAAAACCTACCTCTGTATGTTTTGAGCTTTGTGTTGTTATTGAATAACTGCAAGAAAATCATAATGTGCAGTTTTTACTTTATGGCTGGTTGACATGAGCCGGCATTTTTTTATCTATATAATTATCAGGTGGCACCATATCCGAGTTAGTATTGAAGCGACATTATGTGCAATGTATATATTGAATCTATACAACAAATTATAAACTTCATAATATGATAAATTTTCAGATCTAACTCATATTAATATTGCTTGTGATAAAAGCTTTGCGGATGTGCATTTTTTTTTTTGGGTCTTTTAGAATGACGACCGATAGACGTACATGCTAAAACTATGGCCGTACACAGGATATACTACAGTTATAGAAGGGAAAATAATAAATGCTTTTTACATAGGTGCTCAAACCATTACATCACTGGAGCTTTGCAAACGGATCTGATCCAGAAGTCTTTTCGAAGTTCAACAATGGTCCATCCTTCTTGAAACAGATCAGTTCTAGGCAAAATGCTACCAACATTACTGAACGATTATGTTCGGTGTTATTTTCATATTGTACCACAGCTGAGGAAAGTAAACATAAATTGTTGGTGGTTCAGCGACGTCAAGACAGTGCTAACTGTGGCATGATACAACTGGTTAAACATGGCATTGCACAGATACGTATGCAATGAAAAATGCTGATAACTCGTTGCATGGAAGATGCGTTAATTGATCTGACTATTTAACTTTTAGCTCAACAGCGTTGAGCTTAACCGTGGATAGCTTTACACAGACACAACTGAGCCGCATCTGATGTGATAATTCTGTTAGCACTAGTCACATCCGAGAGTTAGATATTGTAATATTTGTAATTGCAATTGCTTATCTATCCCTCTTGAATACAATCGTCAAATATAGTAATGTGCAGTCGACACGTCATGTCCCTGGCTAAGTTAGCATTATTTGTGCATGAAAATATTCTGCTACTTTTTGACATAGCGACATGTAATCTCATTGACGGTAGAATTCGTTGGTGATGCACATCACAATTATTAGTAACAGGTTATTTCTGTTCTTGATGTTGTATTTGTTACGAATAAGCATGTGTTTCAGTTTATCGTATGATGTTGTAGGAAAATACACGTGATCACCTCGCGAACATTTTATATTGAATGCGCATAGTTTACTAAGTTCTGTAAAACACATCTGTAAAAGTCAAGTTAAGCGAATTATGACACGTGGTAGTGAATTGACTACACTATTACGTATAATAGCCAAATATTTACGTCTTCATATTTGCATAACCTCCTGAAGATCCCAACTAACTTATATGGCAATTTACCATAGAACTGGACAAACACAGTTTTTTTAGTAAGCTACTGACTGTGCTGATTCAACGGGGTAACGAACCCCTCCACAAGTACGCTATTGGTGTTTTGGTTATCAGCGTTTATCTTTCACATTGAAATAAGCGATTAATAAGCATTGCCGCTGAATTTAATACCACATTGCACTGAGAATATGGAAATTTGAACCAGATGTGTAGAACATGACTAATAACTATTGTCGAAATGTCCCCATGATATGGGATTACAAAAGCACACACGTGTCGCGCATAAATGGACCAAGAGTTTAATGACAGAGGTTCAACAGTGCAACATAATAGTTACAGCCGGTGATTACTTACAAGTGCTACAGTATAACCAGAGCTGTTCAAAAGCAGGACGAGTACACAACTTGACACCAGCAGCTTGGCATCACCAGTATCGCATTTGTTGAGACACAATGTGAGGACCTGGTTTGCGTTTGTGTCGATCTTGGTCGTATGGTATGTCTTTTAAAACCGAGATGCAAAAGGCAACTACGCTCCACTGTTGCAAAGAGTGTATAAGCATGAAAGACCCAATGTGAGCAGCATACTTTAAATTTGAAAAGCGAACAAGATGGATTTACAACTAGTTTTGCCCAAGCATCATCGACAATTTTTCTAGCAGAATTCAAGCAACTTATGTGACGATGTGCACTGGGTAAATATCAGTTATCAGCAGTGGCCGACTGAGCAACCAAATGTGTCAATATGCAGCTCTAATGGGGATTGCATCTAGTTACAGACTAACACCTGTTATTGCCTTTTTGAAAACTGGTATTACATGGCAATCATTATGTCACTTGATGTGGAAATGCTGATGGCGATTGCTTGTGCCGGTTTTGTAAGTTATAAGAACTCGTCATAGTACCCGTCTACTGGCTTTGGTATCGTCATTTATGCATTTTTGACTTGAACGGTTAGGTGGGTTACAAAAACAATTTTACGATGATTGTTAGGGTTACGGCTAGGTAATCTAAATAAGAGAATTTTGTTTATGATGTGTTCATGTCCAATGTAGTCACTAACCATCTGCCTGGTGCTTAATTGGAACGTTATAAATTTTCGTGTTTCGTGTTCGCCAAACGTTACTTTGTGCGTGGCAAAACGACCAGGCTCTCAATCGAGACGTTATGAAAGCACATATTTAATAGTTATCCTAGAGCGCAATCTGTTCACGTGTCACAACAAACTGACTAAGAGTTGATGTGTTATTACAGCGGTCATCATGCTGCACAACAAATATTTCCATTATTCGCTATCAGTCTTTTGTACCGATACTGTGTACCGCAATATTCTAGGTGAAGACAAGTGCAATGTTGGTGCGTAACATCTCTTCTGTCGGGGACTACAATTTACACTATCCTGTTATCGGTTTATTTTGTGAAAGCACATGATAAGTTTATTCATATTTTGTTTTTGAAAAACAAATAAAGATAAATTATTGCTGCACAACAACTGTAAATAACCTTCTAAATTTGAGACAGAACCGTGATTATCACCCAAGTCCATTCACTTCCTTGTTGGATTTGCTCAAGAGAGCAAGCATGAAATT
This sequence comes from Urechis unicinctus, assembly GCA_034190875.2. NCBI lineage: Eukaryota > Metazoa > Annelida > Polychaeta > Xenopneusta > Urechidae > Urechis > Urechis unicinctus. Next base: position 7,575,846 of record CM067342.1, read on the forward strand.
AGAATTGTAGTTAGAAAAAAAATGAAACTTTCTGTAAAATACATAGATTAAATGGTAATTTTAGCCTCAATAGTTGGTGTTTATCATGACTGTAGGGGCATAAACGACCTCTAATGTCAGCTTCAGATTTAACAACAACTTAGGCATATCGGCTGGAATCGTAAGGCTATTACTGAGACACACTTACGCTAGTGATAGTCGCTGTTTCAATATGAAGTGGTGGTAATATGTGCGTACAGCAAACGAAAATGATACACGCAAGACATCAGAATAAATGGTTCGCCGAACTTAGATATTTTAGGCGCAGTATAATCCGAGCCGTTATCATTACGATGCATTATTTGAGTCGAATCATTGGGAGAACTAGGCTGAGCCTGCGCACTCTGGCTGTATTCTTAAAATAACAAAGCAATCGAAGCAAGTTCCGCCCAAACGCGATTCGTACAGGTTGCCAAAATAGGTGATTGACAGACATCAGACATCGATAATCTGCACTAAGATACATTTGCGATTACAGTTCCAATTTCGTTATCACATCACCTGGCTCTCGTCACGCGATATAATGTTCAACTCAATCTTCGGGTTATCATTGACTTATCCCAGAAATCAGAATAGCGGATATTATCTGAATACATGTTTTAGCTTGAAAGTGTCAATGAGTAATGTGTCAAACAAAAAAATCGATACATCACTGGCATTTATGTATAAATGATCTTCTAAAAGGGTTCGTAAAAATAGAACGCATTCCACACTCGCAGCTAATTGTCGGATCACTTCATGAATACCACGCTCCCCATCCACTTATGATACGCAATATATCTCTTCTGAATTTCCACGTCCTATTCTTGTTTATCCTTTTTGTTGTAGGCGACTGTTGTTTTAGACAATTTTCATTAAGTCCCATTTTATCTATTATAGGAATGTAGAATACGAAACAATCTCCGGCAAACTACATTATAACAGGAATCATATATAATGGCACTTTTATAATGTGGCATGTTGGGGTATGCAGTTTGTTATTTTCAAAAAAGTTGTACAACAGCTTACCCCATTTTCCTTCCCGATTGATTCATACCAATAATGTGATGTTTACCGGTTGTATGATACAGTAGACGTAATCGTTTAATTGCAACCCGCTATCTTCTTGATTATAGCATTTTGATGCCAAATATTCCTAACAATCACAAAGATTGAACTGCTGCATATTTTTATTGGCATTTGCATACAAAATCATGTTTGGTTTCTTCAAAGCTTGCATATAAAATGTCTGGCTTCCATACAGCGACCGCACGCCAGCAATGTCGTCGGCATGCAGGGAAGTCAAAGATTGATAGAAGGGATACATAACAGCTTCGCTGGTGTCCGAATGCATCAGTCCTATGGAATGGCCGAACTCGTGAAGACTGACTTCTTGCAAATAAGAGCCTGTAAACTCAAATGCACTCATGTCATACATCGTATTTTCATATTATGTGAATAGAGAAATTGACACAAAGGAAAGCAAAAATTTTGCAATAATGACTTGTCCAGGATTCGTCTTCATCAAATCAAACTGATCCGGTAGAAGGTAAGGCAGCATGGGCCAGCACTTTCCCAACGCCAGCAAAATATGTGTGGAACCCGTGGCTGCCAGACACAAACAGGATCCTGATATCACCACGGATGCCTGGATTTGATTTTGATGAGATTATTGGCTGATTATATACATGTTTCAGCTTGTGTTTGCGGCGTATACTGGGCACGTTCAGTGCTATTAGAAGTAATAAAAAGACAATTCATAAGCGATGCAGCTAACATTAGAGCAAGTCGATCAACCATCTGGCATATGGGTTTGGTATGATGTTAAGCCAAAGCTTCATAAAATACGTAGGCAATATATGTCAATGGCTGTCATCAAACTACGAGTTACACCACTGGATGCTCGCCTGAAAACAAAAACACTGTGACAAAATCACCCATAAATCGTCAATCCTCTATCAACAGAGGATCACGTACTCAATATGGCTGTTTAATTGCTCTAACAGCAGGGGCATCTCGAAAGCTCTGTGTATTCCATATGGTAACATGCTAGAGGCTATCACATGAACACATCATGTAACAACAGAATAGGGTCATTTCCTTAGGACGTTAATTCGAACGCTGAATTACTTAATCGACTTTGACCAGTTAGCAGTTATGTAAGTGTGGTGACGGATTAAGAGATTAAACACGCTGGTTATGGAGAGCCGTTACCGCAGATCGATCAGTGAGTAGAATTAATACTATTGAGGTTGATCACTTCAACGGACAAAACGGTCCACGTGATATATTGTTGGCAATAAAGTGAATCGTGTATTATGATCCAGTGGCAACCTAATTTATGCCGGACTAAAATGTTGCTGTATAATGCTATTATTATTAGATCAATGTCTCCAAGGTACTTTCGTAGCCACCAGAAGATACACTATTCGCCTATAACTGCAACGGATAATAATCAGGACACGAAAAAGATGGTGCAGATTGTTGTACATGGTATCAGTGGGTAATCGTGTTGGGCCATTGATACTACATCTGCAGCCGTTTCCCTTGCTCGATGATTGGCTGCACTGCCTTCCGACTGACTGGTTTTGGTAATGACACCGAACATGGCAGTCCCGTCTCTGAGAGGGGATGCACCGACCCTGTAGCTCAATGAAAACGTGCTGGACCTTAGTCCCAGCACCGAGAGTTCCCCAATTCGGTCTGGACTGGGAAAGCAAGTGCACTGGGCCAAATAAGGAATGCTGAAAAAGCGTCACACTCATCTTCATCCATAACCGTCACGATATCACCTCGTTACTGAAAGGGAATTAAGAACCCCAAAACAAAACATATACGGTTGAGGCAAGAAAAGTAGACCTGTTGATATGATACATGCGCGATAGCGCCTGTCGCATTGTGGTATATTCACAATATCGATGTTCTTCAAATATATGACAAATTCAGATGCGATTGGAATACTCAATATTATACGCCGATTTATGTAGCCTAGTGCTCTCAAAATCACCTACTAATAATGAAATATATCATCGACGTAACTGTATGAAATTAAGTAGCTCAGACACATAGAAGCTATGGGATTGTTAATTTGAAGTATGTTGATTGATAAGCAGTCAAAATCATTGTACCAACTTGCTTTCATGCTAGTGTACTCAAGCAATATACAACATTAAAAATTGTGTTGCTCCCTTAAACGGCCTGTAAAAATTATTGCTCTGCGTATGTAGATACGTACAACGCTGGTTCTCATCTAACTAGCGCCCGATGATAGATGGTGACAAGTGTCATAATGATATGATGATATTGCTCTCACGCAAAGTCAAGCCGGACTGTGGGAAAATATATGGCTCACTGGCTCAATTACATTGCAAGCAAAATGTCCCAGAAGTTACGCTGAGTCATTAGCCACATTAATAGCCTTCATCCTACCTTGCGGAAGTAATCCCATTTACTATTGACTGCATAGGTTTGCCATAGTGGGGAGGGGCGATGTTCGTTTGGATCATGGGTGCGCCAGATTTCCACAAATTGGCATGTCATATCTATGTTGTGGCGACAAGTATAATGCCAGAAGCCAACTGACGCCATGTTCAAGATCGCTGAACAAAATGATGCACATTATATACCTGTTGGAATTATTTTATATCAAATATCCCAATATAACATTTTGTCTTCCGTATGGACATTCGTAGCAAGAGAGAATCCAAAGCCTACAATGTTGTACTATGTTGCAAATGTTGCTGGCTCGTGGAGTGATGGTACATGAACGTTAAAGTGATGCTCCTGCGATACAAACAAAATCATTATGGAATACAATAAAGACTTCTATCATACATTTTCGGGACGAAACGACAGCGACATAAAGACTAGCTCCCCCCCCCCCCTAAACGATTAGTCTAGGGACGATTTCATAGTCGCTGCCATGTGTGTGGTATGACGTCGTAGGTGCAAGCGGTGCTTACAGACAGTCCTGTTGTTTGACAACAGTAAAAAGCCAATCGATTAATATTTTAGGAGCAGTGTGATTTTGGCGTGCTCATATCTCTTTATTGCTGCTATTCAAGTGAAGTATTATGTCTTGTACAAAAAAAGCTAAAGATGAAGATGATCGGTTTTGGAAACGAAATGAAACTGTAGACGAAAGTGGCGTTGAAGACGAAAATGGAACGGCAAATGTCGAGACGGTCACATGACGACTGGACACCTAGATATGGTATTCTTGTGCATAAGGTGGCGATTAATTCGAATAAATTTCTGTTATAAAGAATTACTAGAAGCAAGGCAATACATTTGCCACCTTGTATGCGTTAACCTTTAACGAATGGGAGTGCATCTTTGGTTTATTGCAGTTGTTCATATTTTGTACCTTAGATACAAGCTGTCTACCAAATAGATGCACAACATCTAATATTATCTAAAAATATAAGAATAAATATCACTAACATTTGATGTTTTTCTAGTACATACGATGAATCTTCAAATGGATGGAATACATACATATCATTACATGATCCTGAGACCAAATCTAGAGACAATTCATCTACTTGATTGACAGCAAATCTGGTTAACATGTTAACAAGACACATTAAAGACTAACACGTGTCCATGAGTGGAAGATCTTCTATAGCATTTACACAATATGATATTAACTAGATCATACAAGGTAAATAACAAACTAATATGAATATATACTACAATCAAGTATTGCTAGTCATGGGTGTAAAGTGAGTTACATAGACATGCAGCCGTATACCGGTGAGTAGCATCCACCCGATGTTATTAATATCGCGGACTAGCTGTCAATGTGGTGATGTTCGAAATGTAGACGCCGATAAATAGGACGGGTATGTTTCAATGCTGTCTAGACTGTGGTTCACATAAACGTACGTATGTGTAGCATGTGGCATATGGTGCTGTGTCGAAGCTACTGATAATAAATGATGACAAGTAACGACCAATTTGAACATGGTGTAAATGCTCGACACGAGAGCACCTGGAGTATTTCTGTTCAAGTTGTAGAATGATGATTCTGTTTATGCGGTAAAGCCATGGCATAGATCGATATGTACAGCCGTTGATCGGGCGCCTACAGATCATTTGATGACATCATTGTGTAGTAGAATATATGGATACGACTAAAATGTATTATGATAGCGATGCCAATAAAGTAATGTGGAGGTAGTGGTGTCAAGTAAAATCAAGGGTTAACAAGAGTGGCAGGTCATTTACCCCCCCCCTTATATTATCGCCGACTATTTATTTCATGATATCTACGCCGATATATACATATATTCATACACTTCACGCAAATTTGCCCGGTCAATTACGATAGTCAAACAAAATCCTTTAATGGTAAACAGCAATGCAATTTACAATGTATTATTTCTTACCCATGTGATATTGGCTCAAATTCCAAAATAATTTAACATTCGTCTCTATCAGGATGGTCGATTACCACTGGGAGACATATACATGAGCTCTAGTGCAACAAATTTAGTTTTAGTCACGCTGGCTGATGACGACTGAGGTACACATGTGGTGTGGTTTTGATGCAAAAATAACATTTAAGACACTTGACTATTTAAGCACAGTGACATCTAGCACATCCGCTCAAACGCCCATGTCCACATGTGGAGATGTTTCATGATGATGGAATTTTCGTATTATATACAATCATGCAAGACAATCCTTTATCAGTACAATTGTTGCTACGTGCTATGTGCATAAAACTGGCTTCCAGTCATCGCTGCTTAATATCCGATATCCAAATACATTCCAAGAACTTAAACTAACTTCCAAGTTTTGGTCATAACGTATTGCTCGGCTCTCTGCGCCTTATTTATAGCATGGAGGCCCACGGGGGTACCACGCTTTGCGTACGATTATCCTCAAATCACAATTCCCCGGTTTAATCACCTCGTTTACAAAGAGTACAGAAGGAATATCCAGACATCCAGAGATCCTTCGCTGGTGTCAGACACATAGCTTGTATGGGGGATAACGCATTTCATTGACTGAGATAATGCCTAAATATTAATAAACAAATAATATCAAGCAAGTTTGGGCACCATTCAAACAACAATCTGTCTTTTATAAGACATTATTATCAATTAATTTCTAACTTGCAATATTTAATACTCATGGTGTTTCATTAAGTTATGTCGTTACCTTAACAAATAAGATGCCATTTTCACTACTAGTTAGGTCGAGTTCGATTGGTCGCTATCATGTTAGATTTTGCATATTCGGACTCTGTTGACAATAACTAATTTGCTAACGTTCCCATTTACATTCTCGCAAACCGCTAAACAATCTCAACAGCGTCGGTTTACAGATCAACGTAGCAAACTATATTCACAGGTCAGGTTAATAAAGCATACTTACAATGGATCAAGGGCCTAGTGCTATACATGTCAACAGTAAGTGTCATTTTGTTGTCATAGACATTTGGTAAAAGTGTTTCATGGAAGAGAACGAGTAAATTTGAGTCGTTTTGCTCATTGGTACGGTAGTACGTAAATCACGCGTGACATATACCATGAGCTTACCTTCAAAAACCTTCAAGAGAATGCTTCTAAAAACAATGTTGATGTTCCGTGTGGCAATGATATATTGTGTGGTCACGGCATGCGAGTGCTTTTTCGCGCACAAACATCACGTGGAACATGTGTGATGGAGTAACCATTTACGACATTGAACGTGGCTCATGAACAGCTGACCGACCACATCAGCGGGAAGTCAACGGCACAAATGGAACGTGCTAATGAGCGGGAATGCCCTGTCTGTAGCCCGAATGATATTTGTCAGTCACCCTTAGCTTCTTCTGGTCCCTTCCACCATTTGTATCACTCTCACTCTCTCTTCCATCACTATCACATCTCCCTCCAATTTTCTTCTCTCGCACTCCCTCCCATCTTCTCTCTCCATCCCCTTCCGGTCACCCCCCCCTCAGATGATTCTCTTGCCCTCCCTCCCGTTCACCACTCCCCCTAAGATTATTACCAACACCACCACCCCCCACCCCCTCCTCCCGTCTTCTTTACCTTCCCACTTCCTCTCAGGCAAGCAAAAGAAGTGGCATTGAGGGACTGAATGGAAGGACGACCGGGGTGAGGTGAGAGAGAGCAGGTAAGACGGAATGAAACAGAAGAGTGGGGTTGCAAGATATTGAAAGAGGGACAAAGAAGGCAGAGGGCGAAAGGAGGGTATCCGGTCATCAGTATCTCTATTCCTCCCTCTCTCGCCCTTTTTCGTTTCTCCTCTCAAGAACCCGTATATTGGTCATGTGGTGGTAGTGATATGTCCAGGTTAAAGCCATGTTGGCTACTCTGGTCATGTACAGCTTCTCATTATCTTGTCGCATCCCTTCTTCCTTATTTTTTATCTCTCCTGTTCCCTTTCTTTTTCACAAACACACGTGCACGCAAGCACACACATACTCTCTCTTGTTTCTCTTTCTCGCATTCTTTCTTTTTTCTCTCTCTCTCTCTCTATCTCCCTCTATCTTTTCCTCACTCGCTCTAACTCTCTCTCTAAATCGCATGTTTTGCTCATGTCGTTTCTATGTTCCTTTGTGCTTCGCTTTCACTCACCCCTCTACCCTTTGTCGCCTAACATTTCCGTCCCTACATTTTCCCTCGTAAACTCTCCTCTCCTCTCTCCTACCGTTCTCCTTCATTTGTAATCCACATTAAAATGTCACTCGCAATTCGATAATATTGTGTTACTAGCCTATATCTATAGCTGAATCGAGGAACAAATGGCCCAGACTCTGAAACGTGCGAACAATGATATGGAAATGACCAGAGTAAAGTGTGCGGGTAATGTAGATGATGATGTTGGTGTGTAACCTCACTTGTAACAACGAGGTGATAGCACGATGATTATGGATGAGGATTCTTGTGATGACTGGCCAGCTTCCCTTACCTCCTAGCATTTTCATAGCACACACCCTTTACCCAGACCTCATGGCCAAACCCTGTCGCCGGGTCAAAGGCCTAGCTCGATACTAATGAGCAACTGGTGCGAGTGCATCACCTTTCAGACATAAGACTGCCATTCAATGTGACCATCTGAGTCACATGTAACCAGTCAGGTTTTCACATCGTAGAATCGAAGCCACAACGTGTGGATCAAACGACAACTCATTTTTACCACTATATCAGCTTCCGTTGCCACCCTGTCAAGTTTATGGTAGATGGGGGTTGCCTCTCATATGCAATCAAAATTCTGAATCATCATCATGCATGGTCCAATCAGTTTGATTGACAATATTGAGTCAGTGACGTGTGTTTTGCTGCCAACATACTGAAGATAAGCTATACATTATTTTAGTTGCTGCCTCGTCGCACACAATATGCGAATATTTCTCTTTCTAGAAGCAGATATTGAGGCTGTCACGTTGAAATACAAGGGGATCAGTTAATAATGTGACAAAGTGGAGAACTTGTCAAAACAAAACTACGTCACATTCAACAAAGTATTCCTTAGAATGCATCATAAAAAAAGGTTGTAAAGGGCGATTTAAAATGACAAGAAAATTAAGATGTATTTAATTTGACATGATATATACTTATCAAGACCTCCTCCCACATATCTGTTTTACAGAAACAGCGTACTTCTTGATTTACATGACGGCGTCTGGCAGGTCGTCTAATGATGATGTCTTCACGTTTTGTGCGCCTAAACAGTGGCACAGGTGAATGCTTCTCCAAAGCTCCACTATACTCACTCTACGAGCTGCAAAAACAATCACAGTCCTGGCCGACTGTAGGGAAATCCTGCCAAGCGGGATTGGAGGTTATTGGACCACACACGACACTTATGACGTTATCATAATGCCTATGGGCAGATATTTGCAGTGCATCGAATCATAATGTCTGGTTCGTCCGACTTTTTTGAGGAACTAATCTTCAACCAACTTTTAAATGATACCTTGACTCGGGTCTACGACCCACCTAGCATGAGGAATGTCTAGAATACTAAGAGCGCGTATAAATGGATGAAGATCGAGTCCGGGCTTAAGGCAACAAAGCCAAGATTCTGGACATTCCTCATCCCCACAACACTTGAATAGTAATGGTGAAATTTGAGTTTATTGTCACTTTCAACAACAAGGTGATATCGCGACGGTGAAGGATGAGGATGATTTGGATGCCTAGACTGCTCACTTGGCACAAATCCAAGCTGCTGGAACTTACGCGTGGTGAAGGCGGGTTTGATTTTGTACCCTCCTTTCATTTTTACCTGATGACACATGAATATTTGTGGAGAAAAATTAATTGTTCGGAGTTCGCATTGTAGCACCAAAGAGCAAATACACACATCTTCAGAATGAGATAAGTTTTATCGGACAGTAACAACCAAAGGGAAACCAGGTTCTGGGGTTTATGATGGGCTGCCTAGTTATTGGGTATATAGGTTGTCAGATGCGGGACCTTAATTGGTTTTCCGTATATATCTAGGAAAAGAAATAGCAAATCTGCGACTAGGTCATTCATGTTTTATTTGCCCTACAGCTGTTCGATATCTCTTTGGTAGGCTACGACACGCTTCGTTGGTAGGGCGTAGTGTTGCGAGGCACGCCTTGCGACGCTTTGCATTCCTGGCCGGCCTGTAACCTATGCCAAGTTGGCTTGCATTGCTCATTAACTGTAGCGCAGACACTATCCAGATTCTTACCAAGGAGATCCGCAGTTTAGTTTAAAGATCGATCGTTCGTGATTATCTTCATGAAGGTAAGTTTTATTTCGTACATTCCCCTTATTTGTGCCTGATGATACACGAATATTTCTGCAGGAAAATCGATTATTAGGCAATCTCATTAAATAGGTATAAATATATCATGTAAAATACGCATCTAGGCAACCACGCAATCAGTCAAAAACGCAGCCAGTGAAGGTTAAATGCCAGACTCGAAAACCCCTTCTTAAATAGATGGTAGCAAATAACCTATATTGTTCGCCCATGTAAGCATCGAAATCGGTGTTGATAGTGTTGTGAATAAAGGACATAGCATATAGTTTAGTACCTGCATAATTCTTCATCTGGTTCTGAGGCCCGATTTACACAAAAAACGTATTCCACTAATCATCACCTTATCCATCTGCACACCAAGCGAGAGTTGAGTCCTTCGTCACGGATTTGCAATCAACCTTATAATGTTTTTCTTAGCGCTGTCATATCAAATTGTTTATACATACTATGAGCATTTGACTTAACCTAAAACGAAACCATCGTGAGATAAGTGTGATCAACTGTTTCTTCCTCGCCCTGCACACAGATGTTAAGTTAGATTTTGTTCTTATCGACTCCGAAGGAAACGATATCCAAATAATATGATGTAGTCTTTTTTAAGTCAATTTTACGATTAACTTATCGAATCTGTTGTAGGAATGTTTAAAAAGGCTTATTAACACAAATGATGCCTTATTTTAAACAGTATAAATGCAAAATGATGTTGAACAGCCCGTTGAGAGGGTATATGCCATTGAAGGAATCTAGCAACACTGATACCTCAAGAGGTACGAAGTATGATAACATTCCCATTATGGAATATTTTATAAGTAACATATCATATTCACCGACGTCTACGTGATATTCTTAGTCGATATCATAACATATGCCAAAAATTTGGCTGATACAGTGCACCGTGAAGCAACCAACAGCCAGTGTAAGATACTCGCTATGGATGACTCGAATTAGAAGAGACAAGGAAGAGACTGGCTGATGTCCACACATGTTAAAATTAGAACGGACGCTGCTGTCATCATATTTCGCTTAATGAGAAGTGTCTGTTTCTTGAGCACTGTGGCGGTAACATACAATCATATGCAAACCTATGTTTGCGAATAAACCTGCGAGTTCTGCTTTTAGTAATATATCTTTATGTGCTAACACTAGATACACATCTGCCTTATTTTAGGCTACAACGTGCACATCTCCTCACACACTTTAAATCCGTGTGATGATCAATGGGGGTGGTGGCTAGTTTTGTTTTATTCATCAGAAATCGGAAAAGTTACTTATGCATGGAATGTTCTGTTCTGCATTGTTCCTGCTCTTCACCCCCTTCCTCCGTCTAATTGCTTTATAACCTCGCTTCCCCTCCCGTATCTCCTTCCTTTCTCTCTCCTCCTCTCTCATCCCCCACATGCTCCTCCACTCTTGGTCATTACTTTTTCCCTTCACGATATATCATATAGTGCCCCACTGCCTATCTTCATATCGCCTCCCTTCTGTCTGCATCCAATTCCCCAACCCTCCCGCATCCCCCTTCCAAACTTTTACCCCTCTTCTTTTCTTATCCCTCTCCTCTTCTCCCCATCCGTCCCTCTCCTTTCCCTCCCTTTTCCCGCACATCCACCTTTCTCTCTCACCATTCCACCTTCCCACCCTGACTACAGACCATTGAAAAATGGTGTATGGCTACACCAATTGATTGAAATATAGTGTACGGCTACTTAAGTCTATTGAAATATGGCATATGGTTGCTCCAGTCTATTGAAATGTGGTGTCACGGCTACTAAAGTCCATACAAAAATGGTGGTGTACCACTTCAATCCAATGGAATATGGTTATGGTTACTCCAGTCCATTGATATGTGGGGTATGGCTACTCAAGTCTATTTAATTATGGTGTGTGGCTGCTCTCGTCAATTGAAATGTGGTGTATGGCTACTCCAACCCATTGAAATACGGTAAAGGCTACTTCTGTTCATTACAATATGGTGTATGGCTACTCCAGTCACTTGAAATATTGTGTATGGCTACTCCAAGGTATTGATATATGGTGTACTGCTACTCACGTCCATTAAAATATGGTGTATGGTTGATCCAGTTGATTGAAATATGATGTACAGCTACTCCAGTCCATTGATATATGGTGCATGCCTAGTCCAGTCTATCTAATTATGAACCCTGACTACTCCAGACCATTGAAATTTGGTGTATGGCTACAACATTATGGTGAAATATGGTGCACGGCTAGTCCACTCCATTGTAATATGGTGTAAGGCTACTCCCGTCCATTGCAATATGGTGTATGGCTACTCCAGTCCATTGAGATATGGTGTATGACTACTCCAGTACATTAAAATATGGTGTATGACTACTCCAGAACATTATAATATGAACCCTGACCACTATGTCTTTTTCTAAATAATCACAGATTAGCAGCATATAGTTTTTATCTGTTAACCGTTGATTTTAATATGCTGTCCTTTAATCGTGAATTTATAGGAAATTAATTCAAACTTTGTGAAAACATACCAGAGGTATAGCTTTTTTTAGCATGTGCATCTATACAGTTGAATTTTCCACTTACTCATCATGCTGTGGGGTCTATCCTATACTGCCCTTTCCACTCCCCCGCTACATCCATAAAACTATCTGGGGAGGTTTCAGCGCCCCCGTAGACCTATATATATAATTAACGACGCTCTATTAAGCAGATGCAGATCATTTTCCTGGGTAGATTCCATGCTGCGTGAATTTACGAATATTATATTTTGCATGAATAAAAACCAGTTCGATTCGAACACGTGTTAAACAAGGTCGAACTATCTCACCGATGTCATGTAATACTCCACGTGTCTAGATTCGACCTTAGTCTGTTTGCGTGGTTTTCAAGAAAACAGATATCCCACATTTTGTTTAATTTTGGCCATTTTGTACTCTAACCAGAATGTATAACGTATGATTATAAAAAAATTTACCCCTTTAAATGTCAGGACTCATTTCAACAGTAAACAAACATCCAATATCATGTCCTCGAAACTTTGACATAATCCCGTATGTATTGTAGAATGAATTTGGCATTAGGTCGAAGGATTTAAGTCGAAGGAGTTATGTCGAATCATACCCGTATATCTTTAATTTATAGCAAATATATGAAAACAGTGTAATAAATGTCGAATAAATGGTAAAGATGGCATTTAAATGAACTGATAGAAAATATGCAACGCTGTTTGAAATCTGTTTGAAAAGAACGCCAAACATACGTTTCCTTGACCTTAATGCCGCCCTTTGCCTTAAACCCGCTCCTTCGACCTAATCCCATCATATATATATATATATATATATATATATATATATATAGAGAGAGAGAGATATAGAGATATATATATATAGAGAGAGAGAGATAGAGAGAGAGATAGAGAGAGAGAGAGAGAGAGAGAGATATAGAGATAGATAGAGAGATATATAGATAGAGAGCCTATAGAGAGAGATGTATATATAGATATCTATATATATCTCTATATATATATATAGATATATATATATAGATATATATATCTCTAGAGAGAGAGAGATATAGATATATATATATCTATATATATATATAGATATATATATATATATATATATAGAGATCTCTATAGATCTATATATATATATATATATATCTCTATATATATATATATATATATATATATATATATATATATATATATATATATATATATATATATATATATATATAAGCCTCTGTTAGATCTGTGTGTGTAATATGTGTGTATATGGTTGCAGTCAACGTACCACTTCGGGGACGGTGTTTATTGTTACACCAGGATGTGCTTTTGATACAATTACTTCCTCATGTAATCACAAATGTCGCAGTGTCTGTAATTGGGTTGTCGGTAAGCAATGCTGAACCGTTATCCTCTGTGCAATAAGGTCAAGTATTTTACAAAGTTTTTACTTGCTCACGGGGGTAATTTGGACGCTGTTATTTTCAAAATTTTCTATTTCTAGAACGACATGAATTCCTGTATCACCCTACTCTTGTGTGAGTATTATATTGGTTGCAGGTGTGAGAGGGAATGAAGTTGCCTGACTAGAACAATCAAAATGCTGCAATGAGTAGAGAATCGGCAACGGTTTAGACACCCTAAGACAACAATACGGCGAATTCTGGGAGGCATAATTGTTGATTATTTATATAGTTTAGATGATGGTGAATTTTCGATAACTGCTTTAAAGGCATCCCGCATAATTTGCAGTCAGTCATTTTAACCGCATGCACATACTAGTTGACAATGATGAGTGAACATAGATTACAGCTATAACGAGCTGACATGTTTTCTCGTTGGGATTATAAGCGCAATGCGTTTTATATAACTTTCGTACCAACAGTGCAAATATCATCATTATTAATCAATATTTATGTCAAATATAATGTAGATCTATCTATCAATTCTTTTCTGGTTCAATAGGTTATATGAAATCCATCAGTAATATTTTCGATCTTTGAAAGCACATAAGTTCACCTAGATATTGCTTTCTTAAGACGCTGAACATTACCACATTTATCAAGTGGTGGTTTCAAAACATAGATACTAAATATGATACTTTTTGTCAAATTGATTACCTTACGCTTGCTGCACTGACTGTTAGTTAACCGACCTGTTTACAAGTAGCTCGCGCCAACCGCTCTGCTAATCAGCACCGGCAATCATGGCAGCTGATATGGTTAGGGCGTTGTGTCACATTAAAGTATCAGCTGTCGTAACGGTTTACATTGTATCATGATGTACATCGTATAACAGAACGAATAAGTGAGGGGGCAAGGCGGTTGAGGAAATCGAACGAATGTAATCAAAGAGTATCATACAACTTTGTGATATCATAAATACGCTACCTCGTAGCAGCACCTTGTAGACATTGCTCCAACGTTGCATCAATTAGTTTGTTCCAAACAAAATTAACCCTTTTACATTTACAATGTGCTATTCGTCATAGATTGACCCACTACTTGAATTGCCGTATGAAGTAAAAAAAAAATTATATGTACATCATGGTAAGATACACCATTTATTCATATGCGACACATTATAATGATATTGACACGTAATACACTGGCATCAAGAATAATCAACTAATGACCACAACGACTGTACAACGTGAAAATAAAGATTGTGGAACAATGCGACGATACAGCATATTGGGTATTCTGAATGGCAAGTGGCACACGTTGTTCCTGTACATCACATATCATGCAAAATCCAATATCTATAAACATAATTTACATCGAGTTGGTTGCAAATTTGCTTTATGAGCCTGCGTATGTGATGTCTAGCATTTATTTTCACATTGTTTATTAATATGGTAATTAAGAGGTTAACGCTGCCATTTCGACAGTCTTGATTAAACATATGTTCAGTGTCTCCATTTCTGACAACATTGTTTACTATCGATAGTTTTAAGGTACCAGTGTTACTTTAGCCCATCAGATATAAGTAACCTATTATTAATTTCTGTGATGGCTTACGCATTATTTCATGCGAAGTATCTTTTTAATAGCATTTCGATAACTTTGGTTGTGTTTGGCGTAAATGAGTGGATTCAATGCACCGTTGAGAGGCAAAAAACCCTTAGAAATTTCATGAACCATTGACAATATATGACCAGGTCTAGTAGAAGTGAGAAGCACACACAAAGAGATAAGATACGGGGCCCAGCACAAATAGAACGATCCAACTATTTTTAAAAACATTTTGGTTATTTTTAATTCTTGATGTGTGTGTTTACTTGAGCGGTTGTATTGTTTGCACTAGCAGGGATTATTGGAGGAGATACAGCATTTTTCTTCCATGCAACAACACAAATTGATAAGTGCAGCAAAAACGATATAATGATCATAATCATCGCAACCATAATATATCCATAGGTTACAAAAGCTGGTGGATGAACAAGGTAA
>CM067342.1:7596562-7613775 GCA_034190875.2 Urechis unicinctus
TATTGGTAGTGATAGACATCTGACGTATATATTATCAAGCAGTTGAGTAATAGTCCATAACGGTTCGTTCCATTCAGGTTTTTATAATGAATCATTATTTCTAACGGCTGATTGCAACACTTAAGGAAACCGAGTTTTGTGTTTATATATTGCAACTAGCCAATTAGTGTTCTCCGACTACACGCTCAAGTAGTGTTCTTACCCTTTAGACAAACACGTGTGCTCAAGTGTCCCCTTTGACATCCCATTACGACAATGACAACTCTCTGATGAATGGATATGCTGATTGCTCTGACAAGGTGCACGCTTCAGAGAATATGCTCTAAGGAACAAACGCAGGAGTCATCAAAGTCTTAACATTGATAATATGCCGACTAAACATTGCTGATATACAGAAAGGATTGAATGCATACGCCACAAAGATCCAACACGGCGTTTACATTAATATCTTGTCATATTCCTGAGTTGCATATGTAGTGTTTCATCTTGGCTGGCCGTTTTTGTCGCTGCCTCTTTTATTGTCCATCGTATCCGGCCATATAGGCCATCCTTGTACTTTCATGTTTCTATGTTCTGTGTCATATCCCGTCATTCTTGACCATCCTTGTACATTTGATGTATTATCAGGTGCGGGCGCCTGGGTGCATTGATGTTTATTGTAAAAATGTGGAGGCGGGTTTGCCACCATCAGAAGAGACTGACCCTACGCCTTGCATCCTCTGATTGGATAGATGTGGTTTAGCGTATATGCATCAATATGTGATTGGCTGGACACCAGCGAGGTATCGTGGTACGATGGAGGTGTGGGGCAGTTGGGACTCGAGGCTTGAGAGAGAGATATTATTATATCAGATTAAGTATTACGGCTTGCAAAGAAGAACGGGTGTTTATTTTTCAGCACACCACTTCTGCCCGATTTTTGTTTGCAATATCCACAGTCGCATAAACTGATTGACTTTAATTCGTACGAACTACAAATTGATCTCGATGACAATGTTTATCAAACTAGTGTATAAGCTACCATGTCGTTATTACAAATTAATGATTCCACGACATCGATGCAGTGGTATAAATAACTACGTTCTGCCTAGGATGACCAATATACGGATATGCGGGTTGTTCACCTGGCATATGATGCGTTATTGATGACACTTGTAATTGGTTAAGTCGTTCCGTGTTTTTACCAGGCTTTCGATGGTAAAGGTAGAAAGAAATATTTTCTATTGGCAATCAGTGACAAATCCCAATTAAAAACCATTGGTCACTGATGTCAACCCATTATACACGTGCTTTTCTGGTATAAATGCAATGTATTTGTCCCAAGCACCTGAACGGTCGTTTTGGTGGTTTGATTTTACTGGAACACTATGATGGCATCAAATGTACCTTAACATAAACAGCATGATCCGCGACAATAGGTATTGATATATTTTAAATGTCAGTCACTTAGCTGTCTGGCTGCCCAGAAAGAGTCAACAAGCCTTCCGCTGGAGTAACTGTGGTTTATTCATACCAATTCAATTAAAGTAGGATCCTTCTTCTGGGGCCACGGTGACAAACGTTTGTGGAAAGCGACTTGTCATTATGATGGATTGGGCCTTTGACACCAGTGGGACTGTTGGCGCCAAAGTTCCGATCTGCTGCAGTTGAATATCCTCAATACAGAGCAGAGCAACTAAGACATATATCATCGAAAATATCGATATTGACTGAAAAAGTAATTAACATGTTATTCTCTGGTAAGCTGTTCATATTCGTCATCAATGAACTGCAGTGGTGACAGTTGAACGGCTCTATGAAGGATCGATGATCACGGTTCAACCAAACAATAAGTGATCGCCTTTATTCGGCCGCTTATAGCTGAACTTGGTGCTTGTCGACGCCCAGCAATATTTCATTTCAATACCAATGACTACACGCGTATAATTACAATGTAAATGGATTCCACGTTTAATGGAGCGAAGTGAAGCATGACTGTTTCAATTTGCTTATGAACAATACACACTAAAAAGACTATAGAGTTACAAGACTGGGCGGGGCATTCACACAAATTCGACAAAGATGGACATTAACAGTTATATGCTGAGCTTTGGGTGCTGATATTTCATTATACCTCTACTAAACGCTACAAAGTTAGCTGTGACCGCAATATCGCATTTAGTAAGATAGGAAATAACTTTAGATAATGCAGTAAACTTACATATGCTTTCTCATTAACGGTGAGTTTCTTAAGTTATTATAATCCCTGCGATCGGATTAATCAGCAACAATATTTTACAGTACTTAGTAATTTCGAAGTAAGTCGACGTTTTCTAGGATAACATTATTGACCTTGCAAAATATATAATCTGCTGCAAATAATTATGGATATCAAATTAAATATGCTAATATTACTCTCTTATAACGCGCATATATATGTGCAAAATCATTTGCAATTGAGAAACATATTAGCCAATTTATTACTGCATCAAACTCAAAAACGTCAATTTATCGCAAAAGTAATGTTCATATTCCCAATAATACCATGCTACTACACCGCGATAACAATCATGTGCTCCCATATCAGTTGACCCAAGGTGTACAACGCCGCCTCCCTACAACACTTTGGAAATGACGGAGGAGCAACACATCTACCATTGAGTACCAACAGTTGATGCAGCATAACGCATTGTATTGCCAAATGATATGCTGCCAGTTGTGGTGTAATTGAAGCTTAACACAGAGAGCAAATGAACTCTTTGGCCATCACTTTCATATCAGAAATTGCATAATCTAGCCTTAACGTAATGCGTTGCGCTTTACGGTTAATGTCTTCAAGTAAGCGATATCGTTGTGAAATTCCTATGACTTTTGACAGTAATTGATTCAGTGATTCAACGAGTAGCGAAATATGTTGCGTTTAAATGCACATCGTCTACTTATTTGCAAAGCAACATATGAATGAATCCGGATAGTGAATAAGTCCACTGTATCCTACTGCAGGTTCTAACAGGCAGCTAATAGGAGGCATCCTGATGGCCGTGGGTTGCGACTTGTGTCCGTGGGCAGTGGGATATTGGTGGTTGAGTGGAGATATGTTTACGGGTGCCGTATCTACAACACACTCCTTTGGCCTGGATATCGCCCAGACGAGTGGCTGGATAGGCCTTGTCCAGTCACTCGGTCTTGCCAATGTATGGGTTGCCCATACTAGATCAGCTTTGTTCACACACCAAACACCCAGCAAGAGCCATGAAGCTCGTTAGTGTTGCTGCCTTTGCTGATTTGCTGATAAAGTAAAATGCACAGCATTGTTGTGTTTATACCTTCCACGTGGATCAAGAGCACGGATGCGTTGTTATGGACGACAGCGTGTCCTAGCTCGCAACCACGGCAAATGAAGTAATGACCAATGCTGGGGTAGCACTGTGTGTCCAGATGGCGCATCACTCCTTTACTCAGGTCTGTTCTTCAAGCCAATCTGTTGTATTTTGTAAGTTTATCAGTTTAACAAAAGTATTTATGGAATTGTTTAAATACAAAGGATAGACTTTTCCACGGTATAAGCTGCTTCACGTGTGGCTGCTGGGTCACATTATTTACACACAGAAGAAACCTCAGAGCTGCTGTGTCTACCTCCAGAACCCGCGTGGGGCGAATACAGGGAAGGCTTTCAGGGCGAGAGCTATGTGTATGGTAGCGAATACGAAACAGGGCATAAATACATCGGGAATGATGTGTTCAGCAAGAGAAATCCTGGGGGGCTGAAATCATAACATGCCCTCTGCCGCATGCTTCATTGATGGCTGAAGTACAGTGAAGAAGTTTCCCGCCATGCCAAACTGCCCGGCTGGATGGACGCGTAAGTACACTGGTTACCTAATGGCTGGACATTACACACACAAAACAAAAATCCAGGCTGTTTGCATGGACGAAGCTCCCGAAATTTTTGAATCTGGCGGTCTAAACAAAGATGGCGCTGTATTGTACAACATGGAGGCTGCATGTGGGTCATTACCTTGTCCCAACTACGTAAGCGGCCGGGAGTTGGGATTTGCACGATTTGGTCCCGTTAGTATGTTGTTGCAGAATAATGAACACACCTCACTCATAAACAATTGGATGGTTTACAACTTGAAGTTGTAAATTTTGATGATCATTTGTTTTGCTGTCTAGTTAATGCATATCTGAACGATTGCTGAACAATCATATTTTTGCGGTTCATGCATAATTGCAAATGACAACAGACTTTGTAGCTTGATGAGTAATAAAGCGTCGAGCGTTCCTGTTGTTATCTCTACGTTTAACAATTTTAACGCAATTAATTTATGTTTTGACTATGCTGTAGATTACAATAAGCGGGTGCTACACCAATTTGATAACCATTATCATTGCAATAAAACAACTGGTTATATATTTAAGCGTCAATCACTTTTGAATTGGCGGACATTTGTTCCTTGGTCACTTGTGTGATCATTGTTTAGCTTGTGATAAGTTAGTAAAGACGATAGTACCACAAGAATGTTGAGCCAATTCCTCAAAGAGGCAATCCTGGATTTCATTGTGGAAACATTTAATTCGGTAAACATAATGTTTTTATTTCCATGTATTCAAACATAGCACGTCGTTAGCTTATGAATATTCCCTTCAACAAAAGCAAAGCCTCTGACACCTATTATAGCAACCAGGATGCAGATTAGGAAATACATGAGATGGTCACGAGCAGGATTTCTGCAGGTTACGATATGGTGTTTTTGTCGTGTCATCTATATCTTTGGTTAGGACCGGGTAAGCAAATATCAATTAATTAACCAAACAAAAATGTAATTTGAGTGACAAGCATAAAAAACACACCCAGCATTAATCCACGAAGTTTCATGGATTTATTGTCACGTATTAAAACAAGGCAAGGTAAATATTTAGTGTTATTTAGAAAATGTTCCCTCCTTCAACTAAAGTGAAGCCGCGGGCTTACGCCTGTTTTTACAACTAGGATCCCAAAAGACATGATCTGATCAGGTAAAACACGAGCAGGGTTAAATGTTTGTGTCGTGCCGTCATTGCTTTGGGTTCGAGCCGGGTAAGCAAATCATTAAGTTGAGTGGCAAATGGGCAAATAGGCGAGCAGGCAGGTTGGCAGGTAAGTGATTTGGTAAGTATGTAGATATAAATGTAGATAGGTCATCAGTGTAGGGCTAGGTGTATACGTCTGTAGGGTGATAACGACATAAATCTTATGTCACGGGGTAGGTAGGTGGGTGGGTAGTTAATCGGGTGGGTAAGCAGATAGGTAGGTAGGTAGATAGGTTCGAGGGCATACATGTAGGAAGGTAGGTAGGTAGATAGGTTAGAAGGTATGTAAATAGGTAAGTAGGTAGATAGGTGAGTGATTTGGTAAGTATGTAGATATAAATATAGATAGGTCAGCAGTGTAGGGCTAGGTGTATACGTCTGTAGGGTGATAACGACATAAATCTTATATCACGGGGTAGGTAGGTGGGTGGGTAGTTGATCGGGTGGGTAAGCAGATAGGTAGGTAGGTAGATAGATAGGTTCGAGGGCCTACATGTAGGAAGGTGGGTAATTAATCGGGTGGGTAAGCAGATAGGTACGTAGGTAGATAGGTTCGAGGGCATATATGTAGGAAGGTAGGTAGGTAGATAGGTTAGAAGGTATGTAGATAGGTAAGTAGGTAGATAGGTAAGTGATTTGGTAAGTATGTAGATATAAATGTAGATAGGTCAGCAGTGTAGGGCTAGGTGTATACGTCTGTAGGGTGATAACGACATAAATCTTATGTCACGAGGTAGGTAGGTGGGTGGGTAGTTAATCGGGTGGGTAAGCAGATAGGTAGGTAGGTAGATAGGTTCGAGGGCATACATGTAGGAAGGTAGGTAGGTAGATAGGTTAGAAGGTATGTAGATAGGTAAGTAGGTAGATAGGTAGGTAGTTAGTATTGTAGGGAGATTGATAGGTAGGTAGGTAGGCAGGTCGGTAGGTAGGTAGGTAGGTAGGTAGGTAGGTAGGTAGGTAGGTAGGTAGGTAGGTAGTAGGTAGGTAGGTAGGTAGGTAGGTAGGTAGGTAGGTAGGTAGGAGGTAGGTAGGTAGGTAGGTATGCTAAATAGGGGAGAGGGGGCACTTAAAGGGGGAGTGCTGAATGGGGGGATGGCTCAATCTGTAATGCTTACTGACTGTTTTTATATTTTAATACAAAAGTTAGAGAGACACAATTTCACTAAAATAAAAATTTCAAAAACAAATATATTGGGATGATGGCCACTCGGAATCTTATAGAGTAGACGCATAAGCACGGGTTAGTAGATAGGGTGAAGATATAGTTGACGAGAGTGTTATTGAACGAAGAGACGAGATGAAGAGCGAGTGTGGGAATAATAAAGAAACTAAATAGAGTACAGCAGAGTATATAGGGGGTAGGTTACATCAATAAACAACAAATAACAATAACACATGACAATAAAATTCATTTCTTTTTCTTTTTGAACTGCATCAGAGTGATGATAATGAATGTAAAGGTGGCTGTGATATCATTATGTTCATGACAGGTTTTGATATCAATATTAGTTTTTGCTTTGGCCTATAATTGATGCGTCACGAGTTAGCGCAAACATTTTTCGCTGTCAACGCAGCGTCATATTCGTTTATTAAAAATATGTTCTGAACAATGGCTGCCAATTTTATCACCCGGCGAGGAAACACAACGAACTGCATCGGAGACTGTCGCGTGATGATGTACGGAGAAGTGGCGAAGTCATGGAGGTTCATCACACGCTGTCATATGTTGTTAAGAGGTTGAAGTAGCGAAGTCAGAGGGTCTATATCAGACGCTGACATATGCGGTCTTGAGGTGGAATTATCCAAGTTGAAGAACTGCACCAGAGACAGTCAAGTGTTGCCGCGTGGCAGGAGCGTTGTAGTCGTTCATGCTGCTTCAGAGACTGTTCTGTCTTGTATAGTTTCGGAAGTCAAAAAACTGCATTAGATAATGTCACATGTTGTCGCAGGACAAACGTATCGACATCAAAGAACTGCATCAGAGAATGTCGCATGTTTTTTTCCGAGGCAGAAGCAGCGAAGTACAAGAACGGTTTTGCAGGCTGTCATGTAGTCACGAGGCGGAAGTGGCGGAAGTGGTGGAAGTGGCGTTAGTTGCGTTAGTTGCGAAGGCAAAGTAAACATCAGAGATTGTCACATTATACTATCAGGCTAAAGTGGCAAAGTCGGAGTCAAAGTGGATAAGCAAATGACAAAAAACCTGTTCATTTGCATGATTATCAAACATAAGCAAAATAACCCTTTACAAACGAGTATTTGACTTATAATGTTTCTATTTCCTAGATGAAAAATTATTCGGTGGCCTTTTATTCACGATACAAATGTAAAACAACAATCGGGACTCCCATAAGCATATTTAAAAGGTGACATATGACCACTTATTTCAATGGAATCATGTGTCAATATCCAAAACATGAGATAATTTTGTCCAAAATATTACAGCGCCAACTGGAATGGTTATTCGAAAAAGAGCAAGGAGCACAATTTGGACAAGAAGAGACCGGAAATGTTTCATTTGATAGACCCAAGCAGTAAGATTGCTGATGATTACGATGCTGTTACCTGATACTTATCATATATAAATTTTATGATGGCAGGGCAAATAATTCTTTGCGTAAACAATGGTTGTTATGTCTATTAAAGCCGTCCTGAAAAGGAGGTGAACAATAAAAGGCAAACAGCATAATGATTTATAGAAAATGCCTTGTATGCAACTGGAAGCCAAATACATATTCTTTACATTAAAAGGAGCGAGGTTGGTTATGACACTAGATGGGATGTACACTAGGGTGTGTGCATATTCATTGCCCCACCAAGATATGAATTCCATGAGGCATTACTACAAAATCTCAAGGCAACGAGAAACAAATTGCTGAGATATATATTGGAATGTATTCAGGATGTGTATTGGAGTTTTAGGACCACGACTCAGTTGTATAGGATTTAAAGAAAAATAGCATTAGCAGGAAAAGACTGGTAGCACATTTCATTGTTCTAGCTAGACGATTAACTTGCTGCATAAACAATGGTCACAAGCTGTAGGTTTGCTTGTTTGCAATGTGGAACAATATGAAAGGCCTTGAGAAAAAAAATAAATTACCATCAAAGTATACAAGAAAGAATATATTGAAATATCTATATTAAAATGTCACCAAATATGGCTGTGTACGGCTGAATGAAACATCGAGTAATCCCATAAAATGATACGCTGGTCAATATTCTCAAATGTTTGTTAGCACAGAGAAGATACAATTGCATTCAACATTAGCCTATTCGATGAAATATTTTTAGACAGGTGAAAATAGTCTTATTTCTCCGAACCTCGTAAAAAAGGGACACACGGACAGTCAATTATGTTAAAAAAAGGTGAGTAAAGAATATGCTTTCCCTTCAATTTAACACACAATAGTTGATAGGTGACTATTGTTAATGTGCGCCCTGTAATATGACTGTTCAATTACTCGGCTCTACTTGCTTTGTGTATTCAGTGTGAAAACATGGAATTAGGTTATCACATGAAAAAATCTTGTATCAACACCATACAGTCATTTCCCCAGGATGTTAATCGGTACGCTGAATTACTTAATCGACTTTGAACTCTTATAAAACGACATGTTAGCAGTTGTGTAAGTTTTGTAAGGATTAAGAAGTATCTATATATTATGGCAAAATGTTGAATTGTGTGTGGGGTTGAATCACAAAATGCTTGATCAATGAATTGAATGCAATATACGATGTGTTTTACATGACGTATGTGATATGTGACATTCGTCTCTATGGGTCGGACGACTGCATCTGGGAGTTACATACATAAGGTTTACGTGCAACGGATGTAGATTTAGTCATGTTGTTTGCCGACAGAGATGCCCATGTGGTGTGGTTTTGATGCAGAAAAAACAAAAGCACGATATTGGATTATTTATGGTCAGTGATAACTAGCAAATCCGCTCAAAGGCTTACCAACAAGGGGAGGTGTTAGATGAGGTTAAAATTGACAAATTACTCAATCCCTTATTAGTAAATTGTTGTCATGTGCCATAAATACATAAATACATACATACATACATGCTTACAAACATACATACATACATACATACATACATACATACATACATACATACATACATACATACATACATACATACATACATACATACATACATACATACATACATACATACATACATACATACATACATACATACATACATACATACATACATACATACAATACATACATACATATACATACATACATACATACATACATATGCATGCATACACACATACATGCATATATAAAATAAACATACATGCATGCATACGTACACACATACATGCATTCAATATAAACAAAATAAACAAACATAAAACATACGTACATACATACATACATACATACATACATACAACATACATAAAATACATACATACATACATACATACATACATACATACATACATACATACATACAACATACATACATACATACATACATACATACATACATACATACATACATACATACATACATACATACATACATACATACATACATACATACATACATACATACATACATACATACATACATACATACATACATACATACATACATACATACATACATACATACATACATACATACATACATACATACATACATACATACATACATACATACATACATACATACATACATACATACATACATACATACATACATACATACATACATACATACATACATACATGTAAACGACATGAGATTTTATATTGCCTGAGGGTATATAGTTAGTGAATCATTCTCTTTTGCAAATTTCTAAACTCGGTATACTATAAGTGATTAGCGGAAACACTGTGTATAACTACTTGTACGATTTAGCAAACAGCATGTTTAGGCTACTTACTGATTGATCTGCACTATAACCTGTCCATAACCAGCGTATACTACACTAACCCAGCTTATATATAGATATTAACTTCGGTTTAAACAGAGGTGTAGATAGGTATAGAGAAGGAGTGTTTCGATTTACATTGATGCTGTAATGTATAATGGTGTCGTAGATTGATGTGTGTCATGCTGATAATGCAACTACTTGGTCTTTTGCATTCGTTTGATGCACTGCTTGTGCTACAGGCGAATGGCAAGTAATGGCTGATATTAAAATTATTTAAATGCTTTAATATGACACAGCTGGTAGAGTTTCTACGTTTGCATCATAGCGCTGAAGCTGCTTGATGACAGAATATTTACATTTATCTTAATTTGTTGCTGTTTTTAGAATAGTTTTACAAATCTTACTCCATTTCGGTCCCGATTGAATTGTACCAATAATGTGATTGTTACCGGTTGCAATATAATGTAGACGTTATCGTTCAATTGCAATCCCTAATCTTCTTAATAATTGCATTGTGGTGCCAAATATACCTGACAATAACAAGGATTGAACTGCTGCATACTTTTATTGGCATTCGCAAACACACTTATGTGTCGTTTCTGCAAAGCTTGCATATAAAATGCCTAGCTTCCGTACAGAGACCGAACGCCAGCAATATCATCGGCTTGCAAGGTACTAAACGGTTGGATGATGGAATTCATAACAGCTGCTTTGATGTCCGAATGTTCGAGTCCAACGCAATGGCCGAACTCGTGAAGTGCGACACGTTGCAAATTATAATCTGTAAACCCCAAAAGCACTCAAATCATGCATTGTACTTTCTTATTATGTGAGTAGAGAAATAGACACGAAGGAAAGCCAAAATGTTTTGATAATGACATGTCCAGGATTCGTCTTCATCAAAGCAAGCTTCTCCATCAGGAGGGTATAAAGCATGGGCCAGCACACCCCCTTGACCATCAAAACCTCTGTGGTAGCTGTGGCTGCCGGACACAAACTGGATCTTGATATCACCAGGGCCAGACACCATCGAAAACCTTAGTGGGCTAACAGCTGCAAAGGGCTGAACGAACAAATGTATGGCAGCTTGTATAATGGCATTAGATAAAACATTACTGCAAAGGTCACGCCGCCAGATCGCTATAGCTCTTGTTGTTGTTGGTATATCTAGGTAAAGCGGTTCAGCAACTATAGGTCACGTACTGCTATCTCTATAGCCCAGAGGCTTCAAGCATTTATATCTTCGCAGTTTCAGACTCAAAAGTCTGAGCGTCCCAACATCTTAAAACACTAGTTTGATCAATAATATGATGTCGTCGTAATATCTGAGTGACTATGGCGTTTGATCAAACGGTCGTGTATAGGGTGCATGCTATCTTATAATGATGAAGGAGTGAATAGCTTGGTAAACTCACGGAAAAGGCAGCAGCCATGGCACTGCGTATTGTGTTCTCAGAGAGATCGGGTGAATAGTTGATCATACTCCAAGTAAGCGAAGTCTTGGACCACTTCGCTATTACACGATTGCAAAGGTAATATGATGGCAGGGTGTTCATACATTAATGTATCGGAATTATAATCTAAGTGTATTAGCCACCAAAGTCAAGTCACGTAAAGGAATCGTCAATTACAGTTGGTATTGTATCGAGCAACGCCTGTGGTGTTCACCAGCGATTTGTCATCCATCCCACAACGTGGTTTGGTCATCATCTCCAATGTAGCCTCGTCAATGTCACCTGTTTCAAGTTTAGCGCAAATAAAGAGAGCGCCCATAAATATATATGCCTATGCTGGATTGCTATGTATGTTGTCTTTGAATATTTAAACGCCTAACCTGTCATAGGAATTCCAGCCACACGCTGATATGCCAGAAGCGCAGGCTTCAAGTTAGCCCCATTGCCTTCCTCACTTTCTTCCATGTAACCAAATCTAACCAAATAGTTCTAAAAACCATCAAGATTCAATCAGTACTTAGCAGGCCAGAAGAGCTAAATAGCTTGTGCCGTGTTTTCACAATCTATTTCGACATTAAGTCTATTACCGTTTTACAGTAAAAGATGTTGGTTAGAATGAAACGGCCAAGTAACAACCACAATCTTTGAAATACGCTTCTCACCTGTGCATCCAGATCTGTAATGTTGACAGGCGCCAGCAGGACTCCTGGAATGCAGAGGTTTAGCACAGCTACTGCGAAGAGCAAGCCTTCCATCTATCCAGTGCTTGGTGTTAAAATTGATCGATGGGTAAACCAGATGACTGGATTTGATTTTGGATGAGATTCCAGGCTGATTATATACATGTTCCAGCTTGTGTTTGCGGCGTATACTGGGCATGTTCGGTGCTATTAGAAGTAAAAAAAGACAATTTACACGCGATGTAGCTAACATTAGAGCAATTCGATCAGATGGGTTTCGTATGATGTTAAGCAAAAGCTCTATAAATTACGTTGGCAATATGTGTCATAAGCTGTCATTAAACTGCGAATCACACCACTGGATGATCACCAATAAATCGTCATTTCTCTATCACCAGAGTCGTTGGGATCACATACGCACTATGGCTGTTTAATTGCTCTACCAGCTGGGGCATCCTGAGAGCTCTGTGTATTCCATATGGTGACGGGCTGCATTACGGGGCGGTGACGGATTAAGAGATTAAACACGCTGGTTATGGAGAGCCGAACAGTTAGTAACATGAATACTATTGATCACTTTAACTGACAAAACGGTCCACATGGTATATTATTGATAATACCGTGATTCTTGTAATATGATCTGGTGGCAACACAATTGATGCCATACGGAAATGTTGCAGTATAATGCTTTTATAATTAGATCAAATAACGCCGTCTCCCAAGTCTTTCGTGGCCACCGATATCTGATTTGCTATGCCTGGTAAATCTGCAACGGATAATAATCCTCAAATCGGTGTGGACTGGGAAACCAAGTAGGCGCGGCCTAATAAGGAATGCTGCCGAAATAGCACTATCATCTTCATACATAACCATCGCGTTATCACCTCGTTGTTGAAAGGGACTTAAAACCCCCAAAACAAAATATATATAGTTGAGGCAAAAAAAAAGACCTGATGATATGAAACATGCACGACAGCGCCTGTTCCATTGTGATATATTTGCAATAATGAGGTTAGGCACGCAATAGTGCTCTCAACAAGCACCTCCTAATAATGAAAAATGTCATCTATGTAATTGTATGAAATATAGTAGCTCAGACACATAGAAGCTATGGGATTGTGAATTGTAAGTGTGTTGATTAATAAGCAGTATTTCAGTAGCACTAAATCAAATAAAACACATCTGAACGGGTGTGATACTTTAAATGACTTTTTTTTCTAAATTAATGAAGCTTACTTGCATGTCGTTTGCCAGTTATATGTTTGGTTTGAGACGTTATACACAAAACCGAAACACTTAATTATCAACAGTTTTGGAGTATCACCATTTCGACTTTGATGAACTGAACACTAAAGTAGATCGTGAAGCTATTCGGTGATGCAATTAAGTCAAAGCACTCTTCAGACAATTACTAGCAAAATTGCTGAAAGCTTCTCAATAGAGATGTTCCTTGAACTATAATGACGGACCCATATAATATTTTGGAATATAGATCGGCTGTCACCAAAACCATTGAACCAACTTGCTTCATGCTAATGTACTTAAGCGATATACAACATTGCACGTAATTTGGCTCGCTTGCTCTATTGCATTGCAACCACTATGTCCCAGATGTTACGTTGAGCCATTAGACGCATTAATAGCCCTCATCCCACCTAGCAGAAGTATTCCAATTCCCTATTGGTTGCATAGGTTAAACATAGGTGTGGCCAGGCAAAGTGGGAGGGGCAATGTTCTTTGGATCATAGGTGCGCCAGATTTCCACAAATTGGCATGTCATATCTATGTTGTGGCGACAAGATCGCTGAACAAAATGATGCCGATATAAACCTGTTGGAATTATTTTATATCAACCATTCCAAAAAAACAATTTGTCTTCCGTATGGACATTCGTAAGAGGAGAGTCCAAAGCCCACAATGTTGAACTATGTTGCAAATGTTGCTGGCTCGTGGAGTGATGGTACATGTACGTTAAAGTGATGCTTCGACGAAAAAAAAATTATTATGGAATAAGATAAACTCTTCTATCATACATTTCCGGGACGAAACGACAGCGATATGTAGGCTTGGCCCCCCTCTCATCTAACGATTAGACCAAGAACGATGTCATAGTCGCTGCCATTTGTGTGGTATGACGTCGTAGGGTGCGCAAGCGATGCTTACATGTAGTCCTGTTGTTTGATGCCAGTCCACAGCCAATCGATTAATATTTTAGGAGCAGTGTGATTTTGGCTTGTTCATATCCCTTTATTGCTGCTATTTAAGTGAAGAATTATGCCTTGTAAAAAAATAGCTAAAGATAAAGATGATCGGTTTCGGAAACAAAATGGAACTGCAAACGAAAGAGGCGTTCAAGACGAATATGGAACGGCAAATGTCGAGACGGACACATGACGACTGGACACGTAGGTATGGTATTCTTGTGCATAAGGTGGCGATTAATTAGAATAAATCTGTGTTATAAAGAATATACTAGAAGCAAGGCAATACATTCTCCACCTTGTATGCGTTAACCTTTAACGAATGAGAATGCATCTTTGGTTTATTGTAGTTGTTCATAGTTTATAACTTAGATCCAAGCTGTCGACCATCTTGATGCACGACAACTTAATATTTAAAAATACAAATCACCTACATTATATGTTTTTTTAGTACGTATGATGAATCTTCATTGACGATTATGATAAAAAACAACAGCATATGGATGAAATACATACATAACATTACATGATCCTGAGACCAAACCTAGAGGTAATTCATCTACTGCAAATCTGGTAAACATGTAAACAAGACACATTAAAGACTAACCGGAGAAACACGCCCGATTGTCCCTGGCAAGTAGGTGAAGCCGTCGGCCAAGTTAAGCTGCCATGACGGGACAAGTCGTTTTCATATTCTATTTTGTTTTGTCTTTAAACGAAGCTTATCAAGATCGATCGGCGATTCCTGGGAACGTGCGCTCAGTTTACCGAGAAAGAAAACCCCAATCGTCCGTATGCGAGCTCAATGTCTAAACTAACTGCGTTGCGAGACTCGTCAACTCAGCGCGTGTCGGCGATTCCTGGTTAATTCTGCGTTAGTCTTCGCTTAGTCTATCAGGCAAAATTTTATACTATAACCAGAAAAGAGCAAATATTAGGAGGACTTGCCCGACTGGACAAGTATTTCTCAGGGTTAGTGTTTCTCCTTGTTCACACGTGTCCATGAGTGGAAGATCTTCTAAAGCATTTACACTATGTGATAGTAACTAGATCATACAAGGTAAATACAAACTGGTATGTTTATATACTACAATCAAGTATTACTAGTCATGGGTGTAAAGTGAGTTACATAGACAATATAAAATGGGTCTATGCAACCGTATACCAGTGATTAGCATCCACCAGATGTTATTAATATCGCGGGCTAGCTGTCAATGTGGTGATGTTCGACATGTAGACGCCGATGAGAGTATGTTTCAATGCTGTCTAGACTGTGGTTCACATAAACGTATGTGTAGCATGTGGCATATGGTGCTGTATCAACGGAACTGATAATTAATGATGACAAGTAACGACCAATTTTAACATGGTGTAAATGCTCGACACGAGAACACCAGGAGCAGTTCTGTTAAAATTGTAGAATGATGATTCTGTTTATGCGGTAAAGCGATGGCATAGATCGATATATACAGCCATTGATCCGGCGCCTATAGAGTATATGATGACATCATTATGTATTAGAATATATGGATACGACTATAATGTACAAGTATTATGATAGCCGCCGCGTAATTAAGCAATGTGGAGGTAGTGGTGTTAAGTAAAATCACTGGTTAACAAGAATGGAAGGTCATTTACCCACTTATATTATCGCCGACTATTTATTTCATGATATCTACGCCGATATATATATATATATATATATATATATATATATATATATATATATATATATATATATATATATATATATATATATATATATATATATATATATATCTATATATATATATATAGATATCTATATAGTAGAGATCTCTCTATATAGAGAGAGAGAGATGTATATCTCTCTATCTATATCTCTCTATATCTCTATCTCTCTCTCTATCTCTCTATCTCTCTATAGATCTCTCTCTCTCTCTCTCTCTCTCTCTATCTCTATATCTCTCTCTCTATCTATCTCTCTCTCTCTCTCTCTCTCTCTCTCTCTCTATCTCTCTATCTATCTATCTCTCTATCTATATATCTCTATATATACTTTACGCCAATTTGCCCGGTTAATTACAATAGTCAAACCAAGTACTTTAATGGTAACCAGCAATTATCTGTTATGACAAAAGATTATTCAATGATCAGCTACTCTTTAGTTTTAATGGGCCTGCCAAGGTGATGCTAACAATTTAAGGTGGACGTACAAAAGCGCTTAGATTTGGCTTAACAAGATTGACAAGCATAGTGGCGGGAGCAAATGAGCCATCAAACAGAGACCTAAACAATGAGCGTGAAACAAGGTTAAATGCCACATCGTGAACAGAAGAACAATACATCGACTGCCCAATGAAGGCATAATTCTTGCTGGGAGCATTTGCATTCTTGTCCAAGTGCAAGGTATAAGGATAGCACATTTATGCAATGGCCCGGTTGGAAATCAGATGATGGGCGGCAGAGATAATGAGAGTGTGGTTGAGGCACAACCATTACCACAGGCACTCGAGTTCGGACATCACGAATTTTCTACATTAGCATTATGTTATATAAAATAAAGTGGGCAACATCTGCAGATGAAAACACGAGAATTTCTCAAAAAACTGCTTCCCTGCGAGCTATTCGTACACGACTGCAGCGCTACTTATGCCCCAACAGCTCACTTAACAATTTAATGTCATTGCTGTGCCACTTACAGCATCCTTTCATGTCGTGCATTTTAACGCCCGATAGCAGCATTCTGCCGACAACTAAAAGAACTGGACCAACTTCATGCCGCTGGCCTCTCATTGGTCTGTAGTGCGGCCTTTTTTGAGGAGGCATCTTTATTTTAAAGATGTAAACACCATACACGTGGTTTTGTTGATACATCTCCACGTATTAGATGAATATTCTAACAACATTGCGGATGCTGGCGAGTGGAATGCATGTATTAGCCA
>CM067342.1:7613875-7635838 GCA_034190875.2 Urechis unicinctus
TTTACAAAGACTTTGGTTACAGATGTCTATCTGTCTATCTATGTAACAGCTACAAGTTTGCCTTATCCCTGGATCAACAGTCGAGAGACTGCAACGTACTTCTCCAAAGTACCTGACACCACTTGTTCAAACATCGACGTCATTGGTACATTAAATAATACTGGTGTTAACTTCCTGAACCGGTGCATGGACTTATGTTCAGTCCATCAGCGCTGCACAGCCATTACAGTAGAGCATGCTTTTGACAGCACATGCCGGATGATGGCTTCCAATTGTATGGAGCGGGGAACCCAAACACCGGGCACAACATTGTACCTAAAAGCTGTGGATTTAGATTGTTAAGTAGCACTACCATCACAACTTTCCAAAGATAATTTTCAAATAAGAATGGTTGTTAGAATATTGGTGATTTTAGTTATTTTGGCTTGTCTTGGATTATTTAACTGATTATTTAATGGTTTTGTGCTACAGTGAAGGAGCTACGCTCAAGTTATTCCGTTTATATATCAGACTGCTTTGGAAATGATTTAAAAACCATTCAGACAGCCAGCACATACAATTGTGCCTTGCGATGTGAGGGAATGCAATCGTGCGGAGGCTTTGTCGTCTCCAGTCGGAAATGCTACGTCAAGTCTTCCTGCATTCCACGAATAGTTACAGATGAAAATGAACTACTGCGTTCTTATGTGAGAAAACAAATCCGTATGAGTGGGATATCTTAACAGTATTGTTGATGCAATTTTGTTCTTTTAGTGCCCTTCAAATTGCGAGGCTTATTCGATCCCAATCTCAAGACGGGATTCATGCCAGGTTTAAATTGCCATACTGAATTACACTGTTCGATGTCCATAAACTACTTACAACAGGATGTATTTACTTGGTTTAGTCATAGAACACACTTACCCAGATTGGACATTTACCATACAGCAATTGTTATCGTAGTAACTCTTCTTTAAGCTTGCTTGCGGGGTCATCACGTTATCTGTAGTTTTTTTTGTGAGAATTTTGATTGCGTGATGGACAGCAATATAAATTAAAATAAACGTTAGGAATATCAAAACGATTTAACACCGCTAAATTTACCCCTGCCCTCACCTTCCTCCCGCTTAAGCCGCTCCCAACCCTCTTCCCTGGAATACGACATTTAGGCTTGATTGTGACACAATATATGTGTGTTGTACTTAAAGAATCCTAACGTAAGTCGTCCTAGACCGAATTGATAAAACACACAGCCATAAGCGATACATGACATAAACCACAGTGATCATAATTGGTTCTTAAAGGAAAATACATTATTTTCATCAGACAAAAAATGGAATAAAATGGCAAATGATAACCCATTTAGACGAAGGAATTGAGTTAAACTTACCCTTAGTAGCTTGACCCAACAACGATACGGTAGAGTCGGCGAGAGTACTGACGATAGATTCAATAACCCTCACAGGACTGATTGGCTGCGGACTTGGAAAGTGTGATGCCCTGTGTTCTTACCAAGCGAACGAAGTAACGTATACGTATATATATATATATATATATATATGGAATACGTTGAAGAGATGATATATATGATCCGCAAATAGACGGTTCAAGGATGAAAAAAAAAACATTTGGCACACAATCCTCTTTCCTTCTTCCACCATCTATACATATATATTGGTACTGACTAGCGCAGATACCCACCGCATGACAATGTAGTCATGTTTTAAATCTACACTACTGAGTGTCGCTATCGATAAGCTGAGAATATATATATATATATATATATATATATAGATATATATATATATATATATATATATATATATATATATATATAGATAGATCTATATATATATATATATATATATATATATATATATATATATATATATATATATATATATATATATATATATTTGTCGCACAGTCACATATATATATATATATATATATATATATATATATATATATATATATATATATATATATATATATATATATATATATATATATATATCTATATATATATCTATATATATATATATATATATATATATATATATATATATATATATATATATATATATATATATATATTTAGATGTATGTACCACGTATCAAGCTGTGGTAGGGCTTGACTTAAATGTAGAAATGTTTAGTTGGAAAAGTTAATTCCTTTAGAAAGTACCGATAAACGTGGCATTTACAGGAACTCAATGATGTACTGGCTGTTTCATTTACTCACATTCTTCTCTCATTCGTCCTCGTTTGCTTACGCATTCACACTCGCGCAAACTCATTGTTCAGAGTATAGAGTTGAGAGACACGCCCTGCAGCGCTTTGCGCAGCTAGCCGGCTTGTAACCTATACCCATTTAGCTTGGATTGATCACATGCCATATCACAGCTACAGTCCACTTCCCTAGCAAAGCAAATTTGGTTCAGTTTGTTCCACCTATTTGTTTGAAAAAAGATTGTTCCTTTAGCGTCGTGAAGGCGGGTTTGATTTCGTGCCCTCCATTCATTTTTACCTAAAGACACATGTATATTTCTTGAGGAAAATTGATTAATAGCAGTTCGCATTGTAGCACCAGGGAGCTGTTACACATCACGTGGAGGGGTTACTTGCAAGAATGAGATAAGTTTTATCGGACAGTAACAACCAATTGCAATCAGGTTCTGGGGTTGATGATGGGCTGCCTCGGTACGGGGGATGCGCAGGTATGGGGTAGCCCCGGTTCTGATGGCAAAGAGTGACGGGATCCAGCAGTTCATACACATAGAATAAGTATGTATCCAGTGAATCCCAGGATGATTTTCAGTTGTTATTACATTGCTTCGCAAATCCCTTGAGACAAAAACAAGCCTTGTTGATCAGATACCCTTTAATTTAACGGGCCTGCCATGGTGATGCTAACGATTTAAGGTGAACGTACAAAAGCGCTTGGATAAGGCTGAACAAGATTGACAAGCATAGTGACAGCAGCAATTGAGCCACCTAATATAGATTCAAACAATGAGCGTAACACATTATTTGAATAAACGAGGTTAAAGGTCACATCGTGAACAGAAACGACTGCCCAATAAAGACATATTTCTTGCTGGGAGCATTTGCGCTCTTGTCCAAGCGCAAGGTATTAGGATAGCACATTTAAACAATGATTGGGTGGAAAATCAATACATCGGCGGCACAGATTTTGACAGCTTGGGGTTACGGCATTACCATTGCCACAGGCACTGGAGCATGGACATTACGAAATCCCTACATTAGCACTATGATATATAATAGAAGGTGGGCAACACCCGCAGATGAAAACGCGAGGGTTGCTCAGAAAACCGCTTCCCAGCGAGCCATTCGTTCGAATCTGCAGAGCTACTCAACCCGCAATAGCTCACAAAACGATTTAATGTAATTTCTGTGCCGCTGACAGCCTCCGTACATGTCGGGCATATGTATTAATTGTTGATTTGTCATCGCCCGTTTGCAACATTCCGCTGACAACTGAAGGAAATGTATGCAACTCGGTCAACTTTATTCGGCTGGCCTCTAATTGGTCAGTAGTGCGGCATTTACTTTCGAACAATGTAAACGCGAATCACGTTGTTTTGTTGACATATCTCTTAAGTTTACCACGTATTAGATAAATATTCTAACAACATAACAGTCGAGTAACCCCTTGGTGAGTTATGATGGCGGAATAGATTTACGGTGTTAATTCAGAGTCATTAGCTGCGCATCCGGGTCTGTCATGTTGGCAGACGCTAGCAGGACTCATGAGATGCAGAGGTTTAGCACAGCTACAGCGGAGAGCTAACCTTCCATCTTCCCGGTGCTTGGTGTTAAAATTGTTCGATGGGTAAACCCGATGATAGGATTTGATTCTAGGATGAGATTCTAGTCCGATTATATACATTTTTCAGATTGTGCTTTCGGCATATACTGGACGTGTTCAGTGTTATTCGAGGTAAAAACACGACAATTAATGCGTAAACGCAGCTTTCATTAGAGCGAGTCAATCAGCCATCTGGCATATGGGGCTGGTATGATTTGAAGCCAAAGCTGAGGGATTGGGATACGTTAAATATCATTTTCTCTAAACTCTTAAGCTTACTTGCATGTCATTCGCCAGTGATATGTTTGGTTTTTGTTTTTATATACAAAACCGAAACGCTTCAGTATCATCAGTTTTGGCGCATCAACAATTCGACTTTGATGATCTAAACACTAAGGTAGATTGCGAAGCTATTCAATTATGCAATTTCGTCAAAGCACTCTGCAGACATTTACAGCAAAATTGCTTAAAGCCTACCAACAACGGCGTTTCTTCTACCATTAATACTGAACCCTATTGACATTAAGGGTTGTGGATCGGTGGATCGGCCGTCGCCAAAACCATTTAACGAATTCCCCGCTTCATGCTAATGTACTCGATTTCATGGCTTGCTTGCTCAATTTCATTACAAGCGCAATGTACCAGATGTTACATTGTTAACTCATTATAATTCCTTACTGGCTGCATATGTTTAGCATAGAAGTGGCCAAGCAAATTGGGAGGGGCCCTGTCGGCTGGATCATGGATGCGCCAGACTTCCCATAAACTGGCATGTACCAGATGTTACGCTGTAAACTCAGCATCATTATTCCCATTGATAGCCCTCACCCCACCTTTTTGAAATATGTCCCTGCTGTCTGCATAGGTTTAATGTAGGACTAGAAAGGCAAAGTGGGAGGAGCGATGTTGACTGGATTATTTTATGCCTGTAGCAATACAATGCTAGTCCAAACACCCCAATGCCGCCGAAAACCAAAGGTGCAGCCCATGTTGGCCACGCCCACCTTTCCAGAGGCTTGATCGTTGATATTGGCTTGACAGCTTCGTCTCTAGCATCTGTAAGCGCAGCCTTAGCCTCTCAGAGCTCTCTCAGAAGCTTATTTTGATTGGCTTTCCGAGCTGCAGCACCCTTTTGTCCTGCCGCAACCTTTTTAGCGTTTTTTTCGTAGTGGTCACTGACGTTATCTCCGCTGGTGTTGTCTCTCCTTGATTCGTATTCGTTTCTTTCATTTTTACTTACTAAATTTATTTGTCCAATTGACAGCTCTTAGTAAGCACCTGTTATAGCGTAGTTAAGCACATGCTATAGCAGAGTTAAACACATACTATAGCAAGGAAGTGGTGTCTTCCTCTCCACCGGCCCCTGTTGATTCAGTGTTTGTTTTGCCAAATTGACAGTGCTTAACTGTTGTTAAAGCCGCGGTTATTGGAGCTAAAAACATACCATAGCGATGATATAGCTCACAAGTGGCAGTGCTTAGCACGTGTTCAACAAACGGGTCAGTCTCGAGGTTTGTGATTAGCTTTCTCCGGTGGTCTGGTGGGATTGGTAGAAACATACAAGCAATACCTGAGTATAGCTGTGGCAATGATTGACGTAGATTGCGCGTCATGCTAGCGCCTAGCAGAGCCTCGTATCTCACATACACCTTTATGATCTCTTCATCAGACATTGATTCAACCTGGTAAATTGTAAGGCGCTCCCAACCAAGGT
Organism: Urechis unicinctus; assembly: GCA_034190875.2. NCBI lineage: Eukaryota > Metazoa > Annelida > Polychaeta > Xenopneusta > Urechidae > Urechis > Urechis unicinctus. Next base: position 7,619,401 of record CM067342.1, read on the forward strand.
ACTGGCGAGCCTGCCGACGGCTATGACGGCAGCAAGCCTATCTCTCTTAGAAGACATATCTACAAGGGGTGCAACTAAGTTCCGCTACCCCAGACTTTGTCTCCACTAAGATAGTCATGTCCTGTTCATGGAATTTATCAATAATGGTATCAGGATCCATGAATATACGTATACACCTTCGAGCTTCAAAATACTGCAACGCTACCCAGATGAAGAAACCTGAATTGGTAACTGAGGCAGCGGCTGCAATCAAGGCCAAAATCACTTCGAATGACGGCATATGCAGTAGGTTGATCAGTCTTCAGCAGCAGTTTTGCATGCTTGGTCTTTGCTAGTAATTAACGCACTGTGGCACGTTCCACCTTTGTTGGAATTACATCATTTTCACGCAGAGCGTCTTCAAACTAGTCACGTTCCTTAGTGTGAAAGAGCCCCAGCTAGCAAGTCTGCTCACGTAAGTCCTTCACCACAGAGTTGTACTTTTGGGTGAGAACCCAGACACTTTCCTGCGCATGGCGGCCGCTAAAGGCCAGTTCGGATAACATGTCTTTCTTCTTGGTTATGGACTTTGTTGCCGAACAGTCATCAATAATGTAGAGGGTAGGCTCACCCTTAAAACAATGGTAGAAAGCCGTTTTGTGTCTCTTTTTGTATGCTTGCTCTGATGTTCGCCTTATATGTGTTGATTATTATCTTTTTACAATAATCATAATATTGGCTCGCAGATACAAACGTCAAGAATTGATTATGTCTCGAAAAATCAACAGTTAATATTTTTTAATTATGGTCCTGTTCTTGGTCTTGTTAATGCAATCGATAGCTATGATAATATTGCGTAACAGAGCTGTCATGAATCAGGAATTTAAACCAAACATCTTTTTCAAGTTAAACAATATCAAGTTGCTTGTGTTTGTATTGACTGCAGTTCATATAAAATTTTGTGCTGATGTAAGACAAAGTGGCCTTTTTCAGTTATATTTATATATATATATATATATATATATATATATATATATATATATATATATATATATATATATATATATATATATATATATATATATATATATATATATAATACATGTTCTCATCATGCGCTTGATCATGATTGCCGCTGCTAAAAGCCGAAAGCCACGCGACATGGCTCACTTTGCTGCATAGCTGCACCACTGAATTGGTGCGCATCCTGTAAATTGGTTGCATTTTACTTACATAATACATTAAGCGAAAGTAGGTTAATATGACCTCTGACTGGAGCGATTATTGTTGCAGAATTAGGTCAACGTGGCAGGTAGTCACTAAAAGTTCATTGGCTTTCGAAATTTTTCGCAGGAATACATAGTAATCCGATGGTATAGTAAAGCTGGATACATTATCACACGCTTTTGTTCTCATTGTATATAACATTGGCTAAATATTTGTCTGTCATTACAGACTACTTGGTTTTGTAATATAGAGACTTAATATGAAGCTTTATTTACAGAGGTTGATGCAGCATTATTCTCTACAGAGCAATCCCTTTATGTTTTAACAGCTGCAACTTAATACTGCATGTGATTCGTCCGCACTGGCAATTAATGACATCATGTGTTTCACATCTGCCCTCCCTCCTCGCTGACATCGGGGTAAAAAATATGAATATGAGTGAAACTTCTCATAACAATATACCTCTTAAATTGCATTGTGCCTTCATATGCCTTGTTAGTTCCATGAAGCCAATCTATGAATCCAAAAGATCCTTAATTTTGATTAATATGAAAGATAATATTAAACTACTTTAATCAAAAGTTTGTTTGTTTCTTTGCTCGAATTATAGTCCTTTTTAGAAACTTAGGCTATGTACCTCTCTGAGGGTGGTCACTGTCAGAGAGCATGTCGTCCTCAGAGGATCTTTTACATCACTTAACCGAGATGTTACCGCCATTTTACAGTCTGTTACATAAATGTGTTGGTTCCAAACAAAATTAACGCTCTTATAATCTAGTAACATCTAACTTGAATGCTAAACGCGATGTTGGCACTATCACAAGACATTGTAGACGTTATATTGTAGTTGCTCGTAGTTGCTCATACGCAGAATCAACAGATGAGCATACGTAACATAATGACCTTGCGGTAGCATGAACAGCATGATATTTCATATATCATCACATTGATTTGGATCACTAATTGAAAATGAGATTTTCGTCATAGATTGACCCACCACTTAAATTGCCATATGACATTAAAACAAATATTATGTCGCTGAAGGTAAGTAACACCATTTATTCATCTGCGACACTAATTATAATAATATTGAGATGTAATACGCTGACATCAACAATCATCAACCAATAACCACAACGACTGTACAAGTTGACCATTAATATTGTGAAACAATGTGGTGATACAGGATATTAGGTATCCTGAATGTAAAGTGTTATGAAGCACACGTTTTTCCTGTCCATCACATACCAAGCAAAATCCGATATTTAAAACATAAATTGCTTGATGAACCAGCGTATGTGATAACTAGCATTTATTGTAACAGTGTTTATCAATATGGTAATTATGAGGTTAACGCTGCCATTTAGAATATCTTGGTTAAATATATGTTCAGTGTATCCATTGTTGTCATCATTGTATACTATCGATAGTTTAAAGGTACTAGTGTAACTTTAGCCCATCGGCTATAAGTTAACAATTGTTCATTCCCGTGAAGGGGTACGTATTATTTAATGTGAAGTATCTTTTTAATAGCATTTCGATAACTTTGGTTGTGCCTGGCGTAAATCAGTGGATTTAATGCCCCGTTGAGAGGCACAAAACCCTTAGAAATGTCATGAATGATTGACAATACAAAACCAGGTCTAGAAGAGGTGAGATGCACACACGTAGAGGTAAGATAAGGGAGCCAGCAAAAATAGAACGTTCCAACTATTTTGAAAAACATTTTGGTAATTTTGAATTCTTGATGTGTGTTTACTTGAGCGGCTGTGTTGTTTGCGCCCGCAGGGATAATCGGAGGAGATACAGCATTTGTCTTCCAAGCAGCAACACAAATTGATAAGTGCAGCAAAAACGATATAATGATCATAATCATCGCAACCATTATATATGCATAGGCTACAAAAGCTGGTGGATAAACAAAGTAAGTGAAACAAGCAACTCCAGGTTGCCAAAGATTCCACCCCATTAGAGGTATCGAATACAAACCAATTGACAGAGACCAGAGACATACACACACTTTGACTGCAGTGTTTTCAGTTACAATTGCATAATACCTCAGTGATGCACAAACAGCAATGATTCGTTCAATACTAAGCACTAAAATACCACTCAATGAGGCCACAACGCTAATCATTGCCGCAGACAAACTCAATAAACAGCTGTATTTAGCATTAGAAGCGAATTCAAGACCAGCAAGGGTGTAATTCAATGTGGTAAAATATAAGCCGGTAAGGAATGTCATGATGTCACACAAACACAGGTTAAGTATAAATATATTGATTGGGGTGCGCAAAGATGGTGTCTTTACAAATGCCATGATAACCAAAACGTTTCCAGGAACTATTGGCAGCAAGCACAATATGTGCCAGACATATATAGGTAAAAACCATGACCTGTATAAATATTTTGCGTTGATCACTCTCGACGGATTGATAGTCATTGTCAAGTTCCCTATTTGGAAGGTTGCATCGACTATAGTTGTAGAAGAGTCGCCATAAGTTTGGTATTCTGGGGTGATTAAAGATGGGTCACATGCCGTAGCCTTGATAGTGCAGTAAGTGATGACGAGGACAAGGAAATGATGTCCATCTACAACATAAAGAAACTAAGACAGCAACCATCAGCATAATCGGGTCAGAGTATCAATGTTAACATCATTCAGCATTTTGGTCATGCAAATTAGGAGCCCACCTTATCTTTAACATAATACTAAAATAACTTTTCGTCAGTGTTGGCAATATAACGAAGGGGTCCTGCCGTAAGTCATTTGGAAGGACTCGATGCAGTACCTATGATTTTGATTAAAGTCGAAGCGTTTGGCTTCCCCTTAAATCTCGAACGAAATTATTCAGACGAATAATGAATGTATGGTTTGGTTTGCCATTATACACATGATGATGTACTACCATGTCAAATTTGGTATTGGTTTTGTGGCGAATAATGAGTTTCTGGCGAGGTTACGACCAAATATTCAGACTACCGAACACATTAGAGCTCAAAAAGCTGGCATAATAGTTGTGTTAATTTGTGCCCGTATTTGCCACATCTAAGCCCTGATAATTAACATCAGTTACTTACAACAACACTAGATCATTTAAGTACGGATACATACTACTCCAGTCCGTTGAAATATAGTGTGGGGCTACTTCTGTCCATTGGATCATTGATTAAGACTTCTCCTGTCCATTAACATATGAATCACAACTGCTTCAGTCCATTGAAATATAATATACGGCTACTCCATTGCAATATTTCGTACGATTGCTTCATTCCATTGAAATAGAGTGTATGCTTCTCGATTGAAATATACATAGCATCAACTCTTGTCTGTTGACCTATGGTGTAGATATACCTCAGTCAAAAGAAATAAGGACTATGACTAATCCAGTCCATTGAAATAGGGTGTCAAGCTATCCCAGTCCAACCATATATGCTGTTTGGCTACTTCAGTCGCTGCGGGCGACTTATAGGGGCTATCTGTTGACCATAGGATGCGACTCGTGTCGGTGGCAAATGGGATCCAGGTGGTTGACTTGAGCGGTCCTTACAGGGGCCATATCAGCAACATTCTACTACTTACTTCCCTTAGACAAGTAGCGTGGTCCAGGCAATTCGCCTTCGTCCTGAACTTAACTTAGAATGCGTCCACTGAATCAGGTCCTTCTTATCCATTCACATAAGACATTCTTATCATATATATATATATATATATATATATATATATATATATATATATATATATATATATATATATATATATATATATATATATACGTGTATGTATATATATGAGTTTGTATATGTATATATTAGCATGTACGCGACCTTTAGTAGACAAACCGCCAACCTTTCTTTGACTTGGGTCTTAGAGAGGACATTCCACTATGTCGCATAAAGTCAATCTATATTTTCTTTCCAAATGATCAAAAATATTTCGGCTTGACCATTCTTATATGGTAGTCTAGTCAATAAAACGTTAAAAGATAATCCTTCACGACTTATTTCCTCTGATTATGGATATTATGGCAAAATCAAGTTTTAGCAACTAGTCATTCGTTGACATAAAGCGTCACCAACAATATCTCCATTACAACAGTCAAATAATGTTTAACCATGAGTGTTGAATATTTATGGGTTAAGTATAAAAATATTTTAATGATTTTATAATTATCTCTCGTTATTGATCCGTCTACGGCATTTTATTATATTGCAAAACGCTACCAATAGTTCATATCTATTGAATAAATCTTTTTTCAAATTCATGATGAGTTAAAACGATTAAATTATCGTTATTCCGCATATATATATATATATATATATATATATATATATATATATATATATATATATATATATATATATATATATATATATATATATATATATATATATATATATATATATATATATATATACAGGCACGAAAAGTTGGATTTGTAAATATTAGTTAGTGTTTTGAGCATTCTTGGACGATGTTTCGGCGACCAAAAGTATATACTTGGAACATAAAGTGACAAAAATATGATATTTCCTAATGGACCTGCTAATTATATCTTTATACATATGTACATGCATATATATATATATATATAATATATATATATATATATATATATATATATATATATATATATATATATATATATATATATATTCATATATATATATATACATATAAATATATATATATGTATGTATACATGTGTATATATTTATATATATATATTTATATATATATATAAATATATATATATAAATATATTCATATATATTTATATATATATATATATATGTATATATACAGGTCAGATTACCATGAGTACCATGCTCGAGTAGCTGATGTCATCAGTAACACAGGACCAGGATGGCAGCCTGTCGACAACGAATGGACAATGGGAAAGCGTCAGCTCTTTTCTGGTGCACACTGTCTCAATATGCGTGGATTCGTTGTTCCAAACTTCGTAAGATGTATGTAATTTAAGCTACTGCTGCCACATGTGCCTGCAATTCTATGACGCTTAATTGATTCCATGAACTTAGTCACAATTTTTGATACATGATATTAATGCATGAGTTTACATTCGACAGCGTCAAATTTGCTGGAGTGATCACCTGACATTTGGCTACGGAAGTTTTGTTTCATCTATTGTGCTGTATATTCCCACGGGGCTGTGAAGCAGACACTGATGCCGACCCAAATTGCACATTGGACCATTTGTATTGACATCCTCGGGAGTGCATGAATGACAATATATTCACGCATATAATGTATGTCATTTTGAGGAATGTTAACGCATATAATTCATTTTGACGGATATCATAGAAAATCGAAGCACAATTACCGTGATTAACATAAATTAGCAACAGATGGCATCCCCACAACTTGCTGAGGTTCATACAGAATGTGACTTAGTCAGGCGCTGTATTGCCGGGAAAACTATTGGTAAATTACCACTACATCACAATGAATCCCAGTGAAAATGACGACGGTTATACAATACTGTGTTAATATTCCCTGTAATATTGTGCTCGACAAAATAGCAACATACCAGTTTGCACCCTACAATCCACACAATGCTGTGATGTCACAGCCTGTATGGAGACCCATGTTAGGTTAGGTGCAGACAAGTTCACCAAATCATCATCTGACCAGCCTCTTTACATAGGTGGTGGACTGAAGGACCTTAATATATATAGCCCTATGTGTATCTTACGCTATGGGATATTACTCTGTACTACCAGTAACACGGTTGTATACTCCAAGTTGCCAATCATCTCGTAGTGTACCCAATGCTACCAGGAACCTTTCAGTATATTCTATGCTACCCTTAATTCTGAGTATACTATATGCTACCGGTCAACATCAGTATATCATGCGCTTCCGATTCTACTGATATTCAAGGCCACAAGCATGCTTCTGAGGCCCTATTCACGCAAAAAACGTATCGATGGTGTTAACCTCGCCCGAGCGTATTGCCGTTTAGTTCATGCTCAACCTATGCGACTGGTGTTAACCTCGCCCGTAGCTCATAAGACTAATAACTTGGTCATATGAGACCAACAAGTGGTTACGGGCCCTGGACTATATATATAGATAGAGATAGAGATATATAGAGAGAGATAGAGAGAGAGAGAGAGATATAGAGAGAGAGAGAGAGAGAGAGAGAGAGAGAGAGAGAGAGATAGAGAGAGAGAGAGAGAGAGAGAGAGAGAGAGAGAGAGAGAGATAGAGAGAGAGAGAGAGAGAGAGAGAGAGAGAGAGAGAGAGAGAGAGAGATAGAGAGAGAGAGAGCGAGAGAGAGAGAGAGAGAGAAGATATAGAGAGAGAGATCTCTCTATCTCTCTAGATAGAGAGAGAGATCTAGATAGATAGAGATATAGATATAGATATCTCTCTCTATCTCTCTATATATCTATCTAGATATATATATATATCTCTCTCTCTATATATCTATATATATATATATATATATATATATATATATATATATATATATATATATATAAGGCTGAACCTGATATTTTCTTTATGGAAGTTCCTGTGTGTTGCAAACACACATCAGTATGTCACTGATCCTGCCACAAAGAATGAGATTGCTACAGCTAGAGTTGCAACTCGTTGGAGATGATACAATTTATATTTATTGTACGATTATATTTGGTTCTAAGCCCAAATCTTGAATAATTGTCACGAGCTGAAAAGCTTGCTGGTGATGTCTTTGTGTAGGCTATACCTGTGTGCGTGCATGAGAGAGGGCTTAGTATTACACCGATCATTGTTTCCATTCCAAATCAACCAGGTATTAATGCTTTGAGCTTGGGCTATGCAGGCTTGATATTAATAGAGCAAACATACATAAACTAAAATAGTCCGCAATCCTCTATTTACCAGGCGTTGTCAGGCTTCGTCAACTGAGCGAATCATAGCTTCATGAGGCGCCTGGGTGTCACGTTCGCCGTCATGTACTAATCCCAATTATTCTGTCAGAATATGGTCTCTTTATCATACATAACGCAGTGATCGTGATCACCATAAAGTTCCACAAACAAAGAGTGTTTTGTTTTCAACACGCTGCGGGTAAGTTACAAATTGTTCTCACACCTCCCCAACACGAATATGCCCGAGGGTCTAACAACTCACAAACTATTATGACATTGTCAAATCGTGTCGGCGGCAGATGCCTCCAGTCATACTGTCAGGTTTGTTCGACTTTTTTGAGTAGGCAATTAGCCTGAATCTAGACTGCGATCGAGTTAGCATTAGCACGTGTCACGAATACTTATATATATAGGGCGTATAGAAGTGGATAGAAATCGAGTAGGGGCTGTAGCTAGCGTAGTCATATTGTATCAGGCAGTAGTTGCCTTCCACTAGAACACTGCCCCCCCCCCCCATCTCCGACCCACCAGATAGTTTGGTGGTCACTGGGGAGACAGGGGTGAATACATAACAGCTGGGACGCTAAATTGCGCGGAAATCGTCTGCAACTTTATCTGGTCATTGATATGTATGAGAAATTTCTATTTGGTTGTGCCTACATAATTCGAAGAGTCAAACAAATTACCACTGCCTCTTTGTCACACCGCATCACACCGTTTTCGCGTACCAGCTGCTAGTGATAGGAGTTTTCAAGACTCCAATGGTTGCAGTCAATCTTTATATAATAACGACCAGCGAGAAGGGACGTCTTAAGACTCGAGTGCATGTTTCCTGTCTTTATGTATCAGCGGCGGGGGAGCAGGGGCGTTTGAGAACTCGACTGGCTGCTGACAGCCGTTGCATATTAGCATCTAGAGAGGACGGGCGTTTTAGCTCTCCAATGGCTGCGTCCAGTGTTAACGTATTAACAGCTTAGGTAAAGCGATTGCCTACGGGAAATATATTTGGGTGGGTGGATGGGTGGTAGAATACTCGGTTGCCTGTCTATCACCCTACCATATTGACTGCTCAAATGGAATAGCATTTAATGACAGGTATTGTAAGATAGTGTTTACGTATTAATTGCTTTGGAAGAGGGGGCTTTAAAGACAGAAGTGCCTAGTTTCCATCATGGAGATAAAGAGAAATAGCTCGAAAAAGAATTACTGCCACCACTTCAATATGTCTTGCGCTAACTTAAAGTAATGGTGTATGGTGATAAGTGTATAACACAGCTGTGTATCACATTGTAGGGTGGCATATGGAGGAGCAGTTATTAATTTAGAGGGTCGTGTATCTTCTGACGATTACATACTTGTACCATGCGGTGAGGCGCTGGACGTCAGGATGAAAACGTGGCTATGGCTCATTGTCAGGGTCAGTCTGTAGTGTTGCTCACTGCGAGGTGTTGATCCATGGTATACTCGGTTTACCTGGAAACCTGCGGAGGGGTAGCTGAGCAGAAGCAGAAGATAGTCATGGTTAATTTCAATGGTTTGTACAAGTGTTCTGCTTCACAACAAACCGAGTCTCTTGTCACGGAGTGTCCACTGTTAAAGCTGCTTTCTAGCAACACTTAATAATGGCAATTTTGGATGGGTCACCTGCCCATTTTGACCACCTCGTCTACTGGGCCTAAGTAACTAATGTCAGCCGTAACACAGGGCCAGGATGGCAGCCTGCCGACATGTAATGGTCTCTTTGGGAGGCTAGTATTCTCCCCGTGCCCACCGTATAGCGTCCATGGACGTGGATGTAACGTCTCAAGCTCGAGTCTCTTTTGCAATGACACCGCATGTTACAAACTTGTTTTCTTTGAACGCCCTCAGTGACAGAACGCTTGCCTGAAGCTTATAACCATGGTGGTACAGATATACAGTCCGCTAGCTTGGTAGCATTGGTTCGATAACTCTTATCACCGTCTCTCTGTCACTGTTCCCCTGTTTCTCTTTTCCTTCTCCCTCTCGTACCATTTCCGAATTCACCTGTGTTCTTCAATTTTCCCTTCCTCTCTCCTCATTCCTGTATTGCTTCCTCTATTTTACTCTCCTCGCAAATACTTCTTTTTCTTCCATTCTCCCAATCCCAATTGTCTCCTCTCGCTCCATCTGACGTCACGTCAATCTCGCTACCTCCCTCATTTGTCCCTCTAATCTAAACTCATCTCTCTCGCTTTCCATTATATTATTCCCGATCTGGCCACTTTAGTTTCGCTGCCTCTCTTCCTTCTTTTCATCAAGTCTCCTTCTCTACCTCTCGTCTTCTGACCTCTCATCTCCTACTCGCTGCTCTATTTGTTGACTTTCCTATCTCACTTTCTTCTCGTCCACTTTCTTCCCATCCCAACTCTTGGACTGAGGCCAAATTTGCACATCGAACTTATCTTACTTATTGTAAACCAATTATTTTAACTCCATACGCCTGGTATCGTACACGACCGGCTGCAAGGTAATACAATCAACGCTATGATAAGGTCATAGTGCCATGTCGCGCATACCAGCATAATTTGACATAACCTGGAACGAGAGCAAAGTGAGCTCAGTTTGTTACAAAAATGTACAAACACCATACTTGTTTCGTGATCACCATACCGAAGGTATGTTATACAATGTTAGAAATGTATCCAACTTGTTTATGTAGCTATTGATAGCTCTATATTTCTTGCTGGGTAGCGGATAATTCGGTAGTCGTATTTAGATGATGGGGATCTGCAAACTTTTTGTATGCAGGCGTTACGATCATGGATGGGTTACTTTTGGTACCGCTGCGTTTACAAATAAAGTCGTTGCTTGATTATGCGGTTTGAAGTTGGTGTGTAAGGATGGTAACAAGTAGCATTCGTTGCAGGTGAGAAGTAAGCAGTAAGCGTTAAGTGTACATGTAACACCCATTCCGAATATTGGCCGGCTGAAGATGATGCTCTATTACTCACAACATTGTCAGTCTTACCTCAAATGAATACATATGTACTTAAATATATACACATATATGTGTATATATTAATAAATATATATATTGTTTATATCAAGATTTAACTATCATGATATGCATATATAAATACATATATACGTATATATATATATATATATATATATATATATATATATATATATATATATATATATATATATATATATATATATATATATATATATATATATATATATATATATATATATATATATATATATATATATATATATATATATATATATATATATATATATATATATATATATATATATATATATGTATGGCTTAATGACACCTTGTAGACGTCTTGGAGGGGCAGGCGAAAGGGGCCTGTCTGCTGGTCGGGACGGTGGGTCACTGGCATCGAGGGGGTTCATCAGGGTTACACCATCAACCTTAACCTTCCCCTTTTCAACGTTGAAACCAGTGAACCACTTCATGTTATCACTCTTTTTCAGCATGTTAACTCCATACCAGCCAGAAATGGGCCAGTTTACCCGCCCCATCTCCTGAAGCCTTAATACTGTGCATGGTCCTATTTGTTACGATCCAGTTTTTGTGCTGCTAGTTAGGAAAGTAATATAGTACGAGATTATGGATATGATTAAGCGTGATGTTATTGCTGAAGGGAGAGACTTATATCTGTACGGTGGCTTACTCATCTAGCTTATTTATAAGTAATGTTCTTCCATTCTTATTTGACATTGATGGCTGAATGATGTTTGCGTGGCAGTCCAATTTCCCTCTCCTGATTAAGTCGACATTATATGACATGATGATGCTTTTGTCATCAGAAACCCTCGCATGCTGCGTGATTGCTTTATGTTAGCATCCCGCGTAAACCATTTTTAGTGCTTTAGGCGTAGGATCTCTCGTATAATGCATACCTGGAAGGGATAGATAAATGTCGTGTGGTGATTTACTTATTATCTTTATTGGAAGTAGTTAAGTCGATCCTAGCGTATAAAAGACACACAAAAGAGCGCACAAACGCTCAAGTTCCACAGAAGCTCCACAGAAGCTCCACAGAAGCTCCACAGAAGCTCCACAGAAGTCCACAGACGTCCATCGAAGCCACAGAAGAATGACAGCCAGACAAAAGAGGCTACTTCTCGTCAACTTCCCGATAGGCTTTAAAAGAGACTCACGTACTTCTACTTTGTGCTTGTGGAGTGATTGTGCTTGTGGAGTGAAAATAATTCAAGTTTGGTTTGAAAACGGAGTCCTTCGTTTACCTGTGCACCTAAAACCGTGTTGGTAAATTGAAGTAAAACGAACGCGCAATAAGAGAAGAAACAATAATATCTTAGCCTTACCCCAAGGTGCGATACTATTGACGGATATGGCGCAGCCCATATCATTGAGATATGATGTTATGTCTGTTCAGCACCGAGGTGAGTGCCACCCGTGAGAGATCACAGCCAAACACACACACATTTAAGTTTAAACATAGGCACATGCACTCGGCAAATAACCTACTAACACGTAGTCCTAAATCTCAAGCATACTCATAGAGACACATACATATACACAGTATATACAGTACTGGTTCTGGCGCAGCCAACAACCGATAATAAAACCTGATATGAAAAACGTCTCAACATTTACAAATAGTTACATCGTAACTAACGGGGGATTCTAGTGCACCTCTAATGTTTTACCAGGGGTTCGTCCAGCATAAACAATATTTGAACACGTCCAAGGAGCACTCCTATAGCCAGATTGGTTGTTGCAACTGCAATGGTACCTGTGTCTATGCCTGTTGTGCCGCTGGAAATCCGTGACCACATAGCAGTCGAGCACGGCGAAAGTGTGGGGTTGTCATCTAAACTGCGAGTCTGCAACCGGGAATTTGCAGAAATTGGGCAGGGTAGGGCTCTGAATTGCCCTTGAAAAAAACCCTCTGTAAACAATCACCCATGCAGTTCAAGTAGAAATTTGCGTAGAGACGGTCTGCCAGGGCATGCCCTGTACTAATTTTGGTGTGCCATTTGCTACGCATACAACGGTGTATATGCCATACCATAGGGCTTTTACACTTATCCTATTGACTTGCGTCATGTCACGAAAGGGTATTTATGTTGAAAAACTGTGGTAATTGACTGTGGTTAGTGATCGACAGTCTGTTGGTAATAAAATTTCCAGCCACTGAGAGGCCGCAGAAGGCCGCATATCTAGTGTATCAGGCCTAAGTACAATGGGCTCCGTGACAATAGTGGAGAGTATCACCAATATCCACTGTGACATACAAGTGGGCGCTATTGAAGCTTTTGATGCCCTCTGTAGCGAGTTTGCTGTACCGCTGGCCATTAACTCGCTCCAGAAGGTGCTTTGGGGTCCTTGATGCAAATGATGTGTGTGGCTGCGGTAGCGTCGTCATGGTTCCCTAAGGGGCGGGAAAGGCTACACAGCCTGGGTTTGCCCCAAAAGCAAAAAAAAATAATAATAGGCGCGTCGCGCACCTAGCATACGGCTAATAGGCAGACGAGGCTTTGAGCACTTTCTTCCTGTACCCGTCTGATGGTTTTCGGGGACGTAGGCTAGTAGTTTGCTTATATTGTGTACAGTCACGTACTAATCCAACCCGAATACATTCAAGGTTAGGTGTTATTTGTTCTCGACTTTTCGAATAACAGATATCGTGTTATATATATGTGAATAAATATTTATACATATGTCAATACACACACACACACACACACACACACACACACACACATATACATATATATATATATATATATATATATATATATATATATATATATATATATATAGATAGATATATATACATTTATATATAAATATATATGTATATATATATATCTAGAGAAAAAAGGTCAATATATATATACACACACACATATATATATATATATATATATATATATATATATATACAAATATATATATATATCTATATATGTATATATATAATATATATATACATATAGATATATATATTTGTATAGTATATATATATATATATATATATATGTATCTATATATATATATATCTATATATAGTATATATCTCTATATATATATATATATATATCTATATATATATATCTCTATCTATCTCTATCTCTATATATATCTATATATATATATATATATCTCTATATATATATCTATATATATATATATATATATATATATATATATATATACAAAACATTGCTGAACGATACTACCGCACTGTTTTGTTACTTTGTTGTTCTTGGATATTTCCTTTTCTGTTTGATCAGCTTTCGCATTCTTCCTTATCCTTGACAGTGAGTGTTCAAACTGTTGTAAAAGAGCTCCATCTCGGATCCAAGGTAATTTCGCCATTATCGGTAACTGTGGAGGGCACCAATACTCTTATGGCGGTGACTGGACAGTTGTATGACCAAGACAAAGCCCCCTCAACTCTCGTCTGATAGAGAAGAATATCGAGTTGCAGGCCGTCGGACTGGATATAAGGATAGAGGAGGATGCAGACTTGGACGCGCGTCCTAACGTCCAGTCAAAACATACAGAGCATCGTTCTACATTTCTATGAATTCAAGGAATCACATTTGGTTATGACCCTTGCTATATCATCAGTGAGATGACTTCACTACGGGAACTCTGATTGACATTCCGGTGGACATTGCCTTATGATAATCAACTCGCAACTGGGTCTGAAGGTTTGTAGTCACACCAAGCTCAACTCTGTTTCACTTTTAAGTGGCCCCGGTAATCTTAACGTCTCAGCATTCCTGAAGCTTCTGTCTGACAACAACAGGTGTCTCTCCTCCTTGAACATAAATCAGTGTAGTCAGCTTAAACGTGATATTGTGAAGCCAGCCACAGGGAGCTTGGTGAATGTCAGCGTTGAGTGGGAGAGCATGTTCCATACTCCTCTAGTTTATAGTCAGTACTTACTGGCATCTGTCCTTTCTCATATAAAGGATGGTCACAGAAAGAGATATGTGTCATTGCAAAAATAGGTGGCTGTTGCCATGTCCCTATTCATACAAAGTGCGCCCTCATAAAGAGAGATATTCGTCAATGTAAATATAAGGCGCGTTTCAAACCTGATATATTAGGTAATGCTATGTTGCTCATGCAATGGTATAGAAATAATATTGTATTCGTTGTTACCCTTACAGTCTATCCCACATTCAATAATGTGTACAACAATGTTTATCAGTGTTCTCTTTCATTAATGCCCTTGTAATAGATTGTTGTCCACTCTGCATGGTTCATCTACACATGATATACGTTATTCTTCACTGATCGTGTGCAAGCCAAGATAATGCAGCTGTTTTACCCTTAAAACGTTGTCATTTATCCAATGAACAATTCAACAAAAAACGTCTTGATACATTATGCTGCTTTCAAGGCCAATCAGGTCAGTTTAGAGTTATATCGGACCAAGCTCTATGAAGGTATGCACAGGGAAAGCTGCGCTACTCCGAGTAATGGTTTAGGGAGAAACTATTATGCCAAGCATAGTCAGATTTAATCCCACAAAATATATAGGATTATGCACTTAGCTTATATAAACACTACTTTTTTGCCTTCTCCACATTATGTTATCTAACTGCTTATCCAACTGCATTACATAATACATAATACATACCAAACTTATTAATGGCGGTGCTGACTTTTTGTGTTAGATTACCCTAAAAGACCACAATGATTTCAAATGTCTTATTCCGATGTTGGGCTTCAATCCGTAAAATCGTTGGCATCTTATGCATCGCAAGGCTAGAGTTGCGGAGGCTGAGCTAGGTAATATTGCAGCTGAATCCAATACCAAAGCAGCCTAAAATACATCTCGCGGAGGCCTCTTAACATAAGCTTTTCTAGTCTGATATTTGGGACAGATCATAACGTAACACCTTGTCGATTTTAGGATTAATCATACCGTATCACATCGAGCGGAAAAGGTGGGTAGTCTTATGATTGCAGACGTTTTGGCTATAATTGCCATAACCGGCCTCGAGAAGACTAGAATTAATGGAGTAATATCTATTCACAGGATGCAACTTTATATGGAGGTGGGGGGGGGGGGGGAAGACTTCGTAGCCCCACATGTTGCTCAAGGCAAAATATTTTTGCAGAGAAGTGTTGCTCTGTTTGGCATATTTGCCTGATATAACTAAATCTAGTGAGTCCAAATATTACCATCTATTTCCGGATAGATGCAATCGTCCGGTGAGTATATACCGATGTAATCGTTTATGGGATATATTCCTGTCGAACGTACCCACATTGCCAATTGCTCCTCAGAAAATTAACCTTAGCGCAAGACACTGGATTGCACAAACGATAATATGTATATATCTATATCTCTATATCTTT
>CM067342.1:7635938-7738438 GCA_034190875.2 Urechis unicinctus
ATCAATCAATTTACACATGTTATACTTAGTTTTTTCAATCATCATTTTCTTGCAGTTGAGTTAACAACCTCACTGCGAGGATCAAGCATGCGTAATTACACTTGTTTTGAGCATTTGTTACGATAAGTCACCATATATACTTGGGTAATGTAAATATAGAGCATAACGGCAAACCAACCGTGGACATACGTGGAGTCTTTGTTACACAGGCGAATAACAACGCATCGGGAACATATATGCCACATATGTAGCTATTCCTTTTACCCATTGAGTCCTGTTACATATAACCTTATTAGTCTACATAGTGCTCCGATATGAACGGTGCCTTATGGATTGCAAGCCAAGGCAGTTTGAATTGACACAAAGTAATAATAATTGTTACGATTCAAACTTGATTGTGATCACATGGAAATAACCAAACCTGCACGAAGTATGATCCTAGTCCCCATTAAATACATAGAGGTATGCATAATATAGGAACATTTATGCTTATAAAGTAATATATCAAAGGAACATAAACATACATCAGTCTCTGGTGAATCCACAACTGGCACATGCGACCGATTATGTGATTGTTTCGGTGGCATTTGCGCAATCTACCACTGGAAACGAGCGTTTCATTCCTTCGTGCAACGTCTGCACTATGTTTATCCATTTTGAAGCATAATCATAACGTGCGCTTAACTAAGGCCTGAATATCTAAGCGTTGAGTTCAGAATCATATCAACACTTCAAATTGCCACTTGTGGGAGTCATTGCCACGAACGAACTCATTACGATTGCAATGTGAGGAATCGTCAGGTGGACGGGGTGTATAGATAACTGCATCAGCCGTTCTGATGGATATACTACACCAGTAGTCTGTTCATGACGATGACGGCGTTAAAGTTGATTATTCAAGCAGTATACACTGGCGTTGGCGCTTACGCAAGCATTATACAAATGTTTGTGTGACGTGCGTTAGCGCATATTAGGGATTGCAATTAGCGAATTTTGAACATATCATTACCACCTACTATTGTTGCGATTTCGGCAAATGAATGACTGCTTAGCATACTTTTGGGTCCTTTACCTAAAAACTGCTTTTATTGAAGTAATGCTACACATTGCAATCAGCCATGGTGTGAGGATGGTCATTGCAAACTGCATAAAAAGACCAAATAACCGAAACAAATATATTGAAGATATAACTCGCTTTAGCATCTCTTGATGTAATGATATTGACTGCGTCTTAAACGCTGTTGCCCAGCTGTAACATGCTTCGATTATGTTGGCATCCTATTCCAATGGGATTCCAATTGTAGCAGGGTGCCAAATAGTATACTCAGAAGGGTTTAACATATAACATTCATAACGATCATGAATGATCCATGGCTCGTTTATCTAGTGCTTTGTTTAACCGCTTTGACTATAAACCCATCCTTCGATGTTGTAAAAGCTCCTCTTAGTACGGCGTGCGCCTTGGCAGTAACCAGCCTTAGAGCTGCGCTTACTGTCAGTCGTACGAAACCATTGTAGCTAGATGCTCGTTTTAGTCTCGCAGTTGGCAACAACATTAGAAGCAGACATTATTTTTCAAAGCTGACTTACTAATTTATTTAGTGGTATAGGCCCATTCGTTAAAGACAGTGACAGTCGCCCAAAAGAATATATTAGTATGATAAAAATCGCTGACTTGAATATTTGAAGCGCTGTGTTAGATAAAGCAGACACCAACGCAGCCGTCCCGATACGAAAGTTAAACAAGTTCCAGCACATTGTATCATGTCATGCAAGTATTGATCAGGATGATAGTAACGCTGCTGCTGCCTGGTTGGCATAAATAATGAATATTGTCAACGAGTCCCCGCCATCCTATCGATTGCAAGATATTTGTGTGTATATGTAACACAGTCAGGACCTTTTGGTTTATTCGTTGAGCTTTGAAGAAATTTTAACATCGCCCATTTTATTCATTTCATGAATATTTTTGTGGATCAGTTAGCACCACAATTAAATAATAAGAGAGTCCCTCAATAATCAATAAATGAATATATATCCCCTATAAAGTAAAAACACTTGTACACGCTGCTCATTGACTATATGAGTGTCCAAGTAAATGTTGAATAAATCACAACGGAGGCATATTAATTAATTTGTCGACGTGGCAAGTCGCCTGATGTTGCCTTGAATGATGATTTACAATTACATTTTCGCAAATATCTTTGGTGGTGTACATGTGCAACCTATGTTACGGTTTATCGTTTCAAGCAAATTCTTCGAGCAATGGTGTTAATGCGGTTTCTATCAATCTATACCCTCCACGTGGCGTTGTTAACCCGTTAATAATAATAGACCCTCTCCTTTCGTGTTTGCTAATATTATGCCCGTCGCGTGCATATTATTTATGATGTTCGGCGTCATGTACATTGTTTTCTCAGCGTCTAGCATGCACCCCAATCATCGATTATTAGGGCGTATGTTATGTCAGCGTCCCACATACGCCTCAGACATCAACTCTTCAACATGCGTGTGGCGACAGTGAACTTTGTGATGCTCGGTAAGTAAAACACACATTTTATTAACCTCGGTGGTCTGCAATCTCGGTATCTGCCTTCAACAAACTGTTTAACTTATTGTATGTGATTCCATGCTATTTTTCACGGTGTCACATGATGGATCACGCCGTCTTTAATCCATCATCACCATGCTCATGGTGATTATACCTTACTTGAAATTTAGATATTATCATCTGCTAGCACGTAGCATATGCAAATTTATATCGGCTTGTGTATATACTATGCCATCTGGCAAGATTTCAATTATGAACGCTGTTAGTAACGGTGTATGTAAGTTGTTCACTCCCACGCGCTTAGCGCTTATCGTGGCAAATATTTAAACGCCAAAGCAAAATTACTGCAATGATTTTGTTTGTGCCAAAAGCATAATCATTCGCTTGGTATGATTTCCAGTTCTTCTAACCGCTGGTGTCTCTTCAGAATGGCAATGGTACCCCCACGTTTATTCCACACCAAAGCAGTCGTTCATACGCAAATTCAAAACAAACACGTTGCAGGAATGTACACAAAGATGTGAGGAGTATAATGGGAGTTGTCTCGCTGTGACAGTCAAGCGATCACATAAATCGTGCTCCCGGCTCCAGTGTAGGATGTATAACAGGATCTCCTAGAACACGACAGCAGAGCAAGGGATATATTGGGCAGTTAAACGTGAGTATATGACAATAATAGAGTGAATAATCAATCTTAAAAGAAATGCTTCTCTCCTCCCGCATGTCTGCTACTGACATATTAAACCTCATATTTTAACTTAACTAGAGAATCCACGTGAACCATCTGTTTCAATTACAAACAGACTGTAACGATCACATGTTGATAATGTTTTGGTGCGTTTTCACACGTTGCTCAGCGCAATTGTCAGTATAATGTTCAAACAAATTAACAGCCAAACTCTGCTCCAGGTCAAGTTGATATAGCCTACGCTCCGTCCAAACCTCTCAACGAAAATCGTAATATCTCTGGGTTGATTATATTTACCGGCAAGCATCTACCAGAGGGAAACATCACTGCAATTCACGGATATTCTTACAGAGAGGGGACATTTTATGTCATCTTCTTTAGACGTCAATCAAACGACCATTTGACATTGCGCCAATGGAAACGCGTGGATGCGAAATTGGGATCTTTTAACCAGGTATGTATAACAGGATCAACATCAGGCAGCTAATGAAACCAGGAGTTGTAACGATATGCCTTAAGGTTGGATTATTCACGGCCTTCCTAGAATCACAATAAAGTTGAAGTTTTGGTACAGCTCGGTCTATACAATCATATATGACAATCATAGTTAAGAGCAAGGTATATCGTATATCCATAAAAGAGCCAATTCAGAGCATCGAATGAATGATTGAAATGATCCCAACGTTTAAGTGAAAAGTCATTAGCGTTAAAATGTGACATTCTCATGGTTGTATGCTTTGCTCATTGTACGGACATTTGTGTTGCGGCATGGAAGACAAATACTGTATCTCCTCCAATAATCCCTGCTGGTGCAAACAATACAAACGCTCTAGTGAACACACATCAAGAACTCAAAATTACCAAAATGTTTTTCAAAATAGTTGGAACGTTCTATTTTTGCTGGGTGCCGTATCTTATCTGCACGTGCCTGCATCTCACCTTTTATTGTTGATATGTCTTGACATTTCTAAGAGTTTTCTGGCTCTCAACGGGGCATTGAATCCACTCATTTACGCCAAACACAACCAAAAGTATCGAAATGCTATTAAAAAGATACTTCACATGAAATAACACGTATGCCTTCACGGAAATGAATAATTGTTAACTTATAGCTGATAGGCTGAAGTTACACCAGTACCTTTAAACTATCGATGGTATACAATGTTGCCAGCAATTTATACACGGAACGTATATTTAACCAAGACATTCTAAATGGCAGCGTAAGCATCATAATTACCATATTAATAAACACTGTAGAAATAAAGGATTGACATCATATACGCCGGTTCATAATGCATATTTGCCACCATTTCAATATCAATTTTGTTTGTAAATTTTGGATTTTGCCTGATATGTGATGGACAAGAATAACGTGTGCCTCATAACACTTGACATTCAAAATCTTAATGGTCAGCTTGTACAGTCGTTGTGGTTATTGGTGGATGATTTTGGATGTCAGCTTATAACATGTCGATATTATTATAATATGTGCTGCAGATGAATAAATGGTGTTTCTTACCATGAGGCACAGATCATTCGTTTTTATGTCATAAGGTTATTTAAGTGATGGGACAATCTATGACGAAAAGCTCATTTTGAATAAATGGTCCGAATTGATGTGATGATAGATAAAGTATTAAGCTGTTCATGCTACCGCATGGTCACGTGTGCTCATCCGTAGAATCTGCGTACAGGCAACTACAATATAACGTCTAAAATGTCTTGTGATAGTGCAAACCTGAGTTAACGTGCGTTATTTATGTTTGAATTAACACATTTATGCAACGTAGGGGCAATGTCTACAATGTGCTGCTAAGAGGTGGTGTATGTATGACATCACAAAGTTGTATGTCCAAGGTTTTGATCAGGTTATACCACTATGACGTCATATTAGGGAGAAGTAATTAAATCCAAATATCCCATTTCATCTCTCTCTACCCAACTAATCTATTCTAGTTTGTATCAAAGAAAAGGCATTTTTTGCGTGTCTCAACGACAGAATCATTTTGACAACAACAAAAACATCTGCTTGCGTGCGAGGAATAGTTTTGAATATGCTTTGATTGCATTCGTTTGATTACCGTGGCAGCCTTGCTACCTCCAACTTCCGCTCTGTTATATTTTGTTTTTCATGGTACAATGTAAACCGTTATGACAGCAAACGCTTCAATGTGACCCAACGCCCTAACATGGTCGGTTAACTAGCAGCCACTGCAGCAAGCGTAAAGTAATCAATTTTGATAAAACAATGATTCAATCCTCATTTCTCACGCCCACTGCATTGTCAGAATATAACATAGCCGATTAAATAATATGTGAATGCAGACGAGGCTAGCTATACTGACATCAACGATGCAGCACAGTACCAATTATACTTGTGTATCTTTTTTCATTATCAGCAGGGCACTAGAGACTCCAATTGGTGCGATATTTCTATTATCTTCCTAGAACATTAATTAGTGTGAGCTAGTGTCTCGCGTTTTTATGATTTAAGTAGCTTATATTATCTTTCATATTTATCAAAAAATTCGGATCTTTTGGATTGATAGATTGCTTTTATGGTACTAACGAGGTATACAAAAGTACACTACAATTTAAGATGTATATTGTTGTGAAGAGTTTCACTTATAAGCATATTCTTTACCCCGATGTCAGCGTCGAGGGAGGGCATGCGTGAAACACATGATGTCATAATTGCTAAAGCGGAAGAATCTCATGCAGTATTAAGTTAAGTAGGTGTTAAAACATAATGTTCAAAACAAATATACAGGAGAAAATTGTTTTCCCACACGGCTTCAGTCAAATTTATTAAACAGCGAACGACACAATCCGATTACATCTCTACATGAAACTTCATATTTAGTCTCTATATTTCGAAACAAAATAGTCTGTAAAGAGAAACAGATATTAAGTCAATGTTATTTCTAATCCAAACCAAAGCATGTGACAATGCATCCGGCTTTACTATCCAATCTGATTGCTGCGTATTCCTGCAGAATATTTCGAAAGCCAATGAATTTCGAGTGACACCACAGTGACCTCATTTTGCGGCAATAGTCGCTCTAGCATTCTTTTGCTTACTGTATTATGTTAGTAAAAGGCAAAAGAATGGCAGGATGCGCACCAAATAAATGAGCAACTTTGCAACAAAGGGAGCCACATCGTGCAGTTTTCGGCTTTGAGGAGCGGCAATAATGATATTTAACATGATGAGGACATTTATTCAATAAAACACGTTTCTCTTATTGTAAACAAATCAATCTCTACATATATAACATCATTTTATAAATGTGGGAATGTTCAGTATCATAAGCAAGCAATATTCAGGTGCTCTTGTGTGCGTTCAAAGAACAAGAATAGAATTGATTGGATTCATGTACCCTATTGATTCAGAAAAGAATTGATAGATAGATCTGCATTAAACATTGGTTAATAATGATGATTTTCGCTCTGTTAGTGCGAAAGTTATCATATAAAACCGCATTACGCTTTTCACCCAGCGAGAAGAGTGTCAGCACATTAGAGCTGCGATCTGTGTTCATTCATCTTGGTCAACTATAATGTGCATATCGGTTTAGCAAAAAGACCGCCAACAAATTATGCGCTCTGCCTTCAAAGCAGCTATCGAACATTCTCCATCACATAAACACTTTGACCAATCAACAGATATGTCTTCCAGAATTCGCGGTGTTGCTGTCTCAGGGTGTCAAAACAGTTGATGATTATCTGGCCATTGCAGCATTGGAATAATCTAGTAAGGCATCTTCATTCTGTCTTGCACCTGCAACCAATATAATACACCCAAGAGAGTAGGGCTATCTATACAGGAATTTATGTCATTCTTCAAATAGATAAATTTTGAAAATGACTGCGTCCAAATTACCAGTGATCAACAGCAAGTAAATGTTTTGATTATTGACCTTATTGCACACAACTTCCGCTCTGTTATATGATGTTTTTCATGGTACAATGTAAACCGTCATGACAGCAAACGCTTCAATGTGACCCAACGCCCTTACATGGTCGGTTAACTAGCAGCCACTGCAGCAAGCGTAAAGTAATCAATTTTGATAAAACAATGATTCGATCCTCAATTTGCACACGCCCACTGCATTGTCAGAATATGACATGGCCGATTAAGTAATATGTGAATGCAGACGAGGCTGGCTATACTGACGTCAACGATGCAGCACAGTACCAATTATACTTGTGTATCTTTTTTCACTATCAGCAGGGCACTCGAGACTCCAATTGGGGCGATATTTCTATTATCTTCCTAGAACATTAACTAGTGTGAGCTAGTGTCTCGCGTTCTGATGATTTAAGTAGCTTATATTATCTTTCATATTTATCAAAAAATTCGGATCTTTTGGATTGATAGATTGGCTTTATGGTACTAACGAGGTATACAAAAGTACACTACAATTTAAGATGTATATTGTTGTGAAGAGTTTCACTTATAAGCATATTCTTTACCCCGATGTCAGCGTCGAGGGAGGGCATGCGTGAAACACATGATGTCATAATTGCTAAAGCGGAAGAATCTCATGCAGTATTAAGTTAAGTAGGTGTTAAAACATAATGTTCAAAACAAATATACAGGAGAAAATTGTTCCCACACGGCTTCAGTCAAATTATTAAACAGCGAACGACACACAATCCGATTACATCTCTACATGAAACTTCATATTTAGTCTCTATATTTCGAAACAAAATAGTCTGTAAAGAGAAACAGATATTAAGTCAATGTTATTTCTAATCCAAACCAAAGCATGTGACAATGCATCCGGCTTTACTATGCAATCTGATTGCTGCGTATTCCTGCAGAATATTTCGAAAGCCAATGAATTTCGAGTGACACCACAGTGACCTCATTTTGCGGCAATAGTCGCTCTAGCATTCTTTTGCTTACTGTATTATGTTAGTAAAAGGCAAACGAATGGCAGGATGCGCACCAAATAAATGAGCAACTTTGCAACAAAGGGAGCCACATCGTGCGGTTTTCGGCTTTGAGGAGCGGCAATAATGATATTTAACATGATGAGGACATTTATTCAATAAAACACGTTTCTCTTATTGTAAACAAATCAATCTCTACATATATAACATCATTTTATAAATGTGGGAATGTTCAGTATCATAAGCAAGCAATATTCAGGTGCTCTTGTGTGCGTTCAAAGAACAAAAATAGAATTGATTGGATTCATGTACCCTATTGATTCAGAAAAGAATTGATAGATAGATCTGCATTAAACATTGGTTAATAATGATGATTTTCGCTCTGTTAGTGCGAAAGTTATCATATAAAACGCATTACGCTATTAACCCAGCGAGAAGAGTGTCAGCACATTAGAGCTGCGATCTGTGTTCATTCATCTTGGTCAACTATAATGTGCATATCGGTTTAGCAAAAAGACCGCCAACAAATTATGCGCTCTGCCTTCAAAGCAGCTATCGAACATTCTCCATCACATAAACACTTTGACCAATCAACAGATATGTCTTCCAGAATTCGCGGTGTTGCTGCTCTCAGGGTGTCAAAACAGTTGATGATTATCTGGCCATTGCAGCATTGGAATAATCTAGTAAGGCATCTTCATTCTGTCTTGCACCTGCAACCAATATAATACACCCAAGAGAGTAGGGCTATCTATACAGGAATTTATGTCATTCTTCAAATAGATAAATTTTGAAAATGACTGCGTCCAAATTACCAGTGATCAACAGCAAGTAAATGATTTGATTATTGACCTTATTGCACACAACTTCCGCTCTGTTATATGATGTTTTTCATGGTACAATGTAAACTGTCATGACAGCAAACGCTTCAATGTGACCCAACGCCCTAACATGGTCGGTTAACTAGCAGCCACTGCAGCAAGCGTAAAGTAATCAATTTTGATAAAACAATGATTCGATCCTCATTTTGCACACGCCCACTGCATTGTCAGAATATGACATGGCCGATTAAGTAATATGTGAATGCAGACGAGG
Source organism: Urechis unicinctus (assembly GCA_034190875.2). Lineage (NCBI taxonomy): Eukaryota > Metazoa > Annelida > Polychaeta > Xenopneusta > Urechidae > Urechis > Urechis unicinctus. The sequence goes on from CM067342.1 coordinate 7,645,172, forward strand.
CTGGCTATACTGACGTCAACGATGCAGCACAGTACCAATTATACTTGTGTATCTTTTTTCACTATCAGCAGGGCACTAGAGACTCCAATTGGTGCGATATTTCTATTATCTTCCTAGAACATTAATTAGTGTGAGCTAGTGTCTCGCGTTCTGATGATTTAAGTAGCTTATATTATCTTTCATATTTATCAAAAAATTCGCATCTTTTGGATTGATGGATTGGCTTTATGGTACTAACGAGGTATATAAAAGTACACTACAATTTAAGATGTATATTGTTGTGAAAAGTTTCACTTACAAGCATATTCTTTTCCTCGATGTCAGCGTCGAGGGAGGGCATGCGTGAAACACATGATGTCATAATTGCTAAAGCGGAAGAATCTCATGCAGTATTAAGTTGTAGGTGTTAAAACATAATGTTCAAAACAAATATACAGGAGAAAATTGTTCCCACAAGGCTTCGGTCAAATTATTAAACAGCGAACGACACAAAATCCGATTACATCCTTACATGAAACTTCATATTTAGTCTCTATATTTCGAAACAAAATAGTCTGTAAAGAGAAACAGATATTAAGTCAATGTTATTTCTAATCCAAACCAAAGCATGTGACAATGTATCCAGCTTTACTATACAATCTGATTGCTGCGTATTCCTGCAGAATATTTCGAAAGCCGATGAATTTCGAATGACACCACAGTGACCTCATTTTGCGGCAATAGTCGCTCTAGCATGCTTTCGCTTACTGTATTATGTTAGTAAAAGGCAAACGAATGACAGGATGTGCACCAAATAAATGAGCAACTTTGCAACAAAGGGAGCCACATCGTGCGGCTTTCGGCTTTGAGGAGCGGCAATAATGATATATAACATGATGAGGACATTTATTCAATAAAACTTGTTTCTCTTATTGTAAACAAATCTATCCCTACATGTATAACATCATTTTATAAATGTGGAAATGTTCAGCATCTTAAGCAAGCAATATTCAGGTGCTCTTGTGTGCGTTCAAAGAACAAAAATAGAATTGATTGGAATCATGTACCCTATTGATTCAGAAAAGAATTGATAGATATATCTGCATTAAACATTGGTTAATAATGATGATTTTCGCACTGTTAGTGCGGTAGTTATCATATAAAACCGCATTACGCTTTTCACCCAGCGAGAAGACGTGTCAGCACATTAGAGCTGCGATCTGTGTTCATTCATCTTGGTCAACTATAATGTGCATATCGGTTTTGCAAAAAGACTGCCAGCAACCCAACGATTACAAGGTCACTGTTGTATTAAATACGGTTGAACGTATAGTCGCGAATTTGCCTGATCTTCCAGTTTAAACTTTTTGTGTTATACAAGTGCAGTGCAAACAGTGACGATGAGTGGAGCTATCAATGCAATAGTATGATCGTCATTGAGGAGACCTTTCTCGTCGCATCACTCAGTTATGCCATCCTATGCAAGTATTTTAATTTTAAAAAAAGTGCCAAGTCGGGCTCTGCTGTCGCAAAATAATTTTGCTTATTGCGTTGAATTTTCACAAATAATGCATCCCTGGTGAATAGACATCGCCATTTGCAGTCCGTCTAACAATCAAGTAGATTGCGATCCAGCATTAATGATTGCATAACATGGCGACAGTTCTTTTTCATCAGGAATTCCTGGCGATTTGTTGTCCCTTTAAAGGCACTTAGTGATATTCATTGGATAATCTGCAAATAGAAAGAAGACGCCTTGCGTTAAACTAGCAAGCACATTCTGCAAAACAAATGGAGTATTTTTCCGCTCAGTAACATAATTTCTAGGTATGTCAATAGAGACACCGTGCAAATAGATCGACGCAATACAGTGACAAACATCAGTAAAGCGTTTGACACATTGTACCGATTATCTGGCGGCTTTTATTTAGCTGCTAGTACATGCTGACCAGAGGCTTACTATTTAGTCTAAATATAGTTTGTACTTATCAAGAGTTGTCATCAACCACCAAATTACTTGTTTGCACATCCTCTGTGAGAACACTTTTAGCCAATTCATAATGTTAAGAGATTGAATGACAGAGCAACTACATGCGGCCATGAAATCCTCCAAAACACAATAAGGTGACTAAACTTGAATAACGGTAAGGTTGCAATGGATTAAAAATATTGTTGAATTAACAATTCATTTACTGGATAATCAGAATAATTGCTTTCCACGGGAGATAAAAAAGCTGAAAAGGCCAGATTTTAAAAACATACATAAATCTCAGCTTGGATCGTAGTTGTTAATATTCCGACGAGGTCGTTATCGACCTCTGCATTGCAAGTGCTTGTTATCTGAGTAATATATGGTGTTAATAATGGTTGAATTATCAATACAATACGTTAATTATTGGTGAACTATGTTCTCTTCCACCTTTATCCAGTGACTAGCTAAAGTAATACACTACGAATCAAAGGTAACTGTTGTTTACTGTCCTTACCATCTACATTTACATACAATGGTCAGTGGGTATTTGAAATATTTTTTTTCAGAAATACTGACCAAGCAGATTAACTGGCAATATACTGAAACTCCTCAACCATGCCACGCTCTGCCCAAGCCACTGTTATAATTTATGGATTAACTCTCGGCCTGGTGCAACATGAATGCTCGCAGTTTGTATGAACAGAAATATCACAATGAAAGGCTTTAAGTCTCCCTGCTCAAATATGAGCTTGATCGGCATTGTATATATATATATATATATATATATATATATATATATATATATAGATATATGATATATATATATAGAGATATCTATATATATATATATTATATATATATATATATATCTATATATATATATATCTCTATATCTCTATCTATAGAGATCTATCTCTCATCTCTCTATATCTATCTCATCTCTCTATATCTCTCTCTCTCTCTATATCTCTCTCTATCTCTCTCTCTACTCTCTCTCTTCTCTCCTCTCTCCTCTCTCTCACATCTCTCTCTCTCTCTCTCTCTCCTCTCTCTCTCTCTCTCTCTCTCTCTCTCTCCCTCTCTCTCTCGAAGAGAGAGAGAGAGAAAGAAGAGAGATCTCTCTCTCTCTCCGTCTTCTCTCTCTCCCTCTCCCTCTCTCTCTCTCTCTCTCTCTCTCTCTTCTCTCTCTCCTCTGTCTCTCTCTCTCTCTCTCTCTCTCTCTCTCTCTCTCTCTCTCTCTCTCTCTCTCTCTCTCTCCTCTCTCTCTCTCTCTCTCATTTCGTGGACTATCCCTCTCTTTAGTCCCCTCTCTTTGCTATCTTCAATGATCAATTATTCATTCGGCATATTTTTCTTATATAATGAAAAGTTTAATGCAAATAAAAATCTTTTTGTCACTTTTTATTCCTGGTATATACTTTTGACGTCCACGAAAGCCATTCGTCTATATGTCCACGAAATGGTCCCTTACACGACCTTTATAATGAAAAGTTTAATGCCATATATACTTTTTATTCTTACTTTTGGTCGCGTCCACGAATAGCAAAACTTTTTACATTCGCGGAATAAACATTTTTCAGTCATTATGGATTACAAATATTATATATGTTGAAGAAGTGATCATCATAAACCATTGGTAGCGTTTTGCGATCTAATTCTATGTTGTAGATTAGGTTCCGCTTTAATTGTGACTAGGTGTATTTGATACGCGAATGAGACATAACTAACAGAAAGATTGACAGGTATCAGAAGTCCGATACTTTGTGCAGATTGCCAGAAGCAGAATGCTTGAAGTCCGTACGACGAATAGCTGCATGAATAGAACGCACACTGAATTACAAATTCCAGGTAATTCCGATATTAATTTGTTATACCATAAAACCATTACCGTATGCTGGGTTGAATAGAATAGTGTAACTCAACCAAAGTATTTTTTGCCTTTCACAGACTCTTCAGCAATGCTTGGTAATAATGAGCAGTAATAATTACTTATATCATAACGTTACTAAGATATGTCTATACAAATGTTGCCTACCATCAATTATTGATGAACATTTGAGATACACTTCACTTTTCTATTGGCGTCTGACGGCAGTCATATCCTGCCTTTTCTTGTATCGGTCTGTGGTCGCTTTCATGGAAAAGATTAATCACAATCCAAGTAAGGGCATCCCGGATTCACTGTTACGTATGATCCATACTGAAGCTTTTAAAAAGCATGCACACACACACTTATACATATATGTGTTTTCTCCAAATCGATGTTTCCGATATCCAATACGATCATGTTACAGCAATGTATAAAACAAGCAATATAAGCCGCATTCTTATTATATTAAGGAGAGAATAGGGCACATCCCATGGTGACAGAAACTCTTATATTGTGCAATTTTTCAGTTTTGTAGCAATCGATATTAAAAGCAACTATTCGAGATATCTTTTTCCTTACGAGCTTATTCGTTGAAGGCAATCGCGTTGGATGAATAATTGCACATCACAACGTGCTTGTAGAGCCATTATGCAAAGCCGGGTTCGAAATACAGGGCCGTCAAGGTCAAACGATGTAATATTGATAGCTAGATTGCAAAGTGGTTCATTAGTTTGATGCACCTTAAACCAGCTGTTTGTGTATTCTGGTAAGATAGCTTCATTCCATTACTGCAACCAATTTAATGCTTTCAAAACAGGATAGTGATGCATTGATTGCACATTGCGATTATCACACGAACCATAGTATCAGATACAGGGATATGTTATTTTTTTGTCGCACAGTCGATAGCTTTAGATTCATAATAGTATGACTAGATGATATATATCAATGTCGACTATTCCATAGCCGTGCTTTGTTTTCCACAGAAATGAAGTGATCAGAAAATTCTTAAATCGAGTCACCAATTAATATAGAGCATCAATATACAGACGCCGGTATGGCATAACGATGTTGTTCTGTCCACATGAGCTAATTGATCCTTAATAATAAAGGTCAGCAGTTGTTATGGTTTGCAGTTAATATACTAAACACACGTTAGAGAAATATTGACTCAAAACCAAATCAAGACAAAACAAAGAATTCGAGGTTTCAAGTCAAAATAAAGAAATGGATTGATGCTGTTATGGGTTTATACTGTGCATGTTCGTCACAAACAACTTGTATTCATGAGTCATGGAACGATTTACACCGACACTATAGCTTTACACAGTCATGTGCGGGGATATCTGGGTAGCATTTATGTGGGTTTTCTTTGTGCGGTCGTGTATTAATTGCATATACATCTATGAATAAGATAGTGACCCTAATGACTTTTAATTTGCCATGTTTTAATAAACAATCGCAGTTTAGTACAATTATTGAAATATAATAATCGAGAATATTCATTTTTTATACTGATCCAACGAAAATACATACTGATAAAAGTTTCGCGACGTAAACTGGGCATGATTACACCATTTGCTGTAACGATAGACAATCCGGTTGCAATGCGATTGGTATGCAAGCGAGGCCAGCAAGGAGCATCAGAGGTTCAGATGCTAGATAATCCACAAAATGGGCTTCATTTGGGGATTCCATAACAACGAATTGATTATCAATCTACTCTTCTTCATAAACAATTGAATACTTTCTATAAATAATCCATTAAGCAGTTTGAACGTCTACTTGAACGAGTCGGACAGAATATGGCAGTGTATGCACGCATTGTTTTATATGTGCTATTAGACATCCCTTTATAATACTTTCTTATACTTAGTAGACCTCTCTCACTCGTGCGGTTAATCTGCATCGACTTGCAATATCACAAGACTATTGTATCACAATTACTAGATTATCACCATTCATGATATGAGTAAAGTTGTAATAAATGTCCTTATAAATGTAAATCAAATTGATCAAGTAGGTATTATTGCAATCACTTTAAAACTGTCCCAATACACATGTTGGTACCCACCTAGCCAGTGGACGAGAAATGCCATAATATTATCTTGTTTATATATGTATATATTATAGGGGCTCAAATGAAAATTTTCTTTAATAGGCATGATGAGCACATGCATATATATCTGGCTGTAGTAAATAAATGCATCTGTCGCATCTATATCTTAATACTATTTCCCAGAATTTATATAAATTGTCTACGCCGGAATCGGTTTTCGACTTTTCTATGTGTTAATGTTATGTGCTTGATAGTAAAATATTCGTCCATATGACGTGTTCCCAGTGAATAATTGATGAAACGTTCAAAATGAGTAAGTTGGCAACAGCTGTCAAGCATGCTTTACTCTTATGGCTCGGTATATTAGGCCATTGCCAATTTACTGTTGTCCAAGTCCAAGTCAGCATGGGTTAATTTTAGCTGTTTTAATACCTACGTGAACTCTAATTACTTTTATGAAGTTATTCTGCCTGTATTGGATCATTTCGTTGTTATGTTAGCTTAAATAACGCTGCTTGCGGCACTGCATTTGCGCCATTGCACGCATAAAAATATTGGACTCGTGCTTATATGATTATACCTGCGGTTTTTAAAATCTCAAAGAAAGGCGAGCAAATATCAATCTGTCTACTAGGCATGGGCTCTGTTATGCAAGGAGGTTTGGTATTGTATGATGTTGTTCTTCAATCTGGAAAAGCGATCTTTTTCCTATCTTAATCATTCAATGTCCCGACATATTCCACTGAATGACCTATTCGCGATGACAAAAGGTCCAAATTACGTGCGAGGCATAGACGAGGGGCAGCTTAATCCTGCTGCTGGGGCTGCTTCCTCAAGATCGTTTGATGCACCAGACAGCAGAGTAAGCGCGCAATATCTGCACATCGTTAATGTTGAAGGCATGCAACTGCAATTGACTGCCCGTCACCTCCCGCACCTACCACACACCTTAACTACTTGCGAGTCTAGCGGATACTTGCATATATATGACATGTAAGAGACACATATATCTCAGCTCTTTATCAAACAAGTATGCATTGAACGCATACTATACGCTCGTCTCATTAACTCACGAACGACAAGAGCTATGTGACGTGATGGGGCACCCCTGTCAGGGACCTACGGGATCACTCAAGGTATTTTATTAGAATTACCTGAGCTAGTTAAATCTTCTATCTAGCCTTAGCAACGGCAAGCAATATGCAAATGTGTTGAACAGGCTTTCACACATTTATCTTACATTTGGAAGTTACACATATGTTTTTCTAAATATAACTTATAGTGCCAATCAAGAGTTCAATCAACTTATTATTCAATGTATTATTGAGCAATGGTCAGGTAAGGTAAGGTTATTATGGGGCTGAACGGCGCACGAACACTTATTTGTAATACGACGCCTCGAAAGGTTGGATGAATATTAAGAGATAAGTTTGACCTGATTGAGCAGCCGCCTTTTAGGATGAATGGGCAAAAAGAGGGAAACAATCAAAGAATAAAATGTGAACGATCATTTTAGGGCTTGTCACCAACAGCCGATTGACCGGACAAGGCCATTCCAGCTACTCGTCTCGGTGATATCCAGGACAAAGAAGTGTGTTGCAGATACGGCACCCGTAAGGACCTCTCCAGTCAACCACCAAAATCCCACTGTCCACAGAGTCACAACCCGCAGCCATCAGGTTGCCCCTATTAGCTGCCTTTTAGGACAGTGGACCTATTCTCTAACAGAAACCATTCATTAGTTTCCACTTTATCTCATCGTTAAACGTTATGTTTATTTTATCTCGTTTTGAAGAAAAAAAACCCTTTGTTATGCAACTAATGTTGAGAGCTAACTTGCTTTGTTTAACCAAATCACGATGCCACAGAGAATATTCAATGATGTACATCAAGACAAGCATTGAGTTTGGCAATTCCATAAACAAGTATTTGTGTGGCCAGTGACGCACTTAAGTATAGCTGTAACAACACTTATTGTCGTTGATATATTTGTCTTTGCTATTTATCAACGTCGAACACTTTACAGGGGATATCAAGACATCTCAGCGTGTTACCCAGATGGCCTTACAAGACCAGTAGTTAGAGAGGCTATTTCAGCTTGATTGGCCGCACGTTTCCAGCTTACATAAAAAGTCAGCGATAGCCGGTTCATCCCATCTCAGTCGAATGTGTAATTTAAGTTCAATCGCTTCCTTTCTTGGATAGATTCGATGTTGGTACATTAAACAGAATAAATTGGGATAGCGGTACGTACCCTTATCTGTGAACACGGTAACGAGCACGAGACAAATCAACGCCACCTCTATGGCCAACATTAACATCCTCAAGGTTTATTGGAAGTTGACAACAGCTCCCTGAAACAATTGCATAGACGCGATGGCTGTTACCTCCATATTGAATTGTAACGTCCCGGGAGCCGTGATTTCACTTGATACCCTGATATACGTTGTTATACTATCCCCCCCCCCCCCCACCAGTCAAATAGGTTTGGGCAGCATCGACTTTTATATTGCATATTTTGGTATATTAGATTATATATCGGATAATTGCTTCCAAAGAGTTGCTTATGGTTAAGTCGATGGGAAATATTGAAGATGCCCTTTAAAGCAAAAAAGACTTTACATTTATTTTGATTACAGCACTGTCGAACACTTTTGTCATCTTAATTACCAAATGCTCGATACCGATCCGATCACATCGTCAACTTTCTCATGTTTCATTGTAAAACCATCATCGCAACTAATCGTCACTACTGACGGCAAGCAGTCTAATCGTTACATTTAAGAAGCGTCTGGAACTATTTATAATATGCAGACGTTGCACAATAGTTGTGATATCTGCTGAAATCGGTTCATTTATCAGAAGTCTTCAGTAGCTGCGTTGCTTTATTGCGAAGTATCTATGGCCATTGCTCATATATAACAAGATATAGAGTCGACGGAGATAGGAATTGGCTACCTTCGTATACATCATCATCTTATTGCCTGCGCCGTTAGATATGCAATCTTCGTTCAGTGAAAAATGAATATGATAATTAGTCAGCTAATTATATGGACATATCAAAATGTAACCTATATGCACATGTTACCGCTCAGCATTAGTGTCACAAAGTTTGGATGGTCGCTCACAAAGTAGATGGTAAGCGTAAACGTTCACACAATGTCACGCTTCACAGTCTGCAATCAAGTGCGTCGAGTAGGTGGCCATAAAACAGTATTTATGGCTTTGCTGGGCCTGCGTGTCCCTTAGTAGCGGCAACATGCTGGACAGCTTGGGCCAGACCGGAATATGTTGTTATTAAAGAAAAATTCACAATGTAACATCGACTATGTAACGGTTATAGTAATCACTAAAAGCATTCAAAGACGAGAATGCAGACTGTTCTTCTTTCTTTTGTCGTAATTAAACATTGGAAAACAACCACGCCTTTGTATGATATATTCAAAACAAAGTATCAAATTGCAAGCGTCATTGACTGGAATTCAAGGTATGCAGATTGTTCCGTGAATGATTAAAGTTTTATTTGATTACAAACACCTTGTCGCAGTTCTAGTTTATCCATTTACACAATACTCGCGACATTGATATTACAAAAATTCATTCCGATATTCATTATCGAGGATATATTACCAAGACTGAATAGATGCAGCACGAAACTGGTGAGTTATTTACTACTCAAACAAATTTAACGCACCAGATCTTTCAATCAATTCATAGGTTCAACATGATGTATTTCATGCTGAGCATAGTTTCATATGGAAATTCAAAACAGGTGCCGGAAGCCTACAAACACTGTCTTACAATTATTTGTTGTAGAAAGCAAATGCTCGAGACGTTAAACCACGAAGCTATGCATACAGTTTGTTGCAGCAGAACACTATAAAGATTATAACCATGCCCCGAACAGCTTTGCATGCCGTTTCATTTTTAGCGCAGTCGACATTGTACAATTCCACGTTAAAGCGATTGAAATGCTGAAGATATCATTGAGATGACAATACATAGTGCAGTTATAAACCATGATGTCCTCTGCTAAGCAATGAGATATCTGCATTTCGCTCGGGCTAGATGAAGCAGTACCATCCGTCCGAGCAAATTTGAATAATTCCCTTAAATCATTTAGCTTAATTTCTTCGTAGCCTGACATTAGCATACATTAATTAACTAGGAGTCGTAGAGCGTGTATGTTTGTTTGCAAGGCGCCTAGTTATCGTTTGTGATCCGGCTCTTAGGTTAACGGAAACGAAGTACGGGCGAGAATAATTTTTGTAATGATCTAGGTGGACAATCATTTAATGACTGTATCCAATGATATGTCTAATGAGAGTTGAATGGCGGCATTGATTACCTTGATTAATGGTTGTTTTATTAAATGATGTGTTGGTTTTTGCTCTCCTGTCAATCATACATGTAGAGTAGCGTTTACGTGCACTGCAGAAATAATTATGTGTTGTAATACTTGTCCATCGGTGTAACACGTAGACCATTGCCCAATAAGCTGTTAATAGGTATATGAGGGGAGAGATTAGATATATATTAAGTGAGAGATTAGTTGCCGGTAAGGTATAATAATAATATATATATATATATATATATATATATATATATATATATATATATATATCTATATATATATATATATATATATATATATATATATATATATATATATATATATATATATATATATATATATATATATATATATATATATAACGTCATTGAAGGAACGCTAATTTTGTGATTCGAGCGGCCTATCATCTTGCGCATGATTGTTGTTGGTTCACAAGTAGAAAATATGTATGTATTCTTAATACCGTGGATTATATTCGTAGTTATGCACTAGATTCTATTTTGTTATTTGAACATGACTTATTAACGTAGGCATATAATAGAAAACAAATTTTAATGCTATTTTATAGTACCCTATATGCACATGATGTTTCTTTCGCTGGCGCATCTCCCTTGGCAAATACCTTTAATATTTAAACACAACATTTGAAATGTTCGAATGAGCGGCATATAATTGAGATGCCTTAGGCTGTGTATAAACGCCAGGTATTTTGTGTTTATATTTTGCAAGGTCACATTTATTACGCTGCGTGTGCTGACTGCGACAAGTTCACCTTTTAAAACTAGATATTGAATTGCCATGATTAAATATTATGGCAGATGCTGATAATTCCCTGAAAATTACTGCACAGAGTTAGCACGCAGTATGAAATTACACATTTGAAGAATTTCTACAAGCTGTGTGACAAGATCTGCGTGGGACACAAGGTCTCTTGTGGTGTCAATTCCATACCGAGCAAGGCGAACGGGGTTTTATTGTTCGTTCTGCGCGTGCGTTCTAGGGATAACAACAAAACAAATGTTATTCTGCTATAAGGTTATTTTTAGATTGTTAATGCTCCGTTGCAAATGTCGTTGCCGTTTTGAATAAGACACAAAACACAGCAAGCATTTGATCCCTTACTAAGCTCGTTGATGTTTTAGTCCATGAACAGTCATTGAACAGACATTGACTCACCTATCTGAGTTTTACAGCCATTCCTAAGCAACGGGTACAGACAAAGTGGACGAAATACTGGAGGCGACCTACCCGCGCGAAATTAACTTTCCCATGTAAATACGGCTCGATGACACTTGATATATGATAGTGACTCTAACAGTAATGAACGTGACTGTAAAACGCAAGTGTTTAATAACATTTCAATGCGGCTTGATGATGGCATCTTGTGATTTAAAAGTGACGGCTAAGTATCTTATCAATAACTTCTGACTTTGCATTCATTAAATAAAGATCGGATTAGTGTGTATTTTACACAGGTGAAGTTAAATATGCTGCCGTGCAGCATTGATCTAGCACCGTTATTCATGCTTTATGTTGCTCCATTGAACATTGAGGGAATATGCAAGGTAATCATACAACATCAGTCACGTGTAGTCATCGCTTGTAAATCAAAATAAACTTTGAGTCGACAGGTACTAAGTATAACTGTATATTAGTTATGGCCTGACAGAGGCGTGATAATTCATCGTTCATAGCATAATAACGACATGGACAACTGTCGCCATTTATGTATCATATAACAGGTTAACAGCAATGTTGATAACTCTGTTTATTGGCCGCATATATATGGTATATTCATCTATCTCTGTGGCGTGTTTTATATTCACAACAATGATATCAAATCTCAGAAATCATTTATTTAGATTGATACAAAATTGTATCATCCTACAAATCGGCGCTGTTTTAATTAAGCTGCAAGGATGTCACGATTATCACTATTATATCAGCTTAACTTTATTAGCCTTTTGATTTAAATTACCCAGGTGAATGACAACATTTGGGACTCGATGGTCAATGTGTTGCTTCTCAGTCAATCCCGGGGTGCTATAGTAAGCCTGCATTCAATGTTGTAATCCTTTGGTCAACAAATAGGGGGGCATATGATTGTTATCGCGTTGTGGTAGCATGGTATTATTGGGTGATATGAACATTACTGTTGCAATCACAGTTCGCTATTCAGTTTTATGCAGGAATATATGTGTTAATGAGTTTTTCAATAGCGAATGATTTTTTGCATATATATAATTGCCTTACAAGAGAGTAATATTAGCATATTTGATTTGATAGCCATAATGATGTGCAACAGATTCTATATTTTGGCAAGGTCAATAACGTTATTCTTAAGATCGTCGATGTACCAAGCGTTGAAGCTGTGAAAGTAACAACCGATAGCGACTATCTTTGAAATCAATAAGTACTGCAATATACTGTTTCTGATTAATCAGATCGCAGTGATTATTATCACTTAAGAAGCTCACCATTAATGAAAAAGCATATGTAATTTTAGAGCTTTATTTAATTTCTTATCTGACCATATGCTCCTTCAATGGGTGAAAAACATGCAGCAGATTGCAGTCGCAACTATATTATTAGTCGCATTTAGTAGCCTTGTAAGGAAATATCAGCACCCAATGCTTAGAATATAACTTGTTTATGTCCATTATACTCGAATTTGTGTGAATGCCCCGCCCAGTATGGAAACGTTTTAGTCTGTATTGTACATGAGTGAATCTGGATTGTATGAGCGTCCTTATTAATTAGATTTTAGTTGTTAATCGTAGTAAGTGTCGTCAATCAGTGTTTAGTCATAATACCCCAGCCTCTCATATATCAAGCCTTGATATCTGAAGTAAATGATCTGAACGGGTTGGTTTCCGAATTAAATAGTCCCGGTGTAGCAAGAAGAGGCCTTTAAAGTAAACATTCCCAACCCATTCCCATTCCCATAATAATAAAAATCGACCCGTTTGCTCTTCAATTAAAATTGAATGTATTTGCTTCTCCTCGCTTGATGACAACGCCACACCCTTGTATAAATACCTCCGTTCCCAAATTATACACGTACAGTATTTGGGCTACGATACAGTCGCCGTCGTGCGGACCAAGTTGGAAGGCCAACTCTGTAAGACACGTAACAGCTTGGAATTCCAGCTCAGCAGAAGCCCCTGGATATCAACAGAGTTACTCCATACCACAGTTTTGTACTTTATATTCGGACTTGCGGGATACGGAATCCGTACCCCACATTCAGAAATAAACATCCGTTTTCCAGTTACCATTTAATGGACGTCTCGTCGTTATCACTACGACCATAAAGAGTGCCGCTATTCACGGCGAAAATAGTCATGCATCACTTTGCTCCATTAAACATGGAGTCAATATGCATTGTAATTATACACATGTAGTCAATTGTATTGAAATGAAATATTGCTTGGCGTCGACAAGCACGAACTATAGATGTAATCGGCCGACACAAATGCAATTAGTTGTTTTTTGGCTGAGCCGTGATCATTCATCATTCATAGAGCCGTTCAACTGTCACCACTACAGTTCATGGATGACAAATATGAACAGCTAACCAAAGAATGACATTCCTTTTCAGGCAATATCGATGTTTTTGACAATATATGTCTCATTTTCCTTGCTCTGTACGGAGAATATTTATTTGCAGCAGAGCGGTACTTTGGCGCCAACAGTCCCACTGGTAAAATAGGCCCAATACATCATAAGACAATTCGCTTTCGACAAATGTTGATCACCAGGGCCCTGCAAAACGGTCCCACTTTAATTGAATTGGTATGATTAACCCAGCATTCCTCCAGTGGGCGGCTGGTTGAATCTTGCTGGGCAGCTAGACAGCTCAGTGACTGACATTTAAAATATATCAATAACTATTGTCGGGATAATGATGGATTGCAAGAAATATCCGACGTTACAAACCGGTATATAACTGACAGTACATTCTGCTATTCGGAAATAGGAAAGTTGAGGGATAGTTGTGAACATTACAACTATGATATATGCAGTTTGCAGATCATAGGGCTGATTGTGCTCGTGCCACAAACATCTTTCGTTAGATTTGACACGAAGAGGAAAAGATCTATTACTAGTCTGAGATATTCTGCATTTGTGGCTAACCCAGTTTTACCAACGGCCCATCAGTTAGCGTAAGTAGAGTTGTTGGTTAAGGAAAAGGAAACGGCTTATGGTAATCATCCGCACGCGTTACAATATATACCGTCTTCTATTGTACAAATCACGATTATGATAGTAATCACGGTAATTATAGTGATAGATAGAAATATAGCATCATAACGATTTAATACATTGTTCTCGGGTAGAATTTATCTTAGATAGGTATGTATTAATCTGTTTCAACAGGCTTAAAACATAATTAAAGCTCTAACTAAGCATTGTACCTACGAATTAGCTGCTGAAGTAATTATTTGGTGATGAAAATAGTTCAGCAAAATGTGAGTTTCCTGTGTTTCTAGACTGCAATGCAGCTACTTCGACTTATAACATAACGTGTGACTGATATTTATTTTTAAAATTTCGGTTCATATTTTTCAAAACGCAGAAATATTAATGGCAAATATTCCAATCTGCCATATTGTTCGGCGATGATATTAAGATATATCGGATACGTTATCATTCTTAAAGAATAAGTAATATTCAGACTTATAATTCTTCGTACATACTTACTACAATCGCCTACCAAAAGGTGCTCCAAGCTGAATTCAATGCTGTCATACGATTATGTTAAGGTACATTTGATGACACCATAGTGTTCCAGTAAAATCAAACCGCCAAAACGTTCAGGTGAATGGGACAATAACATAGCATCCATATCAGTAAAACACGAACATAATGGGTAGACTACAGTGACCAATTGTTTGTAATTGGGATTGGACTTGTTAGATGACTCGTTTATGGTCATCATTAGTCATTAATGTCATTGCAAAACTCACAAATTAATTCACAGCACCTACTCGATGGCTGATAACAATTCGTGACATATTACATCGTCTTAGTGTTAGAACAACTAAATGGTAGACACTAGAGCATTTGTGACATGCGTTTACTATTCTACCCTCGGGTGTCGTTAGAGTGGATCAATCCATAGGTATTGCTAATCATTTGACGTATTTATCATTTATGTTATTAAACGAAAAAACAGGATATTACAATTCATGAAAAAGCCAACTTGCATACCAAATGTGTCATCTCGAATTCATTCTATGTGCAAAAGGTGAATGGTTTTCAATATTGTGTGTACTAACATATTACAAGCGATAGCAGGGGATGTATTAGGTCAACTGGCTGATTACAGCGACGGCTTTTGCAGTGTGCAATAAAATATGTTAATGGAAATACTTCCAGATATTTCCAAAGTAATTGTATCATGCTTTTATCGAGTCAGATGTTAACAACATAATTCAGTGGACTAATGAGAAGCAGATGAATGAGATGCAGAGAGAAACGACAATCTCTTTAGAAAATCAATTAATGTAGTGTACCGGAAGCAACACCTGACATTACCACCGAGGAGAGATAGCGACGCCACCTACAGACGGTCAAATACCTGGCAGATGAAGACAACGCCCTGCAAATACAACGAACAACAACGAATATAAGGACTCGATTCGGCTACTGCCCACACTGCTTCACTTCCTTAGCGCCAAGTGAATTGCTATCATCAGCAGAAAGGATGAAGAAACGAGGTAAGCAGCCTCGCCTTCAAATCATCTTGTTGCAGAAACTCCATAAAAAATATATATATATATATATATATATATATATATATATATATATATATATATATATATATATATATATATATATATATATATATATATATATTTACATATATAAATATTCATATAGGCATATAAATATATGCGAAATACCTCGTTCGAAGTTAAAAATATTTTTCGTCGGCATCACAATGCCGTTTAATTGGAGGATTTGCTTGAAAGAAAATTAAAAGATAAGCGTTAAGATCAACTGTGACCTTATCGACCGACTGTGCGAGGATATCGCCGTAAGCATTTAGCGGACAAGTATATCAATAAATCGTTCGCACGTGGGACAATTAAGCATACTTCTTCCAATAAAAGTATGTTCATCATGATGGCATAGCAGCTACATTGATGCCTGCATTTGTATATAAGCTTAATCGGTCTAATCGGTCCATGCATACTTTTACTCCATAAAGCAGGCTTTTAGGGAATGGAATGGTCGCTGAATACAAACTTTTGAACCGAGCCTATTGTCACAAAATGTTACTAATCGCATTGCTATAATGAGAATATATATATATATATATATATATATATATATATATATATATATATATATATATATATATAATATATATATATATATATATATATATATATATATATATATATATATATATATATATATATATATATCTATATATCTATATATATATATATATATATATATATATATATATATATATATATATATATATGTATATTGACGATTACAACCATTCGTAGACTCCAACCTTTCGTGGGACAAATTTATTTCAAGTACATTTTTATTATAATTATTTTTCAATGATCAATTCGGCATAATGTAAATCTTATAATGAGAACGTCTAATGCAAATTAAAATCTTTTTGTATATATATATATCTATATATCTATATATATATATATATATATATATATTTATACATATATGTATATATATAAGTAAATAAATATATACATATACATATGTGTATATATATATATATAGATATATATAATACACATATATATATATATATATATATTTCTATATTAATATATATAAATATATATACTATATTTGTGTGTTTGCTAATCAAATCAGGGCAACATTCGTAATATTTGACTGTGGTTAATTATCAACACTTAGATGTGGTAGGTACGGGCGTCAATTTACACAACAAGTATGCCTGCTTTTGAGCTCTATTTTTTTTTCGGCGGTCTGAATCTTCGGTTTTTACAGCGTCATAAACTCATTATTCGCCACAGAACCTATACCAAGTTTCACACGGTAGTATATTGGGAGTACATCATCATGTATATAATGGCAAAACAAAATGATCTTTCATTATTCGCCTGAATAATTTCGTTCGAGATTTAAGCTGATGCCTAATACTTCGACTATAATCCAGACCGTGTGTGTACCTCATCGAGTCGTTCCAATCGACTTATGGCAGAACCCCTGCGTTAGATTGCCAATACTGACGAAAAGTTATTTTCGTATTATGTTAATGATAAGACTTAATTTATGCAAACGTAGACCCCTAAATCGCGCAACAAAAATACGGAGTGATGCTTTGCATTGATACTCTGACCAGAACATTGTTGAAGGTTGTTGTTCTAGTGTTTTATGTTGTAGATGGACATCATTACCTAGTCCTCGTCATCACTTACTGGACTCTCCAGGCTGTGGCATGTGACCAATCTTTTTGCACCCCTGAATACCAAAGTAACTGCGACTCTTCTACTACTACTACAGAAGATGCAACGTTGCAGATAGAGAACTTGACAATAACTATCGATCCGCCGAGAGTGATCAACGCAAAGGATGCATACCGGTCATGGTATTTACCTGTATATGTTTGGACCAT
Organism: Urechis unicinctus; assembly: GCA_034190875.2. Taxonomy (NCBI): domain Eukaryota; kingdom Metazoa; phylum Annelida; class Polychaeta; order Xenopneusta; family Urechidae; genus Urechis; species Urechis unicinctus. Next base: position 7,663,039 of record CM067342.1, read on the forward strand.
ATTGTGCTTGCTGCCAATAGTTCCTGGAAACGTTTTTGTTATCATTGCATTTGTACAGACACCATCTTTGCGCACTCCAATCAATATATTTATACTTAACCTGTGTTTGTGTGATATCATGACATTCTTTACCGGCTTATATTATACCACGTTGAATTACACCCTTGATGGTCTCACATTCGCCTCTAATGCTAAATACAGCTGTTTATTGAGTTTGTCAGCAGTAATGGGTAGCGTTGTGACATCCTTGAGTGGCATTCTAGTGCTAAGTATTGAACGAATCATTGCTGTTTATGCATCGTTGCGGTATTATGCTATTGTGACTGAAAACAATGCAGTCAAAGTTTGTGTATGTCTCTGGTCTATTTCCATTGGTTTGTATACAATACCTCTAATTGGGTGGAATTATTGGCAACCTGGAGTTGCTTGCTTCACTTACCTTGTTCTACCGCCAGCTTTTGTAGCGTATGCGTTCATAATGGTCGCGATGATTATGATCATTATATCGTTTTTGCTGCACTTATCAATTTGTGTTGCGGCATGGAAGACAAATGCTGTATCTCCTCCAATAATCCCTGCTGGTGGAAACAATACAAACGCTCAAGTAAACACACATCAAGAACTCAAAATTACCAAAATGTTTTTCAAAATAGTTGGAACGTTCTATTTTTGCTGAGTGCCGTATCTTATCTGCACGTGCCTGCATCTCACCTCTGAAAGACCTAGCATTTTATTGTTGATATGTCTTGACATTTCTAAGAGTTTTCTGGCTCTCAATGGGGCATTGAATCCACTCATTTACGCCAGACACAACCAAAATTATCGAAATGCTATTAAAAAGATACTTCACATGAAATAATACGTACGCCTTCACGGAAATAATTAATTGTTAACTTGTACCTGATAGGCTAAAACTACACTAGTACCTTTAAAATATCGATGGTATACAATGTTGCCAACAATATATTCAGTGAACATATATTTAACCAAGACATTCTAAATGGCAGCGTAAACTTCATAATTACCATATTAATAAACACTGTAGAAATAAAGGATATACATCGTATACGCCGGTTCATAAAGCATATTTGCCACCATTTCAATACAAATTTTGTTTGTAAATTTAGGATTTTGCCTGATATGTGATGGACAAGAATAACTTGTGCTTCATAACACTTAACATTCAGGATACCTAATATCCTGTATCTACACATTGTTTCACAATCTTAATGGTCACCCTGTACAGTCGTTGTGGTTATTGGTAGATGATTGTTGATGTCAGCTTATTAAAGGTCAATATTATTATAATATGTGTTGCAGATGAATAAATGATGTTTCTTGCCATGAGGCACAGATCATTTGGTTTTATGTCATACGGCAATTTAAGTGATGGGCCAATCTATGGCGAATAACTCATTTTGAATAAATGGTCCGAATTGATGTGATGATAGATAAAGTATTATGCTGTTCATGCTACCGCAAGGTTACGTGGGCTCATCCTTAGTATCAGCGTACAGGCAACTAGTATATAACGTCTACAATATCTTGTGATAGTGCAGACCTGACTTAACGTGTTTACTAGATCATAAGAGCGTTATTTTTGTTTGGAACCAACCCATTTATGCAACGTTGGAGTGATGTCTACAATGTGCTGCTAAGAGGTGGTGTATGTATGACATCACAAAGTTTTATGTATATTTCTTTGTCCCAGGTTTTGATCATGTTATACCACTGTGACGTCATATTAGGGAGAGGTAATTAAATCCAAATATTCCATTTTATCTCTCGCAACCCAACCATTCTTTTCTAGTTTGTATCAACGAAAAGGCATTTTTTTCGCGTGGCTCAACGACAGCATCATTTTGACAACGACAGCATCATTGACTGTAAATCAAGATATGCAGATTATTCCGTGAATGTTTAAAGTTGTATTTGATTACAAACACCTTGTCGCGTTCCTAGTTAATCCATTTACACAAAAATCGCGACATTAATATTACAAAACTTCATTCCGATATTCATTATCGAGGATATATAACAAAGGCTGAAATGATGGAGCACGAAACTGGTGAGTAATTTACTACTTAAATAAATTGAACAGAATACACCTGGAAGCAACCACACCAGCTCTTTCGATCAATTCATACGTTCAACATGATGTATTTCATGCTGAGCATAGTTTTATAATGGAAATTCAAAACAGGTGCCGAAAGCATACAAACACTCTCTTACAATTATTTGTTGTAGAAAGCAAATGCTCGAGACGTTAAACCACTAAGCTATGCATAAAGTTTGCTGCGGCAAAACTCTATAAAGATTATAACCATGCCCTCAAACAGCTTTGCATGCGTTCCATTTTTAGCGCAGTCGACATTGTACAATTCCATTTTAAAGCTATTGAAATGCTGAAGATATCATTGAGATGACATTATGAAGTGCAGTTATAAACCATGATGTCCTCGGCTAGGCAATGAGATATCTGCATTTAGCTCAGGCTAGATGAAGCAGTACCATCCGTCCGAGCAAATTTGAATAATTCCCTTAAATCATTTAGCTAAATTTCTTCGTAGCCTGATATTAGCATACATTAATTAACCAGGAATCGTAGAGCGTGTATGTTTGTTTGCAAGGCACCTAGTTATCGTTTGTGATCCGGCTCTTAGGTTAACGAAAACAAAGTACGGGCGAGAATAAATTAGATAATGATCTAGGTGGACAAGCATTTAATGACTGTATCCAATGAGAGTTAAATGGCGACATTGACTACAATGATTACTGGCAGCTTTATCAAAGGATATGTTGGTTATATATATATATATATATATATATATATATATATATATATATATATATATATATATATAGATATAGAGAGATATAGAGAGAGATAGAGAGAGATATAGATATAGATATATATATAGAGAGAGAGATAAATACATATATATATATATAGATATCTATATATAGATATATGTATATGTATCTCCCTCTATAAATATATATATCTCTATCTCTCTCTCTGTCTCTCTATCTATATCTATATCTATATATCTCTCTATATCTCTCTCTATATATCTCTCTCTCTATCTCTCTCTCTCTCTATATATCTATCTCTCTATCTATATATATATATATCTATCTCTCTATATCTCTATATATGTGTGTGTGTGTGTGTGTGTGTGTGTGTGTACAATGCTACACAGCAGTAAAGCTTACGTCGTTACCTCTCATGTCACGATGTTGACTTACGGGCTTCAAAACTGTGTTGAAATAGATAATTGCTTTTTCGAAGTTGTGCCAAAGGTCTATGTTGCTTTCTTATGATTGGTAACTACATCAACATAATAGTCCCTAGTAGCCCTCTCATATTGTCACAACGCTTGCTGCATGTCACAATAACAGTAGTGGTTCACGCGCAGAAAAGGCGATTATTCTTGTTGGATTTAAAAGCAATGGTTTAGTGAAAGCGTCATTGCATGTTTAGTCCCATGTTTAAGTTTTATGCATCCATTTGGCACAGTGCAGATTCTCCAGTGCTATAATGGTGATGTGCAACGCAAAAGTATTTGACAATTACCACCATTACATCTATGACCACCCGTTTGGGATCTCTATTCATACAGTGTTGGACATTTTCGATGTAACTTTTTATCTGTGAATAGCTACAAAACTTAGTTATCTTCAGTTACTTATGCACCGAGAAGTAGGATTATTCATATACCTCATGCCTATCGATACAATGAGGCCTAGTACGTTTTGTTTCTCGTCCCCGGGCTGATTTGCTATTTGTACAACAACGGAGAATCTCCGAAGGCGAGTCGACGTCACAATTGTGAGCTCGGTGGAAGAGGAATAAATACGCTGGCTCGTGGCTAGTTCAGCCTATTATTGACATAATGAATTCGATGATGATTTAGCAGCCCTTCATATGCATAATATTTAGCGTTAAATCGTCCGGTTTATGTAGGCATGTGTATACTTGATCTCTCAAAGCACCTGATGTACGACTTTTTATTATAATCCAATGAAGATATGGTAGTAGCCTTGACTTGTTATACACAGCCACTGACTCACGGCTTATAGAGATCAGCACAGCTGACGTGTACGCAGACATGCTGGCGGATACTTTGATACAAGCAATTATGATCCTTTCCATCCCTGGTTCAGTAATGTGAATACAAAGGTATTAGGAAAGATGAAAGATGAGTGTGTCGGTTTGTCCATCAATGAGTATATTTCGTCTGCGACCAAAGATGTTCTCATTTTTTATGTCTGACGAGGGAGAGATTAAAAAGGCTGAGGGGATAAACAAGGTTAATTAAGAAGCACCTTCGCCAGAAGCAGTTACGTCATTGAAAGAACGCTTATTTTGTGATCCGAGCGGCCTATCATCTTGAATATGATTGTTGTTGGTTCACAAGTGGAAAATATGTATGTATTCTTAATACCGTGGATTATTCGTAGTTAGGCGCTAGGTTCCATTTTGTTATTTGAACATGACTTACTAACGGTAGGCATATAATAGCAAACATAAATTTTAATGCTATTTTTATATACCCTATATGCACATGATGTTTTCTTTCGCTGTCGCATCTCCCTTGGCAAATCCGCTCCTGCATATTTCGGCTCTAATACACGCGATCGAAGGGTAAGTGTTCACCGAAGAAAATTGGCTACCCAAGTGAGTAATGCGAGGAGACGAATGTGTCTAATTTCGCCATTACCTTATGTACTTTTTTACTGGTTGCAGTCCTATTAAACACACTGTTTATGTATAACAAAGAAAGCCATGCTAAGCATAAGCTGAGTCAGCTATTAGCTGCCGATATAGGTCAAATTACATGGCGGATCTAATGAATTAACAGTCCGTCAAATTCAATAAATCATACTGGCTGCAAGCCAAATCAATCTGCATGGGCCGCAGATTGACGAAGACTATTTTGCACCATTGAAGCAACGATATTCTATCAATACTGAAAGCCCCCTGTTTGCATTAACCGATAAAAAGCCCCCCTAAAAAATCGTCTACGGTGTCATGTCTGCTTTGATATTATATATGCAAGTCAAATGTTTACCAATCAGCAATTGCAGCACTCAATAAACATACACTGGTTGATCAGGACCATTCTTGTTGCTTTATGGACAACAAGACTTTAATGCACTGACAAATACATTCGAATTGTCGGATATAGATGAACTATAACATAGTTAATTGTCTATTGTCTACCAGATGAAGCTTTAGCTATTTCCATGCGTCCATTCGTGTCTGTTAAGTGATGCTTGTATAAACAACAGGAGGTTCCGAATGCAAGTTGCTGCATAGACTATGGGTGAAGTGGCTAATTTATTTCACTTGGCCAACACAGCGATGCTTGTTGTTTTATTGGAAATGATCTTAACAGGCCTAAATAATTGTGCGTGAACATTCCAAAACAAAGCTTCATTTGAGGTGAGATATGAGAACGGTTCGCAGAACATAGCATTTTGAAGAACCATCCAATATCGTGCATTATTATTAAAGAGCAGCAATGTTTGAGAATATATAAGTGTAATTGCTGTCAACATGTATGACACATAAGCATCTGAAATATTTACCCATTTGGAAAGAAATGTGCCCCAGTGTCCAATGTTTGTTTTGCTTTTTTCCAATGATAAGTTTCAAACATATTTGGTTGCAAGATCACAACAAAATCGAGAGCAGTATGATTTCGTGACGTAGACTAAGGCAGCTGAGGAATCACCTCATATCGTCTGATACACTATAACGACACCTAATGATAAAATAATAAACGCATGTCATAAATGTTCTAGCAAATAGTAATCTAGTTATTTATATCCGTAATATATAATTACCCTTCTGTCCTCTGGTACAGTGGCTTCCAATTTTCCTTCCCGATATGCACAATATATTCTCCGTCGCTCACATTAATCTAACTGGAAGAGCATGAAGACCGGCAAACGTTAAGTTGGAATCGGTCAAATTGTACTGCCCTGTTGTTTGGGAAGTCCTAGAAGACCCTGAAATAGGAATCGTGCTAGCTTGTAATGAACGATTACGTCAATTATCAATGAAGCTTGGGTAACAGCTACCTAGGTACCTGTGAATATGACATTGTGTTAATATATAATACCACGAATCTTAGCAGGATTTCCAATTTATTTTGCAATTTTTTTCGGACGACAATATTAATGATTTGCTATTTTGACTTTAAACCATCGCCATAATGTGCCGCTATTACCCCACTAGCCCCTCCCCCATGCACCATGAGCTTAAATTACTTTTTTATGTATCCTTGTCAAGATCACTTACCACCACAATATATCTGTTCTGACATTGCTTACGTGTATACGAATAACTTTGACTGTCTCTGAAGCTCCTTATCAGTAACAGTTCAACCCTCCAGTTAAATAGATAAACTTGGTGGCTATAAACCCGATAGAGTTGCAGATGGAAGTATATATACCCTCCAGTTAAATAGATAAATATATATGGAGTATATATATAACCCGATAGATATAGATGGATATATATATATATATATATATATATATATATATATATATATATATATATATATATATATATATATATATATATATATATATATATATATATATATATATATATATATATATCTCTATATATATATATATATATATATATATATATATATATATATATATATATATATAGAATGCGACACTGTATAGTGATGAACTAATTGATTAGTTTAACAGAGGCAATGATGTTTGAATGGTAGCTGTCATTCCCTAGCTGATTAGGACTGACTGTTGGCGATGTCGTTGTTTACTCTGTGTACGCCATGACACAGGTAATCCGCTGAACATGGAATTCATTATATGCACATCATATTTTGGATGTGACAAGCATTTATTTTTACACAGGTAGTCATATAACTCGCTGACTTATCCTTCTCAAAGCCCTCCAGTACGCCTTGTTATCTTTAGCGTGTCTTTGTGATACCATACTAATGCCGCCGCGCAGGCTTTCCAAATCAATAAGTGTTTGTCTTAGTCAGCGCGAAGCTCGAGCTCCACATCCGTGCACTTTAGAGGTGCATCCCATGAGAGGCCAGGGCTGGTATAGTAGTGAGCTGGATCGAAATTACTCTGCTTAAGACGGGTTTAGCGGAATATCAACGAGCTTGCTGTAGAACTCCTGGATTGGCGGCAGCGAGGCATCAGACTTTTATCTCCCTAATGGAAATTTTACGATGCAAGCTTTGACCTAGTTTACACCTCCAAGTCTTACAGGTGTCCTATGTTGAACAGCAAGAACATTCCCGTTCTTTTTTTTAAATAATGTAACAGTTATTTTTATGGTAACAAACAATCAACGATTTCTTGGAAATCATTTTAACTTTGTCTTTAATGAAACTTAACAATCGCTGAAGCCCATTAGAGCTATTTGGGCGGTTGGTTAATCGATTGCATGAATGACCACTTGGCTTTCATGCCAGAGGTGGTGACCATGGATTTCCAATGATGGTATGAGGTCGAGTTTTGCGTAAGGGGCTATCAACTAGTCTGTGTGGATATTCTGCCCTTTTAGGTGTAACTTTTGTTGTTAATCATATCCAACAAAGCAGCTATTAAATAAAAACAAATGAGCGATTGTGTAGGCGTCCGAGTGTTTACCAGAACGCTCGAGTTGGCTGTAGGTGACCGAATTCGTTTCAGAACACGTGGTAGGGCTACGCAGGCATCAATATCAGTAATATCTCTCCTAATTGAACCTGACATATAGACTTAAGAAAACAACAGCAATATAAAACCAGAACCAACCATTCCTACGGCACCGCTAATCTTGAACTGCCTGATGAGAATCCAAGGCCCTCCTATCGGTTGAATGCTCAATAAGCAATACATTTAGGCAGAAACTAAAATTATTGTGCTACGACAAGAAATATAGGCGTGTAGTGAACGCAATAGACACTACTTTAGTTACTGTTGGTATGTGTATTAGCGCAAGCGGTGTAGGTATGATGTCTACAGTAGTAGTAATCCGCATTCTAGCGCAGAGCAAATTGAACGCCGTTGCCTAAATTAAATCGACAACACTTGAATATGGTAAATTCTCGGATCATGTGTTTAACCCCGTTTTACCTTGAAGATTATCTGCTCGTCTTCTCTTTGGTAAAACAGGTTTTCCGCAATTATCATCGAGGTGTAAAATAGAAGGCTACAACATGCTTTGTTGGCGGATCGTAGACTAGGCATTGCTAGCCGACTTGTTACCTATGTCCAAACGGCTTGCTTCGCCATAGCACAGCTACAATCCACGTCCTTACCAATGCAAATTTGGTTTCACATTTTTGTTTGAATATTGATTGTACCTTAGTATCATAAAGGTATGCTTGTTGTTGTACTCGCCATCCATGTTTATTTGATAACACGTGTACATTTATGACGGATTGTTGATTGTCAGGATCTCACATTGACACACTAAGGAGCCATTATACACATAACTTGACGGGATTACTTGTCAAAATGAGGTAAGTTTTATTGGACAGTATCAATCAAAAGGAATCAGTTTCTGGTGTTGATGATGGGCTTCCTAGGTATGCGGAATGTGCAGGTATGAGTTAGCTCCGATTCTGATAGCAAAGAGTTAAGTATGTACCAAGTGCATATCCGGATGATATGAATTCCTTCAGACACAAACAAGCCTTGGTGATCAGCTTTTTTTAATTCAATGGGCCTTCCAAGGTGATGCGAACGATTTAAGGTGAACGTAAAAAATCCCTTGGATTAGGCTGTACAAGGCTTACCAAAATTGACAAGCATAGTGGCGGGAGCAAATGAGCCGTCAAAAAGAAATCCAAACAATGTGCGTAAACATTGTTTGAATAAAGAAGGTTAAAGTTCACACCGTGAACAGCAAAAAACAATTCATCAACTTTCAAATGAACACATAATACTTGCTGAGAGCATTCCACACTCCTGTTCAGGCTCAATGTATCAGGTTTGTGCCTCTGTGATGATTGTGTTGGAAATCAGAATATCGGCGGCACAGATTAGGACAGTTTGTGGTTGAGGCACAACCATAGCCACAGTCACTCGAAGTCGGACCTCACGAATTCTCTACATTAGAATTATGTGTACAATATAAGTCGGGCAACACCCGGGATGAAAATGCGAGGGTTGCTCAGAAAACTGCTTCCCAGCGAGCTATTCGCACATAACTGCAGCGCTACTTAACCCACAATAGCTCACAAAACTATTCAATGTATTTTCTGTGCCGCTTAAAGCCTACGTACATGTCGTGCATACGTATTTTTCGTTGAATTTTTAACGCCCGTTCGCAGCATTCCGCTGACAACTCAAAACAAATGTATGCACCAGGGTCAACTTCATGCCGCTAGCCTCTCGTTGGTCAGTAGTGCGGCCTTAATTTTTGAACAGGCCTCTTCGTTTTAACAATATTAACGGAAATCGTTCTGTTTCGTTGACATATCTCCCACGTTCACCACGATAGATAGATAAATATATATGCTTAACATTGTCGCCTAATATGGTGAGTTATGATAAATAAATTGTAAGAGTTATTCCTTGGTGAGTTACGATGGCGCAATTGATTTACGGAGATTTTTAACTCAGACTCTAGCTGCCGCATCGGGGTCTGTTATGTTGACATGGCGCCAGCACTTCTCATGAGACGGAGAGGTTTGTTAAACAGCTACAGATAAAGCATTTCAAACCTTCCACTCTTCTTGGTGATTGGAGTCAAATTTATCTCTATGGGTATACCCAAAGGTCTTCGATTCCCGACATCGTATAACCCTAGCCTATCCATAATTTATGTCGTTAAATATATATATATATATATATATATATATATATATATATATATTTATATTAACAGCTTGTAGTGGTCTACGTTCATATTATATCGCTGTAGTTGCATGATGACACAACATTGACTTGTTCTTATTTTCAAAATATTTATACAATTCCGTTCTGATTGATTCATACCAATGATTGTTGCCGGTTATAATATACTGTTGACCCAGTCGCTCGATTGCAACCGGTAATCCTCTTGATAATAGAATTGTGATGCCAAATATACCTAACAATAACGAGGATTTAACTGCTGAATACATTCGCAAACACAATCATGTGTCGTTTCTGCATAGTTTGCATATTAAATGCCTAGCTTCCGTACAGACACTGGACGCCAGCAATGTCGTCGTCTTGCAGGGAACTAAACGATTGGAGGTAGGGATACATGACAGCTGCTTCAGTGTCCGAAGAAAAGGCAGTATGTTTCGATAATGACATGTCCAGGATTCGTCTTCATCAAAGCAAGCTTCTCCATCAGAAGGGAAGGTAGCATGGGCCAGCACTTCACCAGGGCCATCGAAGTCTTCATGGCCACTGTGGCTGCGGGACGCAAACTGGATCCTGATATCACCAGTGCCAGACGTCATCTCAAAACTAAGCTAGCTAGCCGCTACCCAGGGCTGACCGAACAAATGTATGGCAGCTTGTATAATGGCATTAGATAAAACATTACTGCAAAGATCTCGCATCCGGATCGCTAAGGCTGTTATTGCTGTTGGTATATAAAGGAAAAGCATTTCAGCAACTATAGGCACCGTACTGCTATCACTATAGGGCAGAAGCTTCAAGCATTTATATCTTAGCAGTTTCGGACTCAAAGGTCTGCGCGATTCCCGACATCGTATAACCCTAGTTTGATCCATAATTTGATGTCGTTAAACACATGCGTAATATCTGAGTTACTATGGCGTTTGATCAAACGGTCGTGTATAGGGTGAATGCTATCAAAATTGTAAATGATGATTCTGTTTATGCGGAAAAGCGATGCATACATCGATACATACAGCCGTTGATCGGGCGCCAATAGATCATATGATGACATCATTATGTTGTAGATTATATGGATACGACTATAATGTACATGTATTATGATAGCCGCTGCGTAATAAAGCAATGTGGAGGTAGCGGTGTCAAGTCAAATCATGGGTTAACAAGAATGGCAGGTCATTTACCCCCCTTATATTATCGCCGACTATTTATTTCATGATATCTACGCCGATATATATATATATATATATATATATATATATATATATATATATATATTATATATATATATATATATATATATATCATCTATATATATATATATATATATATATATATATATATATATATATATATATATATATATATATATATATATATATATATATATATATATATATATATATATATATACACTTTACGCAAATTTGCCCGGTCAATTTCGATATTCAAACGAAATCCTTTACTGGTAGCCAACCATTATCTGTTATGACAAAAGATTATTTAATGACCAGCAAGGTACACCTTGAATTGTGCGGGGAAATAACCTTAATACCATGTAAAGCACATGTGCATTATGCAATGTATTATATCTTACGCATGTGATATTGATAATTTTAACATTCGTCTCTATTGGGATGATCGATTACCACTGTGAGACATATGTATTTAATTTGACATGATGAATACTCGTAAAGACATCCTCCCACATATATGTGTTATAGTAACCATGTTCTTCTTGATTTACATGACAGCGTCTGGCATGTAGTCAAACAATGATGTCATCACGTGTTGTGCGCCTAAACAGTGGCACAGGAGAATGCTTCTCCAAAACCCCAGCATATTCACTCTACCTGCTGCAAAAAACAGTCACAGTGCTGGCCGACTGAAGGGAAATCCTGCCAAGCGGGGTTGTGTGTTATTGGACCTAACAGGACCTTTATGACGATATCATAATGCGTTGGTTGCAGATATTCGAGGTGCATCGAATCATAATGTCTGGTTCGTCCGACTTTTTCAAGGAGCTATTCTGCGACCAACTTGAAAATATTACCCTGACACGGGACAACGACCCTGCTAACATGTGCACCTGTCTAGAATACCAAGAACGCGTATAAATGGATGCAGATCGAGTTGAATAGCAACAGTGAAATTTGAGTTTATCATCGCTTTTAACAACGAGGTGATATCGCCACGGTGAAGTGTGAGGGTGATTTTGATACCTGAACTCCTCACCTGGCACAAACCGTCGGGAAGGTGGGTTTGAATTTGTACCCTCCATTCATTTTTTACTGATGATACATGTATATTTCTGGAGAATGTTTAGGAGTTCGCATTGTAGCAAAAAGGAGCTTATACACACATCTTTAGAATGAGATAAGTTTTATCAGACAGTAGCAACCAAAGAGAACCAAGTTCTGGGTTGATGATTGGCTGCCTTGGTATTGGGTATTAAGGTTGTCAGATTCGGGACCTTAATTGGTTTTCCTTATCTAGGAAGAGAAATAGCTAATGGGCAGCTAGGTAATCCATTTTATATTAGCCTTACAGCTGTTCGATATTTCTTTGTTAGGCTACGACACACCTCGTTGGTGAAGCGTAGTGGTGCGAGGCACGCCATGTTACGCTTTGCACAGCTGGTCGGCCTGTAACATATGCCCATTTCGCTTGCATATCTCACTAACCGTAGCGCAGACACTATACAGATTAATAACCAAGAAGATCCGCGGGATCATATCATGAAGGTAAGTTTTATTTCGTACCGTCCCCCTATTTGTACCTGATGATACACGAACATTTCTGGAGACAAATCGATAATTAGGCGATCGCATTTAAACACAAGTTAACTGTAAGCACATCATGTGGAGGGATTTCTCGTCCGAAAGAGATGAAATGACCCAAAAGAAATTGCACAAGTTTTATTGGACTGCGTCAACCAAAAGAAATCTAGACCCGGTGTTGATGATGGGCTGCCTGTGGGGACAATATGCAGAATAGGATATAGCCCCGGATCTAATAGCATGGAGTCAGGGATACAGCGGTTAACAGATGAAGATTCAGTATCTCTCATGGTATGTTCCAGTGAATCTCAGGATGATATCCAATTGTAACTACGTAGTTATATAACATTTTGGACGGCGATATCCAATTGATCGGCTTGCTGATTCGCCGGACCACGTGATGTAGTCCCATTACTGTATGCAGCTGTCCAAGTGATCATTCGAGGCGATTCATTTGTTTTACTAGGGATCTAGTGGGTCACACCCAGACATGAAGGGACGAAAACGTTTCATACTATCGAACAAGCAAACCCAGTTGATCTTACAAGAAGGTCTAGCTGTTTTCATTGTGAATCATACAAAGAGATCCGTTTGGTCTGGCACAAGAATGCAGTGATAACATTTCGTGTTAATTGACATTGAAACCAAACATTGATGAAAAAATATTGATCACATATAATATATCAGCGCTGTCAGTGATGATTAGACACCAATAGGGTACTTAACAGTGGACCATTCTGTTCTACTACCACTCAACTCAGAATCCGGGTTAGAATGCAACCAGGTATTAATATAATTAAAAGCATCGGGTCGTATAATTGGTGGACAGGATCTCTTTCACCTAGCATTACGATAACGCCACGTGAAGTCGAAGAATACATGACCAACTGGGTTTATTTGACCCCATCTGTTGCGAATAGAAGCTCATGGATGGAAAGCATTGAAGCCCCTACATTGAATTGCTGAGTATTGAATATGTTACTGATAGATCACAGCAATATTTTCGGTGTATTAAAATTGATCAGCAAAATGATATTTTAGATATTGTGATTCTAATGACAGTATAGGACTTTTGGGGATATTTCTATGCTTTACTTCAGTTTCTAAATTTCTTCGTCCAAGAGTCCGAGACAACACGTGGTGTAAGTCTGATGTTACTGAATATTCATTGCAGTAATCTATAATATTCGGATAATATCAAATGAACATTTGTTTTAAATCCGTCATCTTATTCCATTGCTATGGTTGCCAGCAATCAAGTTTTGAGGGATTTTGCGGACTCTCCATCAACTCAGCCAGCCATGTTTTAATTAAATGAGGCAACATCAAAGACCATCATCCTCACTTTACCAATACAGCGGCAATCTTAGACCAGTTAACAACTTATCAACATAAACTTTCCTTTTCTTTCATGTAATAAGCCAGATCGGACGTTGTATGATTGCAGAGCCAGCACGTTCATGTCCGTCATTATGTTAACAGCTGCCGTGTAGTATCATAATCAAGTGCAATTCAGCACGTTACGCATACAATCAATATATGGTTCATAAGCATATGTGCAATCAATGCTTAAAAACAATTATTGTCATTGTTCATTGCTGTACTTGGTGATATATTGATGGGATGAGCCATTGTCCAAACTGAGTTGCACGACCAGATCTCAGTTACATGTTTTTCAATGGCAGCGTTAGATGACACACGATTATCACAATATGCATAAACATATCGCATTCCATGTGTGTCGACTTCCCGATTGAACTAAGCTGGAAATCATTTAGACGGACCAGATTGTATGATAACGCAAACGTAATAATCATAACACTCAGGTATTGTTAACAGATACCATATTGAAGCCGCCTTTTAATCGTCATGCTATGATATGTGCCCTGTTGTTGTTGACCAACAAATATGTTTTCATAGTCTTGTACTATATATATATAGTATATATATATATATATATATTGAGATATATCTATATAATATATATATATATAGCGATATATATATATATATATATATATATATATATATATATATATATATATATATATATATATATATATATATACATATATATATATATATATTATATCTATATATATATATATATATATATATGCTAGGTAACCTATATATATATATATATATATATATGTAATTATTATCCGATTTTATGTTCAAATCTGTTTATGTTCAAATGTGCACCTCGAGCATGACCGGCCGCGGACATGGAACGTGTTATAAGAAAAAGCAGTGTTGTATGTACTTGATCGTTATTACATCCATATATCTTCAGTCAATAAATAGCAGGGCAGACAAGCGCTTCCTATGCGTCATAGTCAACATGATAACAAGTCGCCCTTTGATCACATCGACGCAGAGGCAATATTGATAATGGCAGCAATGGTATACGTATTCATCACGAAAGAACTGTGGATATTTGACTATGTTCCAATCCGCTGCCTTAATTACTAAACAGCATAGATTGATCAGCCATTATCTCCTCAGACATACCTCGAATATATTCCTCTACTGTGATCATATCGACTAAGGGAAAGAACTAACGCAGGTCATATACACTTCTCCACCAACAGCTTGAGAGAACCCACTCGCCAAATAACTTACAGTTGGAAAAAACATTGTATGTAGAACCAAACACACGAAGCAATATTTCGGCTAGTAATTATCAGATTGGACAAAGAAGGTTATAGGGTCGTTGGTCTTGTGATAAAGCATGCTGCTGTATATTGTGTAAGTCTATTAATCATATAAACTCTTACTGCGGTGCTTCTCGTATAAGGTGACAGCCGATGGACTATGTGCGTCTACGCCAATCTATGCATTTGTTCGCACCTGATAGTCGGGGGTTATGGAACTGCTGCACGAATCAGCTTGGGACCGTTTTATGAGGTGAGTGGAGCTTGTCTTTGTGCGTTTGCATCGACAGTATGTTAATCCGATATTGCTAAGGAGGGCATTTATTTATCGTCGCGTTTCATACTGAACCATAACGTCATCCAATGCGAACCACACGATATTGACGCGAAAGACCTGAAAGCAGCGGAAGGTAAGACCATGTTTGCAGTGATCATTGTTACAAAGTGGAACGCCTTACATTTTTGTTAACTGATGTGCTTCCGCTGATTATGTGTAATGACGACATAATACTTGCGCCTGACTTCAATCATTGGGTTATGGTATTTGCCTTAACGCGTAGATCCTAGCTTAGCTGATGTCTGATAGTTATTTTGTGTGTGACTGGTTTCATCGTGAATAACATTTTGCGGCCCATTACTATTCGATAGCCAATAGTAAGTGAATCAAATGACACACGTTACCTGAATGAAGATGTAACATATCGCTAAGAATTCCTAGAATTTCGAAAACGTGCAAGCAAGCCATAACTTAGAGGACAATATCAATTACTTGTACTGAATAGTGTTGGTCTATGCCGACCATCACCCACACTCTCGTACCTTCTCTCTTTGCACTTGAACATTACGTTTTTCCCTGCCTCTGACCACCTACCATAATTCTATTTGGTCAGCGTTGCCAATAAGGAACATAGCTGTTCGATGGCATTTCCATAGGTTTACTTTGCCGCTTTTGCTCTAAGATAGAAATATGTCAGTGATGACTAAGCCCAACTGTACTAATCGCCGCTGGTCGTTTCTATTTGCAATGCAACCTTTACTCACTTTGTTGTCTCGTGTCAAACGAGTCGGCAAGACCATGATAATGCAAGGCATGCAATGTGTTGAAATAACCCCTAATAAGAAAACCTGGAAGAGCAGGAAACCGAAATATGGAATGGAACAGGATCGCCGTAGTATAAATTGATAGTATTAGAGATTGTAAGCCTAGCTTACTCGCGATTGACAATTCCACCACCGTGGTGGCATAAGGAATCATTCGGTCATAACACCAGCCTACTACTTTAATTACCTTCCATCATTCATGCCTATATTCGGCTAACACCCTACTCGTTTCGCCAGTGCCACTTTCTCGGCTTCAATTGTATTATATTCAATATCATAATTGGAAATCCAGTGCAGTCTTATGGAGGCCAATCATTTGACACAAAATGATACATTGAGTCACCAACATAATAAAAAAGTTAAATATTGTACCAGCGGATAATGTAATTGCAGTATTTATTGTAAAATCGGAGGGATATCACACCTGTCATAGGTAGTGGCAACTCGTCGGATCATGTCTCGGTGACCGTGATAAAATCGCAGAGTGTATGCAAGGCTCCAGCAATCAACTTCTGGCCTTGATTATAAGGTGCCTGTTTGATAGATGCGAAGGGTGAGATGCATTTAAGATTCCCATATCAAAAATGTGATTAGAGATGGCTCAGGGACGGATATGTATTGTCTGATGGGAATCCTGGAGATTATACAAGAGAATAAGTTAGAATAACTTAGGGGACAATGTAGATAATCCATGGATATCCAGTTTTCCTGTAGAAAATATGACGAGAACCGTATGTTATTACATCTGAGATTCTGTCGATCACGAAGAGATTAGTTTACTGTTACATGAATTATGTAGACAGAATCATAAGGCTCATACGAAGAGAACACGTTGTTGCCACTTCAGGATCATGTTGATCACACGAGAAGAGTAAAGGAGTAGTTTTTACTGACAGGGAATCAGCTGATCACTTTAAATGATCCACCACCAGACACTATAGCATATTGGGCAATATATAGCATAGCGTGCAACCGCCAAATTATTCAAATGCTTAACGCAGGTATGATTTAGATTTGTAATCTAATCAACGCAACAAAGTTTAACAGTGTTAGTGTTAGGGTTAGCCTGACAAGCGACCAAGGTGCACGACAAATGGTTAAGCAATATTCATGAACAACGGTGTTGCCCAGTGAAAACAGAATTGGCTGCAAGATAGTCAATATATAATTGCCAAACGAACGTGATAATCATATAGATCAAATGCAACAAGACGTCTTTTTTAGGCTGCCTGGTAATCAATTGTCGCTTATCACGTGCTATCAAGCGCCCTTACATGGTTCAACACTGTAAGTGCACACTGCTGGATATTTAGGACTCAAATCAGATGTAGAACTGGTTATGTGAAGCAAACATAGGCTATACTTATTAATGCAAAGACAACTTCTTGTTTTAGCTAATCTTCATACACAAACATGCATGGATACATTTGTGTGCCGATATTTTTCTACATGTCACGCAATGTTCAGCCTAAGTTTTACCCAATACTCTTAGTGGGCTGCTTATTTTTTTATATAGATAACCTGCCAAAATGGTCATGTTATGTAAACAAGCGTGTTGCACGCCTGCAACTGACAACAACGCATTGAATACGACCAAAATTCGTGACAGTAGCGTATTTCTTTGTTCATCAATAAATAAAAGCACACACTCCCATACAGATTTTTCGCGCTTTTTTTAATGTGACAACCACTCTTGTATATTTGTTGCAGTGACAGCCTGTTAGACTTACATAATGGGGACCACCAGCTCGTCCAATACTGACGTCATCAGCAGTACCATACTCCATAACAGCAAAGAGAATTTGTACTTTTCTAAAGGCAACAGACCTCTCATGGTTGATGGCAATTCCGGGGACAGTCTGCCCAACCGATTTGGACGTTATTGGAAAAAACACAAATTACATGATATGGTCATAGCGTGTCAAGAGCAAATATTTGAGGTGCACCAGGACATACTATCAGGTTTGTCCGATTATTTTGAGAATGCAATTACCAACCAGCTTGAGAATGACACCCTGACTTTAGATTATGACCCTGTTTGCATGGGTAAGTGCCTAGAATATTTATACACAGGACACGTAGAAGTGGACATAGATCTGGTTGGGGATGTAGCCAGTCTGTCCAAGATTCTGGACATCCCTCACCTGTACAATACATGCAGAGCTGCCGAGTTAACGGATGCTACAGTAGCGGCAGATAATTGTCTTGATATGTGGTCTATTGGTGAAGCTATTGGTGATAACGAGATGCTTAAAAAGGGCAAGGAAGCAGCACTAGCCAATGTGGATGATTTGATGGAACAGGAGAGCTTTATGAATCTTAGCTATATCCATCTTGAGGAGCTCGTGTTGCACAAGGACCTGGTTGTGGCCTATGCTGGGGACAGATTGGCAACGACCTTAGTCTGGGTCGGCCATGACAGCATTACCCGTTCAAAACACCTTATGTCGCTGTTAACAGAGCTCCCTCTTAATGAGATGTCCAGGGTAAGTTTGGGACAAGTGTTACACAACCCTGTGATAAAACAGCATAAAGAAGCTCATCAGCTCATAAGACAATCCATGGAAGGCAGGGAAGTGGAAACAAAAGACATACCATCCACGGCGTCTTCCATGGTGACTTGCCTTGTCAGTATGGGGCGTGTTGGACATCCTGATAACGACAGAGCTGTTTTGGTGACGCCATTGTCATTCCCTTCAAAATGGTTCAAGCTCACCGAATTACCGTCGTCACTGCCGAGCCATCAGTATTCCTCTGTGGCTTGCTGTGCTGTGGGGTCATCATTGTACGTTACAGGGCTTGGCGGGAATCAGAAGGAAACCTGGAATTTCAACATGGACACAATTTACTGGGAACAGTATGGAGATATGCAACACAGCAGGGAGTCCCATTGCATGGTGGAATGTGGCGGAACAGTTTACAGCCTTGGCGGCCATGAAACTGGACACAGTTACAAATTTGTCTCGCATGTTGAGGCACTAGATGTGAAGACGAAGACATGGCGGGTAGCTGGCTGGTTGTCGGGATCAGTCTGCTCCTTGACTGTATGTTGTGTGGTTGATGGGTGAGGTGTTGATCTATGGCATAATGGATGAGGCTGCTAACAAGCTGGTTCAAGTATTCTCCCCGATAACAGAGCTGAGCAGGTGTCTTGGGTCATTCAAATGCGGGAAATACACCGGAGCGTGTGGAGTGGTGGCTCTCACCGGGAAGATAATCATGGCTGATACCAACGGTGTGTATGTGTGTTCAGCATCACAACACTGTGATTTTATTGTCAAAAAGCGTCCTCTTTATGAGCTGCCTTGTGATGGTTTCTCTGTGTTATATGCATCTGAAGATAGTCATTCGCTCATGGTAATCGGTGGCTGGCCACGTGATGGATCAGCTATCAACGTTTACCGTGCCCATGTTATTGATGTCATCAGTAACACAGGACCAGGTTGGCAGCCGGTCGACATTGAATGGTCTCTGGGAAAGCGTCACCTCCTACCTGGTGCCCACTGTACTTCTTTGATTGATTTGAATAGATTGCAATAAACATAAACGTTATAAACAATGGAGTGGGACTTTTGATATCCGGTGATAGACCTTTTACTTATATCATATCAAGGGGTAGTCGTTAGCAACATATTCACTTGATATGAGTCGGTGATAAGATGAATGAATGTTTATACGAAATGTGTATTTTGCCCTGTTATCTATTTGTCTACAAACATATTAACCGATATCGCGACCACAGGTCCAGTTAGAGTGCTGCTGTTGCAATAATTTGCGCTGCAACGTTGCTATAGTTGATATTGCAAATCTGGTCAAAGGGTACTCTATTCACGATAACTGGTATCATTGTGATGAACAGCTCTATCTATTAGTAAGAGATGTAAGTTGTATTTCGTGTTGATCTATTATATGACACCATTAGCAAGATATTTGCTGTGTAATAAAATAAAGTATTCCTTATTCCAAACAATTGCCGTCAGCATATAACATAGGATGCGTATAGAAATTATGGGCAAGCATTAGACTAGCTTATTGTGCCATATATTGATACTGTAACTAATATATTTCATATTTCACGAAAAACAAATAACATTGATAACATCCCCATTAATACTAATATTTACCAAACATCATAAACATCGATATTATGTGCAGTCACATCACAGTAACTATCGGCCAGTTATAGATGAATACTCAGTCATTTTCGAAGCGACCAAATAGATAGGTCTAACTGCGCGGCCAAGCGGTCATCAGCGCACTATATACTTGCCGCCGCAATTCGCATCAGGTGTTATTTTAAGCCAGATATAATCGGCTTCATTCGGGGAATGATCTCAAGCCCGTTTACTTAGCAAATAAACGACAAAAATGCTAATTTGATACTTTTGAATGATTGAATGAGTACCATTGCCCAATATTTGCTATATGTTAGTCCCGTCCAAGTTTGGCGGCCTAGTCGGTAATGATTTTCGCAGAGTGGGGGCTGTAAGATGAAACATATTGAACGTTTATGCAAATCTAGGCGTTATTGCTGCAGCTTATCATGAAGGCCATGATGGTCCATAGTGGAATGGATCGATCCCTGGCAATAGTCTTCAATCGCTGTGACACGGTCCCAATGGAATAAGGCCAATGTAGAAATTAATGATGTTGAGTTGTGGATGTATGGTTACTTCCGGACTTTATTTAGGGACTTCAGCAATCTTCAAAACCTTTACGCTGTAGTCATAATGTGGCTTGTGCAGTCTCAATAACTAGCTAGATTGACGTTTGATGGAATCTAACCAGCAACCATTTGTTAAAGAAGCAGTATACCACCAGTGACGGGCCAAAAAGTGTGGTCTTACATGAATTCTACTTTACACTGTGTCAAGGTGTTGTTAAGATATTTGCCTGGCTTAATGTTTTGTTTGGAAGCAGTGCAATACAGGCGGCTAAGTCATTCCTTACAACGAGACAGCAATTGGTTAGCAAATCAATATAGATCAAAAATCAAAGATAGAATGTCGGAGCATTAAACTCTATCGCAACACTTTATGCACTATATGATGTTCCCGGTAATGGACACAGAATGAGACAAAGGTGTGACAATTGGAGTTATTTGTTTCATGACTTCTAGTTATATAGATGGCGGTTCGGCTCCAAAAAGTGGGTGAGCGCACCGAATGAATGTTATGATCGAGTGCAGCGCGCCAGTGGAAACATGTTGTCGGTCCTTTTTTAGCAGAGGAGAACGAATACATGTGTGTTGATGATTAACAGCAAGCTCAAGTTGAGTTTTTCCCCTTTTGTGTGGGCTGTTATCTGATATCAGAAGAGCAAGCACTGACACGTCATTCTGCAAGACTTACGACCACCTTGTCAAGTAACCTATTCACACTGATACGCCGAATCTACAGTATTTTGTTCAGAAAATGGTTGACGTACTTTCACAGAGTTTTTTTCGTTTTGCTCAGCCGGTGTCCTTTACTAAGAATCGCAACGGTTGATCACTGGATGTATGACGAAGTCTGTTTTGTATGTCGGCTTTTATTAAATGTCTAATATATTATTAGGTGGATTAGAATAACTTACGCCCATTACTTTTAATATTTGCTGTTTCTCCTGCCTAATATCACTGACCATGCAAGTTAGACTTTATGCTCTGAGTGCTCTTAACCCTCACCTACCTCTTCGCGGACTGGTTCTTAGCACAAAATCAATATCGTTGACATTGCGCTGAGGGCTACACCTTGATAACTTTTTTACATAATTTTGCATATATGGATTCACAGATGCTTGCTTTTGTCAGTGTGTGGCAATGACTTATGCTAAATGATATCAGCTTCCATTTGGCATGGCGGTAATAATCAAATAAATGATATTTTTATGTAATAATTGATATATATCTTGAATGCTTTAGACCAAACTAGAAAAAACAAGAAATTAAGCAGTTTTAGAGTTGTTTTGGTAAATATGCCTTTAAAATAAAATCAATTCCTGTTATTGTGCCAGGTTTCACCCTCTGATGGTCACAAGCGGTCATATTTAGTGTATATATGATTTCCTGACGATTTCAAAACCTCACACCTGCCGTCACTCAATCACCTCGTCTTTATTTATGATAATTCCAAAGATAGAGATCGTTTCTATTCTTTAACATTTTTGTAATAATTTTTTAAATTGTCTTTGGTTATGATTAATAAATGGAACATTTTTTTATACTCAATCTTTATATTCACTGCCAATGTATGTTATCCATGCTTGCAGATTATTTTCTACCACCCGATACATATGTGTGCGGTCAATTAGCCCCAACTTAAGCCCAATTGTTGGGGCACGATGGAGTATATGGGCGGGTGTAGCATTGCGAAATTCCCTTTTAGAGGTAATGTATGTTTGGAAGTTACACCTGTTGCTCGAATGAACTGAGCGTGGGTGAAATGCCCCGTTATTATCGAACAATATACGCATCTTTATATCGCTCGTGCGCGACCCATCATTTTCCCATTTATATGCATACGGTATCACCTAAGGTCTGGTGATCGAGATGCTTGCTTTAATGCACCGACAGTTTTCTAGAAAGATCACATTACGACAGCGTCAGAATAAGCTACTGTCAGCTCATTAATTACCTACACCTTCCCGTGGTTAACACAATACTTCAGCTACTTGACCGTAAAATAGTTCCGCCCTAAATATGCGGGATGCTCTATGGGTCTGAAATAGCTATGATACATGTTTGGTGACATCAATGAATATTTCGTCCAGTGTCGGCTGTCAGCATGTAAAAGAAGGCGTTCTAATCATATATTGACGGTGCGTTCAAAGTACATGATAAAAGGATACACTTTTTGGCTTACGTCCCCTTTGAACTAGATGATGATAGACGAGAATACTACTTGGGCATTTACCATGTAGGGCGATAAGTAGAATGCAACACACAGGCGCTGGGATCAAATTCCAGCACGTTATATTTGGAAGGGGTTGGTTTTCATACCAAGCTAGATTGACGTACGGTGACATTGAGTAATCAATACTTTTGTCAAAGGAACAAAGTGGAAAACCACCAGAGATCAGCCAAATGACGGGGATCTGTATGTCAACGTTTAATTGTCTTCTGTTTTCGCTATGCGAACTGTCTGAGCGCTATCATTTGCTTGGGCGATGTGTACAATTTACCATGGATAACCTTCAGTGAATAGATATACTATTAACTATGAGGCAAAATACTGTATGGTAACTTGAGTTTAATGGAATGCTCTCAATTTATTGTCTTAGCCTAAACGATTTACGCCTTCTCAGTTATCGATGCACCTCATGCTCCCTTGCTGCACTTGAGTCGCACAAACCTGCCCCCTCCCCTCTTCACCCTAACACCTCGTAAATCTTTCTCATGAGTCTTATCACCACCTGTGTCAACATGTGTCTATACTAGTATATGGCGTACGAGTATGATAAAACAGTGAACATGTGAGTTCCTTAACCACTGAGGCAAACTAGCTCGTGGTAAGACCCACGTAAAATACTAGTCTTATAAAAGTCGATCATCCAAGACAGAACGCTTGATTATCGAAACACTAGACGCATGAATGATTTCCAGAATGAAAGAAGGATGGGACAAAAGGAGCAACTTGTTTTGACCTTATCCTACAAATGGCCATTGTATTCTCTCTCCGCATTCTCACTGCCCATACATATTATCCATTCTTGCAGATTATTTTCTGCTACCCATTACTTTTTCTGATTGTCGAATTTATCCCCCCCCATCTTAAGTCCAGTTGTCGGACTAGATGTTGTTTTTTTTTTTGTAAACCAATCTTGCAGCCTCTTTTCTCTTTACAACATTTTGCTGTCAGTCCACCAGTATCATTTCTCAACCACCATATCAATCTATTAACTACTTTACAACACCCCATATTGCTCTTCGACAACTGTCGGCTCATTGACGTAGAAACGGTATTGATAATAGCGTGGCCCAGTTATTGTTTCGAGTGTCTTGTAATACCCCAATAAAGGTCTGACCGCGCTGTGAGTGTTGAGCGTGAATATTTATGCTTTGAAATGATACCAAGCCACGACATGCAGCCTGCCACAACCGCCACTTGAGGGTTGTTATGCGCAAGTTTGTTATGGATATCAAACGTATTTTCACACCATGCCGTTTATCTTCTTAATACTATTCTCCTTGCAAGCTCATTCTACCCATTCTCACATACTACTCTCTGCCGCCCGTTACTGTTACCTATTGAACCTTTATTGTTTCCCATTCATAATGACAGAATGCAGACCCGGTGTTCGTTTTGCATCAGGGGGACAAGTGGGCTGCTAGCGTGGTTAAATTCCTCCATGATATACATGCAAGCGGGAAACCTTTGTTATATGTGTAAATATATCAAGAGTCACGAAGTGGACCAGCGTTAGTGAATCTTAACATCGCGAGAAGTAAACGTGACTGTTATCAGCTAAGCATATGGCCGTTTATGGCATATCTGTAAAAAGCATATGTCAGATAATGTTTGGCACGGTTGTTGTTGCTCCACCCATTAGTAGACATTGACCCGCCGTCGGTATCAAATATCATTATTGCTCATGAGTTGACAACTCATACTCGAATGAACTCATCGAGTGCATGATTGTTACAGGTATACATTATTAAACCATACTTGTTTGATAGGATCCCTGGGGTACGTTTAACTCGGTATTGGTCGACATGTAGCATATTCACTCTAATATGTATTTCCACCCGATAATAGTCGACTTTCGTGATGCTTTCACAGTGTTACCATTTACCTCAACCAGTGTTTTACCCCCGAAATCCCCTAGATTTGATCATGATAGATACATAATGAATGATGAGGATCAGTTTAATTGTCCATTAGAATAGCCATTTGAGTCCAGTAATGATCCTGTCAAAGACATCAATCATCTGATTAACCTTCTGAAACATATATTTTACCCTTGGCGTCAGTGTAATTGCTGTAGACATGCCACATATATACGATGCATATAACATTATGCTACAATGGCTAAACATAGCATATAATTTCCCATGAGCGTGTTGTGGGTTTGGCGAGCTTAAACGTAGGGCAATATAGGGCTATAGATGCATGGAAATGTTTCGGAGAGTCATTAATCGCGTTATGATGAATTTGACATTAAACAGAAACACTTGTTATCATGGCGCTACTTGCTTAATCATATATTGTTCCAGCTGAACATTGCAGCGTTATGATCGCAGGAATGACAGTTTTGCACAGATTCTTGACATCCCTCATCTCTATAAAACATGTGGCTATTATAGACTCAAGAAACAGTCGCTTAAGTATATATTTAGGCATGTTTATTAGATTCGTTGGTTGCACTTTATAAAACTGTTCAACAGTTTATGCGCAATTTTTAGTATAAATGTTGTAATGGCGATTTGGACGAATGTGTCGTCGAGATCGTGTGTCAGGAAGTATCTTATCTAAACATTGATGCCCTTAGCCATGGTAAATTTGTGCAGATAATTTATCAGGCTTGCTTACACCAAAACCGTACAAGATGTGGGCTAAGATGTGTGTGTATACCAACGCTATATATAAAGGGTAGTTAATTATTGCTGACATAAAAGGGTGCACAAGTAGACCAAATGGTTCTTCGTTGCCCTGGCAATCATTACAATACGGTCTTGAGTAGCCATCTTTCTATAATCGATCTGCAATGTTGAAATATGCAGTCGCAGCTTACTTGCAGTTGAAATGCAGATTCGCTATCTGCCTTCGGTTGATTGGCGATGTAGAAATGGATAGTGGAAGCTTATTAAGAGTTAATAGTGGTTGTGTACCAGCAACTGTTGATGAAAATGATAACTGCATAAGTAAGACATTTATTTCGTGACGAGAGAGGGATACAGCAACATTAATGCGACTGTTAACAAACACGCACTTTACAAAAGTAATGATTTCTGATTGACTTCAGAAACTCTACGTGAGGAGAAAACATCCAGTGAATATTTCATTGGAACTAAATCGACCATCTAATCTGATGTCATCCTCACACGATCACGATGTGAACAACATCCGACCTTCATCATATAAACTCCGATGGGTAACTTTTCCAAAATTGATGTAATGAGTTACACGCATGTATGCATATATGAAGTATACTAATGTATAAACATACGTCATATATATATATTATATATATATATATATATATATATATATAATATATATATATATATATATATATATATATATATATATATATATATATATATATATATCTATATATATATATATATATATATATATATATATATATATATATATATATATTATATATATATATATATATATATATATATATATATGTATATCAATATATATATATATATATATATCTACTTATATAAGCACATATCTATATAATATATATATATATATATATATATATATATATATATATATATATATATATAGATATATATATATATATATATATATATAAATATATATATATTATATATATATATATATATATATAGAAGAATATATATATATATATATATATATATATATATATATATATATATATATATATATATCCGCAAATATATCATTATAAATCAATAGAGATATTTATATAAACATAATGTAAATCAATGTTGAGATCAATGGCTATTATAGATGCTTATATTAATATATATATAGAAGCATATATATATATATATATATATATATAAATAAATATATATATATATATATATATATATATATATATAACATTTACCAACATTTTGAAGTGCTGCTTTGAAATGCCAAGTGCGAGCGGGCTTTATAACATAGCCATTAAAATAATTGGATTTAGCCTGTTGAGCATTATCATGTGGAAGACGTCAACTGTGTTAAAGGCGATATTGATGACTTGACAACCTTAGCAATGCATGCTTTAGCTTAGGGGAATACATGAATAACCGACGTCAACGCAGCAACATCGATTTGCTGATATGCAAAATTTACTCAAGTTTAACAACATCAAAGATTACTCCAGCTTTGAAATCCGACCATATCGACCAATAACACATGTGTTCTCGTCATCCCTTAGGCAGCACAGAATGGCCAGTACGCCAACGATAATTCAATAATCTGGAGGCTAACAATATCATAGGAAGGTACCAGCTGTTAATTCCAAATATATCAACCAATAAGATGTGTATTTCCGATATTCATTCAACGACACAGAATAGTGAATCCGCACAATTGTTTTCCCACAAATTAGAAGCTGAACAGTAACATGAAATTGTATCTGCTGTAAAAACGAAATATATTGACTAATAACGCTCGACAAGAGATGCATGAAATAAGCTTTAAAAATCGAATACTACCCTCAACATCTCAATCTCATCTCTTATATAAGAATACAGGCACTCTAAAAACATATATTATATATATATATATATATATATATATATATATATATATATATATATATATATATATATATATATATTTATATATATATATATACATATATATATATAAAATATTTATATATATATATATATATATATATATATATGTTATATATATATAGATATAAATATGTATAATATGCATATATGTATATAAATATATTCTATACATATTGTATATATATACATACATATATGTATATATATACATAAGTTTATGGAGATATATATATATATATATATATATATATATATGTATATATATATGTATATACATAAATATATATGTATATCTATCTGTATATTTAATAAATCTGTATCTATCTATATATATATCTGATATCTCTAGATAGAGATATAGATATATATAGAGATCTAGATATATAGATATCTCTATATATATCTCTATATCTCTATAGATAGAGATATATCTATCTATATATATATATATATATATATATCTATATATATATCTATATATATCTATATATATATATATATATATATATATATATATATATACGTGTTGTGTGTATGTTTTTCTATGTGCGTGTGTGAGTCGGTGTTTGCGTGTGCGTAGTCAAGGCTTGAACTCACTTTTAATGGCCCAGAACACAGTGGAATTGTATGCAAGTTCATCGTCTGTCTCCAAGTAAACTTATTGTAAACTTATTGCATGAGCCCATCTCGCGATGGAAGCTTATTGCCGCGCAGCGACCGTTGAACATTTCGCATTCACTAATGCATTCTATAACGGACCTTTTCTGAACCGTTATCCTAGGTGTACTTGCTCCTTGCATGTTCGGATAGATTTCCCATTCCCGCAATGCGCATGCGGCAACAAAAATTGAAATTTCAAACGAATCGTAAAAAAGCGATACCTTCACGGATATGACGTGTTTTGCGCTGTTGAAAAAACAAACCTTGGAGGAATGTGGTCCACAAAATCGTATCCATCCGTTCTTTTTATTTCAGTTAACTTCGCATTTATGGTCAGCTTCTTCCTCGCTCACAATGTGACCTCTGTAATGGTAAATGATAGTTTGGCTAGTTTGTCAAACTCATGTGGTATTACCAAAGGTGCTTGAAAATGATATCCTCAATGTGCATTAAGCCGGTTTCATATTCAAGGGCGGTTGTTTAATTAGGCCGCGTCAATTTATTAATGTTCGGAACCTAATATCGTCCATGCTTTCATGCAGTTATACTACAGTCGATCAGAATAATGACATGAATGAACTGTTGACAGGACGCGCTATATATACGCCGGTTTATATGGTGTTCGCCTGGTTTTGAACAATATCTCTGTGCAAGGGGTTAGTGGTTTAAATATCAATGATATAGCTATGCAAAATTCAATAAAATGTTTAGTCTTACTATCATCTGGACCAATTCTTGGGTGTATCCAAAACAGATTTGGTTGACAACGATTAACGCTATTTTGATAATCAGTTTAATAATGCAATATGTACATAGTTGCGCGCGACCATTGACTTTATGGCGGTGATGGAACGATCCGTATCATTGTTTTCGTCGACCGTGGCAAATCCACCTCCATAGCAACAATGTTACAGTTAAATATGATTACTACTAAGTTATCATAGCGTGTACATATCAGACCAGAATAATAATAATTTGAGGAATACATTTACTGTCGCCGGTCCACAAACCCTGTGTACAAACGAGTGTCATTGCAATCGTCAATTAATTTGGGAGGACCAATGGATACGTTGTGGTGGATATATGCATACATATATATATATATATAGAGATAGAGAGAGAGATATAGAGATAGAGATATATATAGATAGAGAGAGAGAGATATAGATATATATATAATAGAGAGAGAGAGATAGAGAATCTAGAAATATAGAGAGAGATATATATATATATATATATATATATATATATATATATATATATAGACCTGAATTATATATATATATATATATATATATATATATATATATATATATATATATATCTATATATAATATATATATATATATATATATATATATATATATATATATATATATATATACATATATATATATATATTGTTGATTATATAGAGATTGTAGACATAACACAGCATCCTTATTGTAAGAATGAGTGTTTGCCAATTTGATGTATATCGATAAATTTAAGATTACTTATTCTTGTGCACATATATACAACTTTAGAGATTGTCTCATGTAATGTCAAGATGAATCTGTGTAACGATTAAATTTAAATTACTTTTCTTATAACTTTTCCCAAGATGAAAACTAAATTTTTCTTATAAAGTTTTCCAACTGACTGAAGCAGAATTGCATCAATGACGGACTGATCGCCATTACAGACTATGTACGACGTGTACAAAACAATGACAGTCTCTGGGCCCTAGAAAGCCTTTACTGCAAGACTCATGAACTAACAGCGAACTTTGGGTTGGCACAATCTTATCAACAAAGGAAGAAACTACTCCTATACGAACATTTACACTAGGAGACATAGCACCAGACCATTTAACT
Source organism: Urechis unicinctus (assembly GCA_034190875.2). Classification (NCBI taxonomy): domain Eukaryota; kingdom Metazoa; phylum Annelida; class Polychaeta; order Xenopneusta; family Urechidae; genus Urechis; species Urechis unicinctus. The sequence continues at coordinate 7,693,382 of CM067342.1, forward strand.
GCGATTGGCGTAAGACGGCACGCATGCAGTGGAAGAGGCACATGTACAACAAAGGCAAAATATTTACGAATTGAATGGATTGTGAATATCTCGTTTAACTTGGCAAATAATGCAAAGATCAGTCAATTTTACTCAGTAAATATGATGCGTAAAATATGACCACTTGATGATTCTAAAGGAAATAATGCACTGACTTATTAATTGAATCAATAGTATATCATAATGATAAACATCGTATGAAGGATGACTTACAAAGCGTAACTCATGGGTACAACACATGATGAACATGTCAATGGTGTCAACGTTAGCAATGACATAGTCACTTACTTTCGTGGTTTGGTCACTGGAATCTCGCCAATGTCATCTGTGTCAGGTTTAATGAAAATAAAGAGAGCGTCCCTAAAAAAAGTACTTGCCTATGCGTTGTTGTTGTCTATGACACCGCTATTTATGCACAAACTAGTTGACAAAGAAGAGTGAACACATATAGCAGCTGTGATACATGTACATGTTTTCGTGCAATGCGGTTTTATATGATAACTTCCGCACTAAAAGTGCCAATGTCGTCATTATTATTCAAGCAAATGTTACTCGACTGGAACGACTATTGTCTCAGAATTAGGTCACTGTGGTCATCATCGGCTTTCGAAATGTTTCGCAGGAATTGACATTAATTAGTTTGTATAGTGAATCCGGATACATAACCACACGCTTTGGTTCGAATTGGATATAACATTGGCTTAATAATTGTTTCTCCTTACAGCAAATATTGGCTTTGAAATATCGATACTAAATATGATGCTTTATGTAAAGATGTCATAGAATCTTATATCGTTCTTGAATTAGCAATTACGATATCATGTGTTTCACGCCTGCCCTTTCTCGCCTGGGTAAAGAATATGAAAATGAGTGAACCTTTTCACAGCAATATACCTTTAAATTGTATTGCAACTTTGTAAGCTTTTTGATTCCATGAAGCCAATCTATGAATCCAAAAGATCCGTATTTTAGATAAGTATGAAAGATAATATAAATCATAAGAACGCGAGACACCTTTTTTATAGATATTGATGCAACATCAAAGCCAGAAATCATGATTTACTTCCCATCTAAGCTCAAACAAGTTAACGTATTAGGAAGATAATATAAACATCGCACCAATTAGAGTCTCTAATGCCCAGCTGATAGTGCCAACAAATACAATAGTATAATTGGTAGTGTGTTGCATCGTTGACGTCAGTATAGACAGCCTCGTCTGCATTCACATATTGCTTAATCGGCCATGTCATAATCAGACAATGCAGTGGGCCAGCGTAACACGAGGATCTAATTATTGTTTTTACCAACATTGATTACTTTCAAAAGCTGAACTGGCTGCTAGTTAACCGACCTGTAGCTCGCACCCACCACTCTGCTAATCAGCACCAGCAATCATAAAAGCCTACATGGCGTTGTGCTACACTGAAGCGTCAGCTGTCATAACGGTTTACATTGTACCATGATCAACATCGTAAAACAGAGTGAATGTGTAAGGCGGCGAGGCGGCGGGGAAATCAAACTAATGCCATTAAAGCATATCTACAACTATTCATCCGCGCACGCATGCAATTTTATATGTTGTTGCCATAATGGTTATTTCGTTCAGACACTACCGCGGGGACAAATTCCTGTTCTAACACGCAAATGGGAATATATTGGTTCTGTAGAGTGAAATGAAATAGAATATATAGATTCAATTACTCCTCCCGAAGATGACCTCACAGTCGTAAAACTTGATAAAAAAACTGGGGAAAAGAAATTTGTGATGTCATATGTATGCAGCACCTGCCAGACAATGCTTGAAAGTTGCATAAATGTGATGGTTCCATCTACAAATCTCGCTTGAATGCTACCAGTTAGTCATGTTGGCAATATCACAAGACATTGTAGACGTTATATTGTAGTTGCTCATACGCAAATTCTACAGATGAGCATACGTAACATAATGACTTGGTGATAGCATGATATTTAATGTATCGTCGCATCCATCGGACAACTTATTGAAAACGAGTTATTCATCCAAGATTTACCCATCACTTAAGTTGCCGTATGACGTTAAAACAACTGATATGTACCGCATAGTAAGACAAATCATTTATTCAACTGCGACACATATTATATTAATATTGACACGTAATAAGCTGACATCAACAATCATAAACCTCAACAAATGTAAAAGGTGACAATAAATGTTGTGAAACAATGTTGTGATGACGGATACTAGGTACCCTGAATGTCAAGTGTTATGAAGTACATATTTTCCTTGTCCATAACATATTAGACAAAATCCAATATTCCGAAACAAATTACATTAAAATGGTAGCAAATTTGCTTGTTGAACCTGCGCATGTGATGTCTGTCTTGTATGGATTTTTAGTGTTTATTGATATGGTAATTATGAGGTTTACGCTGCCACTTAGTAAGTCTTGGTTAAACGTACATCTTCATTTCTTCTCATTTAGTTAGAACAATCATTTAATGTTCCGAGTTTAGCAATTGCTAAAAAAGACAATTAAATAAATGAATGCAACGAATAAATAAATGATCGATGAATTAGAGTAAAGAACCATCGTACGCAATTCTACTTGCAAAGCCAAAAGCTAATGGGAGGAGGCTTCCAAAAGAAACGTAATATTAGGGAGTGAACACACGCTCAATAGAGGGCAAGTTCACCAACCATAAATCAGACACATTTCCCCCCTCATAAAATATTATCCTATTCGGTTACTTTGATGAATAAAGAAGCTATCCTGTCTATCGAACAATAAAGTATATTTCTCCTATTTCGGCCCTACAACGTCGTTTGTGTCTTCCATTCATCGCGTATTCAAAGTCGACAGAACCAGGGTTCAGTCGACAGAACCAGGGTTCAGTAAAGTGAACAAGAAGATGCTAGGAAAAATACAAGATGGGTGGGCCTGTGTGCCCATCAAGGTGTATGCTGGACTGCGCCCAAATATGTACTAAATCCTGATGTCTGACGAGGGCGAAATCCGAATGGCAAAGGAAGTGAAAAAACGTTGTGGTGAAGAAGCATGCAACGAAAAACTAGTCTCTGCCAACCAAGAAGCATTTCTGCTATGGGATGAATATGTTGCGCAGTGATGGTCACATATATATGGGCTACACGACAACAAGGTGTAACTCTCTCCGTTTGACTAAAAGCGGCGAATAACCCCCCCAAACGGAGTTGACTTCTTGGCTTATGGTCACGTTAGTTTACCAACAAACTAACAGGAAGCGTAGCTTTCGGCAGAGTGTGGTCCGCTGGGGGTCGGGCTCGATCCGCCTTACTGTTAAGGGTCATCTGGAAGCTCAGCATCGAAAACATAGGCAGCAAAATTCTTTGTCCTGTACAAACTGTAATTAGGGGTGTAGTGTAGATAATTAGCTGTTCGCCAGAACCGCCGCTACTGAAGGTGGGACAATAGTTCCCTATCTGAAGAAGCCATAGAAAGTGAGGAGAATGGGCAAGTAAATGAGGTCGCGACTTCCAGTTCATTATGTATCCCGGAAATCCACGAAGCGCTAATAGAACAGCAGTATGCGGCTTCTACGAACCGACAATATCGCAAAAAACGATGTATGTTAGGTGACATTTAATGACCCAAATTCAAAGCCTTGTTATCCACAGCCATAAAGGCCCCGGTAATTAGGAGACTGTTTAGGAGACAATGGCACGCGAGGATGGCGAACGCATAGAGCACCTTAGGGAGGAAGGTTCTAATTAGCTTTAATCAAATACTCCTCTAAATGACATTATGCGCTCGAAAACAACAATAAATGAGGCGACCGTATACTGTCAGAATAGCCACCGCTCGTCACCCCAGCCCCATCCCGTGTCCGTCAGTTAAGCTTCCCTCATTATCACCCCTTGGAGAGGACGCCGCAGTGGCTGTCTTCTTACCCACCATAATGTCGTAGCATTTACTGCTTGTATGTATGCTCTATAACTTCAGTATATTGCATGTGAATGTAAATGTGCTTATACGAAAGGGTACTGCGCCGAGGACATAGCGATCGGCCATCACTTGACACCAATTTGAACGCCAGAACCTTAAAAACTCATCTGACATCTTGTCAGTCTTTTTTCTGGGATTTGTTTGCGTTACTGTGAATCAAACATATTTTATTTGCAAAAGCACATTGAACGTGCCGAAGAAAATGACTGTTTATGCCGATTTGTGATTTTTTCATTGCCCCCGTAAATATAACACATGAAAAAGTTCATAAACTAGTTGATACTAGATACTCATAGCATATAGGTCATGCGAGTCTTTCATCTACTTGTTATTGTTCGCAACTGAGGTGACAAATGAAATGTAATATGAAAATGTCGCCCGTGTTATTAGCTCGCTTGTGTTTAATGCCATGTTGCAAAATGATACTCTATTAATTGTTAGAAGAGGTGAAGGTTATACTCAATTGAGCGGGGGGAGTTTAGTTAAGAGGATGACTTGAAATAATTAAGAATTGAAATACGTAGAAAGCTTACGACCGACTCACATCAACAGATTAAAGACAGCAGGTTAAAAGGTTAAAGGCCAATCGAACACTCGAAAAAGGGCATCATATATATATAATGTATATATATATATATATATATATATAGATATATATATATATATATATATATATATATATATATATATATATATATATATATATATATATATATATATATATATATATATATATATATATATATATATATATATATATATATATATATATATATATATATATATATATATATATATATATATAGATATAGATATATATATATATATAAATATATATATCAAGATCAAATGATGTATAGATGAAGTTCCTTACCCTGTTTACTCATTCTTTCTGCTGATGATAGCCATTAACTTGGCGCTATAGTTCCGCACCTTTATTTGACGTCGATGCGAAGGAATTGAAGCAATGTGGGGAGAAGCCGAAGCAATGGTTTAAATTTGTTCTTGTGGATTAGACCGGGCGCTGTGTTCATCTGCCAGGTAAATGACCGTCTGTAGCTGGTCTCGCTATCTCTCTACAGTTGTCATGTCTTGTTTTGCTTCCGGTGCCCTGCATTAATTAATTTTTTTGAGAGTGCGTCGTTTCCATATACAGCTCATTCATCTGCTTCACATAAGTCATCTGAATGGTTGAGGGAATGGAAGTTTATGCCATATATCAAAGGCACCCGCAATTAACTACCGCGCCCAATGAAAATATCCCCGGTGAATGGCTTCTTTAGAGCTTCAATCAGACATCTATAGAAACCGGGTTGTATGCAGGCGGGGCGGATAAAGATTGATTCAATCGTACACATAATATAATGACTGCATATTTTTTATCGCAATGTCGAAATAGACGCCGTCATGATATGTTGATAAGTTTTTGAACAACTGGTAGATATGATTTATTAGTATTTCTCTTCAATTGGTAGGTGGGAAATATAAGTATTTCTCTTCAAGTTGTAGTTGGATTATATGAGTATATCGATATCTCAATTATATCAGTATTCCAGGTCAAATTGTTCAATTTGTTTTCAATTCTCAAATGGTATGTGAGTTATATAAGTAATTCAAGGCACATGAAGCTAGAAAGTTTAGTCTTGGCTGCGTGGCGTAACAAACAGTCAGTTTGTCAAACTTAACAACAAAGCCAACACGCTGTCAGTCGCGGTAATGAGTAAGGAACTTCCCAACCAACTCCAAATAGTCCACCCTATTAGATATATCGAATATAAACCTGTGGAAATTAACCAGAGCGCAAACTTTAATTGAATTATTTACAATAACAATTGCTTAATACCTCAATGATGCACAAACAGCAATGATTCGTTCAATACTAACCACTAAAATTCCACCCAATGAGGTAACAATGCTAACCATTGCCGCAGACAGACTCAATAAGCTGCCGTATATAGCATTTGAAGTGAATTCGAGACCAGTAAGGGTATAATGCATATATATATATATATATATATATATATATATATATATATATATATATATATATATATCTATATATATATATATATATATATATATATATATATATCTATATATATATATATATATATATATCTATATATATATATATATATATATATATATATATATATATATATTGACGTCGATGCGAAGGAATAGAAGCAATGTGGGGAGCGAAGCAATGGTTATATATAAAGCAATATATATATATATATATATATATATATATATATATATATATATATATATATATATATATATATATATATATATATATATATATATATATATATATATATATATATATATATATATATATATATATATATATATATATATATTAGTACAAATCCAGCCTTTGGGGGACGATTGGGGGACCAATGGATTGCGGCGTCCCCCAAAGGCTATATCTTGGGTCCCCCGAAAATCAAGCCGTCAGTGGTTGTTTACGTTTAATTTTTTTATGTGTAAAATTGCCCTCGCCCATCAATTGTACAACGTTTATGTGCTCTGAATCGATTGAATAATTCCAACGGCTGTTTTCAGCAGTTTATTGACGATTTACAAAATGCACTATATGTTGCTTGCTTGAAAAACCGGCCTTTGGGGGACGAGTGTAAAAGTGACAATATATAAAAATTGGTGAAGTATGTCTTTCTCAAATCTAATCATTCTGACACTGTAGCAGCTTTCCATGTTCTGACCTAAGTCTTAACTATGCAACTTCCATTGAGGACTTTAAATCCCGTTTTTGTCGTTTGAATAAAGCATTTCTGGAAATTTGCATGCCCATATCCCATCCCAAAACCGGAAGTATTTCGCCCGGATCATATTTCTCCTCGCTTGGGTAGAAAATAAAGTGAGTATGCTATAAATTTGTAACGATATTAAACAAAAGTTTGTTCAAGCGATCTCGTTATACTTTCAGGTAATAAGATATCTCAATGTGAAATCATTTAGGCTTCAAAAGGTCTCTTATGACAACAATTGACGCAAGTCACCCTAATATCGCTCACCGCGTGTTCGACGTGTATTTTTGGATTCATAGAGATTAAAAGATTTACCAGGAATAAAGTTTGCTGGTCAAAGTCAGAGATTATCATTTTCTGCATTGGTGGAATAATACTTCTTTTGGTGTGGACCCTTGGCCTTGCATATGGATTTTAGCGATCAAACTTCGTGTAAACAAGCTACGGGTGGGCAAGATAATTAACCCTTTAGGCCAGCTTGTAATGTTTGTTATCGGAGCTGTTGTGATTCGAATGCAAATATATTTAGCTGCACTTGATTATTTTAAATTCAACATCCATTGTTGTTTCTACATTTTCGAAATCTCACGCTCATTTAAGTTTACGACTTACGATAAGCTTAAGCTCATCTCTTATTTTAAATATGAATTCCTGGTTTATCACAGTCCATAAATATCACTAAGCATCATCCCAGGACGCGATAATTTGTAGTTTGAGTCTTGAGGCCAAGTTTAACGTAATACTGATCTATATTTGACAATTCCAATAAAAGGGTTTCTTTTTTATAGCGATTTTTTTTTCAATTAGCAGGTAGATCATCCTACCTCAAATATTACCAACCATTGAATCTTACCATATAAGTTAGCCTGTTATGTTTTACTGATAATTACTTGTGCAGGTAAAAAAACTGTTCGATGAAGCCAACCCTGTCTGGGCCCCTTCACATAAACTTGGACATGGCAAACACAAAGTATCTGACTCTGGTGAGAGATACCACAGACAAGAGAGGCGCAGAAACAAGAAGAGGCTGTTAGAACAGGAAACAGCAGCACCTTATGTAGTTATGATGGTGGTGTCTGACATAAATTATGGGTTTAACCGACAAACTGAAATAACTGCAGAGTTTTTTAGCTAGTCGGAGGAAAAGATGAGGTACTTTCTCTCCGAAAGACTGTCTTGAAAGAAAAACTAAAGTCTAGTATGTATAATGAAGACACTTTCTCTGATGATGACAGTGAAGTTACATCGGACTGCCCAATTACAAAATGTTGGTAATTTTTAGCTTCATTTCCTCATTTATACCTTACAAGTACATTGTCTCCATTACAGCAAATGAAACAATGAAATTTATGTTCAAGCTACCTGTTCAAGATTTTGCTTATCGGTTTCATGTATCAACATAAACTGTCTTGAGTTTTTGCTACTGCAATTGAAGTTCTGTTTGTCAGGTTACAGGCTCTCAGGAGTTGGCCAGAGAAGGACACAATTGTAAAAACTATGCCAATGTGTTTCAGGTACAATTTTGGGACTGAATTTGTTTGCAAGAAGTTAGCTAGTGCACAAACCTTGTCAATTTAAATACACCATAATAGCTTTAGGTTCCTTAGGATAATCTCACAAAGTGTTATAAGTTTCATTTCGAAGGCATAGGGAGGAAGGAAAAGTGACAAGTATTTGACAGAAAACCGGTTTTCTTCAGCATATATCTCTCGGTGATCTTGTTCTGACTGATCGAGGCTCTGGTTTAGCAGATTTAAGGCAAGACCCAGTTACCTATGTCTGAGGTCATTTAAACCAGAAAAAAAAACTAATGTAAGGAGGGTAATTGGAAATGTGGGACCAAAAAAATAAGCATTTTAATTGGTCCTGTTTAATATCCAAAGATGCTAGAGACAACAGTTGATAAAATTATGTTTGTTGCTGTTTATCTAATCAGCCTGTATCAGTGGTGTCTTGTGACTGAGCGGAAAATTTGAAGTGCTGAAATCAACCAGTAAGTTAAAGTAAATATGACTGACAGCTGATTTATTTGTGAATTCTCTTCAACTATTCATGGACAACACAAATAAAACTTTAATATCAACTTGATTGCGTGTATCTGCTTCCATACGGATATTTTGTTTCAAATATATAAACTGGTACATACAATCAGCTTTACACATTGCATGGTTACTAACACTTGAACACAGTGAATATGTACAAGCAAAATATATCCAGACCCAAACATCACCTCTACCAATACACAGATTATTTACATGATGGACAGGCATAGTGTAACCAAGCCACACTACATTCATCATTGTCAAATTTAATCATTTGTTCACTTGATTGCGATCGACATACACACAAAATCTCGACTTTTGTCATCAGTACATTAGGATCTGGTGACTGTTACACACTTATTGAAAGCACCACTAGTAGTTCTGGCGAAAAAGGAAGCTGTATTAAGCACTGAGCCTCAGAACATATCATTGGGAGAATTGTTTGTTTAAAGAAACCTTCAAATAGAAATATCACTGTGATTTTATCAACATACAAATATTTTGGGTCTAAACTTCATATCAAAAAGGATGATATGGGTTCAGATACTTGCTCATATTGTCAAGCTCATCTGCAGAAACGTCTTTGAAGCAAAATGGTCAATAGCTGTATCTTTCTGAAGCTCACGATGGCGTTGACATGGAATAAACCATCAGCAACATGAGTGCAAGTACCTCTTTGCCCAGCTTTGCAGTCACAGTTTGCTCTCAGGATATTGCCACCCTACTCAACAATAATCAATGGTCTGGCTGGCAATACATTTAAGCTTTGTGAAATACGATATCTTAGATCAGTGATTAGGGAACTTAGAAGCATACATATAAAGATTATAAAGATTAACCGTTAACCGTAACAATCATTTAGGGATAACAATGGTAGGGTAAAAGACAGTAAAATCCTAAATATTGCTCAAACGTTTGAGCATTAATATGGTAATAATATGCATGTAAGAATAGCATGCTTATATGCAATCAAAAACATAGCACAGGAAAATTAAACCCTCCCCCAAAGGAAAAATCTTCAAAAATTTATGACCCAAAGCACCAAAGCTGTTTTGTTGGATTGAACAAGATTAAATGACCAAGTGTGAACAACAGTTTGAACAAAACATCTGTTGCAGATCGGAAAATAATTGTTTACCTTTAATAGATATCAGCCAGCCTTCCCCACATGAAACATCAGTTCGTCCTCAAGGTTAGTGTCTCCTCAAAACTTTTCATTTAACAAGTATTGTGCCCGAAATGTGACAATTACTATGACAAAACTTAAAGATAAGGAAATAACTTATTTTTTACCTTTAATAGGTATCAGCCAACCATCCCCACCTGAATCATCAGTGTCTCCTCAAAACTTATAATTTCACAAGTATTATGCCTGAAATGTGAAAGTTACTTCACCAATTTATCTATTGAAGATGTGGAAATAACTTATTTTTTACCTTTAATAGGTCTCAGCCAGCAGTACCCTCCTGAAAAATCAATTCATTCTCAAGGTTAGTGTCTCCTCAAAACTTATAATTTCACAATTATTGTGCCTGAAATGTGAAAGTTACTTCAACAAAACATCTATTGAAGATGTGGAAATAACTTAATTTTTACCTTTAATAGGTCTCAGCCAGCCAACCCCGCCTGAAGCATCAGTTTGTCCTCAAGATTAGCGTATCCTCAAAACCTATCATTTCACAAGTATTGTACACGAAATGTGACAATTACTACAACAAAACATCTATTGATGATAAGGAAATACCTTGTTTTTTACCTATAGTAGGTATCAGCCAGCCATCCCCACCTGAAACATCAGTTCATCCTAAAGGTTAGTGTCTCCGCATAGTGTATTATTTCACAAGTATTTTGCTTGAAATGTGACAAACTGTTCAACAAAAACCACTATTGAAGAAAAGGAAATGACTTATTTTTACCTTCAATAGGTATCAGCCAGCCATCCCCATCTGAAACATCGGTTTGTTCTTAGTCAGTGTCTTCTCAAAACTTATACTTTCACATGTATTTTGCCGGAAACACGACAAAAATTAATTAAAACAACTATTCATCAACAATAAACACCAATACAAGGCCGTCATAACGTTTAGCATGTTGAACACGCACCGCCAGTGATGAACGGGAAAAAAAAATCCCTCTTCCTCGGGGCAATCAAGTCTAATGCTGGCTGTTTATAAATTTTTGTCATGAAGGAAGTTTCTCAATGAAAAAAGGATTTTCTCCCAATCATCACTTCTTTTCTTCTTTATAATCTTTGTTATATTTGTTTATCGATTATAGAAAAAAAATCATGAGACCAGGCAGCCTTCAATCGTTCTGCGCGGACCAAATTATCAATGAATCACCTATTGTCCAAATGGATAGCATTGTGACGTATTAGCTTTGAAATACGAAATCACTTCCCGGACCTTGAACTGTCCCGTGCAGCGCAGCGCTTACAATTAACCCCTTGCCCGTTGCAGGCGACCTAGATATAAGCCGGGCAAGTGAGTTGCGCGATTAGTAAAGCGCCGACACGTTCGCAGCTTGTCTCAGTGAGAATATAAGATAAGATAAGATAAGATAATTTATTGGCCCTATTCGGGAATTTGCTTTACAGTCTACAATTGACTCGTGTCTCTCTGTCACTCTCCTCGTGTCCCAGCCCCTGCTAGGCCCGTGTTTTGGCAGGAAAATTCCAGATGGCGCTGGAAGACGGGTGCTGTGATGAAGAAGCAGTGACCCGCAGGTATCGAGCAGTTCCTTCCTGGTGTAGGACAGCATATGCTTTATTTGCACACGGTCGTCACATGATCAGCAACTCACGTTACATATTGATGTGGTGGTCTGAAAGACGTCTGGTCGTTTGGTGACGTTGATTTAGTTTCCAAGGTCGAAGAGTGCGAAAACACTGGAAACAGGACCAGACAAAGCACGTGGCTTTCCTAGAAGCGAAGCGCGTAGTTGAGCAGCGGGAAAAACACAATGTCCCTTCCTGGGCAACTGATGAGAAAGTCCAACAGATTCAGATATATCCTTTGATTCAAAGATGTTGTAGACGATCTTATTCACACACTGCACTAAAAACACAAGCCCAACAAAGGCCAAAACACGAGGAAAATGACAGAAAAACACGAGCACACACTAGACTGCGTGTCGCCGCGGTGCAGCGCCACCTATATACCAGTCAAGACAAGAGCGTTTGCCATTACCATGCAGAATTCCGCAAGAAGAAGGCATGAAAGCCCTAAGGGACCACACCTTGAGGTCATCACTATGCTTTCCAACCCATATCAACACATATTCACACACTGATTTGTCACCATTCGTAATGCCACATTAGTACCCTGTATGCAGCTATGGAGTTAACCCCTGAGGATCTATAGCCATATGGGCCATTCAGCGGAGGTTAATGCTGGTACATACCGGAGGCCACTACCAGTTCAAGAGATTCTGAAAGTTGGACAGCATCTGAATTTTTTTATGAAGGTATTTGAGCATTTGGGCTTTCCTTCTCAACCTCCATCCTTTAATAATAGTAGCAATAATTAATGAAAAGAAATAATGTTATTGGGCCACACCTTATTTCAAATACTCTGTCACTGTATAAAATGATGTGAGGACCACATTGAAGACAACAACAAGACTTACTCTAAAATGAAGTCAGCGATAATCATTTGGGAAGCCACTAGCTTTTTGACCACTAATATACAAGAATCTGAATCACTCATAGTTGGTGATGTTTAAGGGCTGAACTCTGGATGCAGAATAAGGCCACCCTGGCAGCCAGTGAAAAAAGTATGACTACATAATTTAAAGAACTATGCATTATTCTCCCTTTTCTGTACAGTTGCTAAATTCCCTTCATTGTAATCTGGGTATATTGATTATGTATTGATATTGGTACAATAAAAATACAAACATGGATCAATTAATTGCAGATACACAATTCCATCAGGTTTAAGTATTGATATACAATCATTACTGGCAAAGTAAAGTGTGACTTTCCCTCTTTTTCTCACAAACAGAACCACATCCATTAAAAGTGTTGGTGTCAATACCTGACAGACTCCACTTTAATATGTACATCTAACATACCGTTGGGAGTGCAACACTATATGCAGCAAAGAAATGAAATAATATCATACAGCGAAAAACCATTGTTTTAGATGCTACTTCCAAGTCGAATATTAGCTCTAAGCATAAATCCAATGAATCGGGTAAGTTTTCTGTTTCTTACCCCGATTGCAGCAATCTCTAAACAAATCATCAAGCAAACTATATATTAAAGTGCAAGTAACGTCTATTTTCGAATCCCTAATCAAAGTTGAATAAGGTGTATTTCAGCCTGTGAAAGACGTTTCCGACAATATTTTCGTCCATAGATGTCGTTTTGTGTGTTTTTTTCAATATTTCCATCGATTTTTCGGACCGTTTTGGCATATGCGCAAAAAAACGACGGCCATTGGCTCCTGAGTTTGTGACGTCATATGTCACCGTCCAGCCGGATAGCGCAGCCATTTCCTCGTTTGTTTACATGGGAACTGTGGTAGGTGTGAGCATAATCGTATTTTATACCGTCATCATGTACATCATATACCGCAACGAATCACATCATTTAATGTGGCATGGAGTACTTGTTCGCCTAGAATACATTAAATTGTGATAAACTTCTATTATGTTGGGTGAAAACGTCAACCAAAGGGGACCGAGCGATAATACAGGCAGTACTGGAACAGAGGTCTGCACCTCGATTTCAGGCCCGTTTAATGGTTATCAATGATTGATTCACCATTTGCCTGTCCTGTTACGGAGAATATCTTTTCTTGTGCTTTTATTTGATTTAATCGCAAATGAAAACTGATACTACATTAAATGGGGATTTCACTCGATATTTCGTTTTTGCTATAAATTGAATAAAATTTCAATAATTTATATTCTCTTTGACAACAGAAAATATCAATTTTATTTAAAAATATTGGCACTGGTTTTGGGAACCGAGACCTATCAGGGATAAGCTGTTACAATTGAATATACCTCTCCAGTGAATTGTACAGGATCCAAGTTCAGTGACATGTTTATGACTACATATATCATAGGCCTTTAAAGAGTTCAAGGCCTTACACTAGTTCTTTGAATTACCTGGGGTACCAACGTCAATAATACATACTTTATCTTGTCCTTATTAGTTCTATATTTATTACTTACACCTAGTACAGTGCATAACTGCCATTATACTTTGCTTTTATTATATGTCAAGGGAGCAAAATGTCCTCATCTTCCTCATATACAGCCAACTCCGGAAGCGATGAGCTGGATTACAGCAGTGAGTGTTTGTCTCACCAAGAAGAGGAACTAGGAACCTAAGGGGGGCATACAGACTTGCAGATTTGAACTTCCAGCTAAGACAAGGCCTGCAAATTCTCCTCAAAAAGAAGAGGACTTGAGCCGACTGGGTAACAGCACTTTGTATTGGCACATTTCAGTCCAAACAATCTTTGCAGATATTTTTCTCTTTACAGTTGTCCTTAAGTCTTGCTTCAAGTCATCGTCTTATTCATGTTTTATGTCAATTTTTTGTTTGCTGAAAAGCTAGTTATTCATTGTAATTATGTTCTGTACTAGGTGCTCATGTGGGCCAAGGATTACAGTAGCAGAGAGTAAATGCTGCCAGGAAATTCCACAAGTTCTCGAGAAAGTAAAATCTATGGGTGCGTCCTGTATTACAGCACACCCAGGATTTGTCTCAGGGTTCCTGCGTCCCTCGACACTAGAAATAGCATATAGTGCTTATATCCAGAGGTACAAGAAGAAAGTTACTACTCAGCATGAGTGAATATACTTAAAAATGGTCTGGTTCAGATGATAACTGATGAAAAATATTCATGTACTCTTTTTATTGCAGGTTATTCCGATTCACTGCATATCGGCAGTTGGTACAGTGGTGATGGGGTAATCTAGGCAGACATCATAGAGTGCCACTGCCAGCTTGTGCTGTACTTAAAATTAGAGATGATTTCCCAAGGGTGAATCAGTTTATGTGGGTTTCAAACTGCCAGCATTACAATAATAAAGGGACAATAAAGCATTATGTGTCTTATTCTGTTATTTACATTAAGCTATGATGATACTACACGCTGATGACAACCAGCAACAAAATTCAGTTAAGGCCAGTCCACCTAATTTATTATACCATATGCATAAAATGATAGGAAGCATCAATTCCAAAATCATGACATACCTGCAGGGCATCTTGTTCCTGTATCCTGTATCTCGTACAAAAGATATTTTATCACTCAAATAACAGTATGTTAACAGTCGTTTAATAATTTTTGCAGGATATTTTATATATCCTGTGCCATTGCACATCAATCATCATGATTAAATTTCGCGGGCACATTATACAAATAATGCTTATGCAATTCTGCTCACGAATACTAACAATGTCTGGTTCTTATTCACTTGTCTGTGATAATAGAAATGGCAAAATATATACACCAGTCCAACATATATATTTACAAAATTAATTCTCAGCAGGCCACAAAGAGGAATCATATAACAGTGTTTGAGTTTCACCACAGCTTAGCTTACCTTAGACCCATTTAACATTCAAATTAAGTCATAAAGCCATACACATGCTGGATGATTTAAAAAAATAAAAATGGTTAATATTGTTGTTTAACATCACTTTCAACATCAGAGGTCATATTGTGGCGGTTACCTCACCAATGATGTTTAAGATGATAGGTCCACAACTGTGGTCTAGCAGGGTGGGTGTTTGTCTAGTTTCCCAAATGTGGCAAGTTCAAATCCCACTGTGTGCTATGCACGGTGGTGCCATTTGGGCGATAGGATCTTAAACTCCAATGTTTGTTCGTCATCTTACACCACCAGTTTGAAATGACCTTTGATGTTCAAAGTGAATTTTAACCCCAATATTTACCATTTATTTTGTAAGTAGGATGATAAGAAATAGTTATGTCCTTGTGCACTTGTTAACAGATAGGTAAAATTAAATGTTACAAGCTTGACTTAGCCGAAGCGAAAGCTGAAAAATAAACAGAGCTTAGATATTACTTGTAAACAAGCAAATATCAATCGGCCAACCACCAATATAATGCTTAGGCCACCACCATCAACTCCATCACCACCCCTCCCCTACCCCATCACTACCACCACCATCATTCATCATCACCTTTAGATACCTTACTACATGACTCATCTAAAGAAGAAACCTCTCCATATGCTGCCTCTCAGCCTCCTCCTTGTCAGGGTAGTCATACATTTCAGCAAGTGCACCTGGTTCATTGGTCATCACGGATGTACTTATTGATACTCGTGTGCCTATCGGTGATGATGCAGTCCAACTGGAGTCCTTGGTCATCCAAACGAAATGACATGCTTCGTTTGAGGCCCTAGATGCGAATTATTGCAGTACTGGTACTCACATATTCGCACAATGATGATACAGACTGAAAGACATAAGGGTAAAGTTATATAAAGCAAATTTGACAGTAGGCCAGAACTGACTCACTGAGCACTGGGCATCGTCCGAGGATTGTTAAGGACAAGTGTAAGCTACTGTCAGGCTAGCATACATCTACATATTGCAGCCTGACGAGACAAATCTATATGTTATCTGTGAAACAGCCTTATAAAACTTGAGCCGCCCCACACTGATCACTACCGGCCATGTCAATTTTGTCAACGACAACGGGCAAGTGCAAATTCTGTTTTCAAATTCAGTACGGAAACATAACTAATGAATTCTAATTCGACTTTCATATGGGAAATGTAAGGATGAGTATACTTACAGATTCTCAAGAAACCATGGATACAAAAACGCTGATGAGTTTCTGTAAATAGCGATAAATTAGTACGACAGCTAGTTCGCGAATAGAAACGGCGTCGTGGTAACATAGATCTTCTGGTGACATATGACGTCACAGCGCCTTCGTTCATCTTCGGTGTGTGGTCGGGAAGTTCCGGAATGTGTTGTTTGTTTTTGCTTATTTCTTGTTTACTACGCGTCGGATCGAAAAAAGAACTGCAAATTATTGATCAGAAAATCGCGTTCTATAAGATCCCGAAAATTGATATTTTACCCATTACTTACACTTTAAGAATGATTCACTTTCATACAAACATAAATAACTGACTAAAGCAACCTTTGCTTAGATGCAACAAGTAATCCCATGCCAAGCAACTAAAAAAAATCCAGAAACAAGTGCATCTAGTGAGTACATTTCAATCATTATCATAAGTTAATTTTGATATCAGAATATATAATCAACAATGTTTGACTGAGTGATTTAACTATGGCTGGTTTTATGCTATAGACAGGACCTACTTCAAGTGGTCATCTGAGGCTAAGTATATACCTAGAAGCCCTGCTGTTTTTGCTATTGTTTTCAATAACAAGCTATGATAAGATTAAATGATAACGTTTATGGTTTGATAATGTATTCAATGACACATCAGGGCTAAACACTAGCCTTAAAAACCAGTCAGGAAGTATTCCCACATTCACTTAACAATATTCATTTGCCTGATAATAATTCAAATAAAAGAAATGATTTACCCAAATGAGCTTATGTCTAATAATTGAGAGAATGGGACATGTTAAACTTTGGGGCTTCTGGCTTGCTTTATCAGAACTAGTTTCAATCAAAATTTACAAAGAAAAGTATGGAAACTCAGGGGTCAAAAGTCATACAGATCTGATTTGAGCTTTCCTAAGTTATATTGACATGAGAAGGCCCTATATGTGCTTTCAAACACCTAGCATTTTGTATACAAAATTGTGACAACCAAACTTTAAATATATCCCATTGGTTTTATATAGCATAGGAGATTCTTAATAAAAACTCATCGGTCACATGCCATGCAGGGCTGTTGTTTAGTTTGCAAGGATCAATCAACATAGGAGGGGTCCATGTGTAAATGTGGTCTGGTAGCTGAGAAAGTAAAAACAAGCCACCAAAAGTTTACAAACAGATGGAGGGACAGCATGTAAACAACAATGGTCACAATTTTGAAAGGTAAAGGGAACTTTAACAATGAGGTAAACATTGTCACCCAGAGGAGGCAAGAAACCAATTTAGTCGCTCAATGCAGGTCTGTAGCAGTTGAGCAATTACCTAAAGACAAAAAGGGAAGTTGATTCATAGTAGAAATCTTAATAGGTTTGAAACTGGAAGGTTATTGTCCATATAGGGCTGAAGAATGATACAGATATATTGATTGCTTTAATCGCAGAATGATAACAATGTAAAATATTTGGTGCATTACAAATACTACTTTAATCTGTCTGATTGATGAAAGTTAGGTAACTTGGTCTAATTTTATCAAAATAATGCTGGTTCTGGTAAGTAAAACATTGGTATACTGGTACAGAGGTACTGTTCAAAACTGATTAGAGTGAGGTCTCAGAATTATCTATGTTCTTTTGATTTTCTAATGTACCTGCCATGTAGATTGTAAACAGATAACCAAAATTAAGTAAGAGCAGTTCCATGAGAGGGATTATTTAGAAGTAATGCTGACAATTGATGAAGTGCTTAATGTGCTTGTGCATGGTGCATTTCCCACCATTAATGTTTATGGTACCTGGTCTTCAAGGTTGTCTTTGTGAGGGATACCCCCGTGTGTGTACCTCATAATGATTTTCAATTTAAGTTATGAATGAGGTTATTTGATTGGAATCAACAGTATTTGGGGGACATGCATAGGGGGGTGCATTGACATAAACTTGATAAAAGCAGAGGTCAATTAATATTTTGAATGAGGTCCTATGACTAAGTCTCATATTTAGGGGATTTCTACCAACCTCAACCATGGATGGTAAATCAAAAGGTTTTTTTCTAGGATACTTACGATTTGTTTCCACATTCTTATATGATGTTGTCGATTGTTTTTCTATTTATAGTGTTACAATTATTATTGTTGTTGTTAGATTCAAACTAATAAGACTACACTTGTAAGCAGAATCATCTTGTTGTAAATCACTTGTGCCTTTGTGTCATTACTTTTAGTCGAAACCGCATGTGATTGTGTGCACGCAGTAAAAACTAAAAGCAACGTTAGAAATTGAAAATACTTTCTAAAAATAATGACCCCTATATCAATGAATTAAAAAACAAGCGATAAAACAAAGTTAGTGCTTATGCTTAGAACAGAAGTGGGTAATAGCACTCCTTTGTCTTTTTTTTACCAGTGCTACCACACAATGGGCTGTTACGACGAAGTGGATTTGCGCGTTGAAATACGGGCGGTTGAATAGGTTGTGTTCGCAGCCTGTTCGCAGCCTGAGACTTGACTTGCACTAGCCCTACCCTACACGACGTCTGAGTAAATTCATGTCACCGTTACGACCGGAGCTAGACTTGCACCCTATATCCTACCAAGGAATAAAAATTCCGACTAGCTCGGGTCAATATATTTTCAAAGGGTGATGAGCCTCTCAAATCCCTAGTGAGCGAACTAAATCTAACGAGAGAGCTGAAATATTACCGTATTCTTCTTCACGCCTGTTACTCTCACTCTCAGAAGCACGTGCATAAATGTAAGCATGTATAACCGGAAATGGAAACGATTACAATACTTGCATATAGATATTTGAAACAGCAATGTTAGCGGTAGGCAAAGAAACTTCGCCTCTGACAGCGTCCACGCTATATATTACTTTCGATCTCTCATATCCGCGCTGTGGCATCAGCTCATCAAAACACCAGGGGCGAGTGCCTTGACTTAGTGAGCGGTAACAAGTTTCCACTCTGTTCGTACGCTTCAATATGTATGCTACTTCGTATCGGTGAATGGTAGCAGAACTGTTTTGAAAGCTCCCTATACAGTGCCTCATAGTATTCACAGTTGCATCGAAAAATACACCGAACCAAATAGTTGAGAAGATAGAAGAACATCCCATATAAATTTTAGAAAATAGTCACATTAAATATTTGAACGTATTCTGTAAATTGATTATTTTATGTGTAAATATCATGTTCGTACAAGATTATAAACTATTGTGCGAACCCTCCCCCCCCCCCATCCCCAAATAAATTTAGTACACATTCATGGGTTATGGATGACAACAGCCTGAATATTTCTGCGTAATGCATGGCGTCTGAGACCAATCTTATTAATCGATACATAGTAAGTTTCTTTCGGGTCTCCTTTCTTCAGTGTCATTAGTCTATCTGCTTTATCTACTATGGTTTTAGTCTATTTTTGTACCCCTAGGCATAGGTAAGATGTACCCCCTTCGCACACACCTCCTATATAGGCTAATACGTCCGGAGGTAATGTGGTCACTAACGGCTAATCAGTGTTATCAGGAAATGTACATCAGTGGCTTTGCTTCAGATATAAGAATATGTAACAAGCAATTAGCTACGCTTAAAGATTCAACAAAGGACAGTGTGACCATTCAACTGCTTCCCTCGAGTTGTAAATATGTTGGGGGCAACAGCGTATTGCTACTGATACATTCACAACTCGGTTTCAGTCTATAGCCAAAATTTGTTTGGCGTGAATCGCCAAAATATGCGTACGTTTGGGTCCCGCAGAATCCGATTAAAACATGCCACGAGGTATCTACCGCTTTATGAACCTCAGTCAAATACGCAGGTTCTCCATTGCCGATGTCAGGCTTCTGAGCGTTGAACTCATTGATCTCCGTGTCAGACTTCCAAGAGCCGAGTCGAGGGAGCAGCAGTGAAGAAGAATCTCATTATCCAAACTGTTTATAGTCGGAGAAGGTCCTTGTACAGGGCAATCTCTGCGGTTATTTTATTCAATATTGCCTTAAATAATAATAAGATCGAATTTATACGGCCTCGATTTGAAATTCTTTGAACCTTTACAAGTATGTGGGGAACCAAGAAGGGAGCATTGTTGATACTGCTGGCCATTTTGGCTGTGGAACATAACTCAAAGTAGTTGCAATGCGAAATAGATTTGTTTAGTCATAAATGCACAATCGGTTTGACGATGCCGAATTTATTCATAAAAGCTAGATGCGACATTCGGGAAAGTTATGGTGCTAACACTTAATTTTATTCACGGAGGTTCCTTCTGGATCTCATTGCGCAGTTCCGTGAATTACAGTTCACATGTTTCCGCAGTTATCAAGTAATATTTAGAATTTGGCAAACACAATATTCGTTAATTGATAATGGTTTGAAGAGAGAAAAAAATATACGATATAACCGACTTCTGCGCCCCCAAATATGTGGTCATAATGTCTGGAGATCATGATGATTCAGTGGTGAACATGCGGGAGTGCTGGGCTAGTCCCCAGGGGTTTATCGCATGATTATCACAATGATAATTACAAGAGCTAATCAAGGCAGATTTTAGAAATGACAATAATAGAAGGATATAGTTCTGTCTTGATCGTAATTATGTCTCTTGAATATTGAAAACCAGGTCAATAAATTAACTTCTCCAAACCTTCCAATGATACATTATGATAAATAAAAAAAACTTTCTGCCATGCACATGCGCGGTATAATGTTCTGTACTAACCCATGCTGTGGCCCCAAACACAACTATACCGGTTATAAAGAACCTTGACTGGTTCTTATTGCAAATTAAATAACTCCATGAATCGATACCATCAGCAGAGTATTACTATAATGAAGCGAATTAATACCGAATATCCTCCAAATACCGGGGTCTTTTTTATAGAATGCTTCGAGAAGATGATTCATTTTTTATCCTTATAGGTTTTTTTCTAGTAAAGCAGTGACACATATTTATCGAATAATTTTGTTCTCCTACAAAGTAAACATCCGCATCATTTCTAAATAACTAGAAAAGAAGAAATCTAAATGTCGATCACTTATTTAATGCGTGACCAACAATATACAATCAAGCGTACCGTGGGGTGATGTGTTTTGATATGGCAACACCCTGTTCCGGTCGCGCATGCGTACATAAATGAGAAATGTGAAACGTAACGGGGTTCTTTCATTATTCTATATCTCCTCGCAAGTCTTTAAAGAGCGAAACAAACAAGTTGAAAATCAGAAAAGTGATAGAAATTAAAGTCTGGTTATCACATATATTAGTCTGCGTGCCTTTTGGGTGGTCTATTTGTGGCTTGGGGACAAGCCGATGAGGATGTCACAGACAGTAGGTTGGAGGTTTGTGGCTGTGATTTTGGCCTGGGTCGGGTGTCTTTGTGGCCATCGGTTGGGTGACAGATGTTTCTGGTACGTGGTGGACAGGAGCCAGTCAGGTTGGCACTGGTGGCGCCGCTAGCCATGTTGCCATGGACGGCTGGACGGAAACATTATCTGGGGTGTTGGCCGGCCCCGCAGCCGGTCATGCTAGCATTGTTGGAGGCCTATTGACGACCTGTTGCAAGAGGTCCTCGAGGAAAGTGCGATGATGTTCTACGTGGCTTACCGGTACAAATTTCCTCAAGAATTTCCGGTTGCGTAGGGTTACTCGTCCTGAGTCATCGATATTTATGAAATACTAGTCAAAATTGCGGACCTCGATGACGGTCCCAGTCTTTTCCCATTTGGATTAGGGGGTCCCGTCTAGTTTTGGACCTGAACGTGGTCTCCCACGCTTAGTGGAGGCAGTCGGCGACTGTGCTCTGACCAGGTGTCTGCCATGGGCATGTTCACGCAGCGCCTCTTCTCTGGCCGTCACATCTCAGTCCATGTGACGTGAGGTCGGTATTTCCTCGGCAGCTCGGGGACAAAGTCACGGATGGGTCGACCGAGTACGCACACTGGTGACCCGGTCTGGTGCGTTTCTGAAATACAGGATTGCGCGTTGGGCAGCATCAGTGTCCAGATCGCCGTCCAGTCCAGTATTATCCGATATGAGGTGCTCCTCAGTCTTTATTCCGGACTCCGCCCTGCAGTTGCTGCGGTGGTACGCCGCCGATGAGAGGCGATGGTGGGCGCCCCAATCATGGAGAAACGGTAGCGTGTCATGGCTATGAATTACGAGCCGCCATCCGACGTAAGTTCATCCGGTGTCCCACAGGTGACAAATGAACGGCAAAGGTTGTTCACCAATCCCTTAGCCCTTCCAGCGGACTTGGAGATGATGAGCAAGTTTGAGTAGCGAGATAGTGGGCGCCCTTGTGAGTAAAGTTACAGGCGCACTTCGCCTGGAACGGGTACACAGGCCTGATTGGCGGAGTGGTCGGTGCGCTCGGTTTACCTTTACAGGGCGCCATGCGCTGGCAGTGTTCAAAATCACTCCGGGCCGCTTATAAATCTGCAGTTATGCCCGGCCAGGAAACAGCAAATCGAGTGGAGAACAAGAGTGCCTTTATTCCGAGTCACGGGTGCAACATGAAAGGAAATTGGTTCCAATGTAACAATACATAACATGACGTAAGAACATGTAATAATAATGATAATCGCTAAACACAACAAAAACTATAGGCATTCCAAAACCAAACAATGAGTAGCTTAGGAAGGGTAGAAGGTTGGTGTAATTTTGTTTTTTAATTGAACTAAATGGGGTGAGTGGAGATGTAGACTGCATAACGTTCCACAGGCTGTGCTGTTACAAGAAGCGGGGGGGGGGCTGGTAGTGAGAATTTTAAACCTGATTGCAGCTCGTACGTGTGCGAGATACATAAAGAGGAGCTGGAGTATCTAATGCTGACACCAGCGGGCCAGACGGGGCCACTGCGACACGAAATACGACATGACATTAGTTGACACGTGATGGGTTGCGATGTGCTGAAACAAGGGCAGAGACACTGACTTTGTTACCATATTGTCTGTTAGCAGGACAACATTGCTGTCACTGAGAAGGGGGGCCCAGCGGAGAATAGCAAGGATTGCTGCCACTGTCGCTTTCACATTAATGTGCGATTCGTAGAACCGGGGAAGATCGTTTTCCCAATCAATGTACGCCCGATCAATGTTTTCTTAAATATTGCCTGCACCCCGGTTAGGCGCATCTGTAGAGATAAGGCGCGAGTGGCGTTCTGCGACAGCGAAGCTTTTGCTGTTGAAGTGCGACACGCATTGGAGCCACCAGCTGATATCCGCTTGGAAATCTGGCCCCAGCTTTGCTTTGTGCTGCGGTTTTGTTAACGAGCGCATGGTGTCGAGCACACGTTGAAGGTAAATCCTATACTTCCGCGGATGACACACGCTGCCCATGCTAGCTTCCCGGCTTATTTTTGTAGTTGTTTGAGGGACGATCTTGTTCGACCCGAGAAGTCATACAGGAGCGACTTAATGTCTTCGACTTTTTCCTTGGGTAAATGTAATGTTTGAGTCCGTGCGTTGATGGTGACGCCCAGGAATACTACTTCCTGGGAAGGTCCCTCTATTTTGGGGTAAGCTATGGAGAAGCCCAGCCGCCTTAACACTTTGATTGCTATCGCTATCGCTTGGGTAGCTTGTTGGTGACTTGGTGATATGAGAAGGAAATCATCCAGGTATACGATAGCCGTCACTCCGTATCTGGCTAAAATCCGTTTAGTTGCCGTATACAGCCTGTGAAAAGCTTCCACTGATAAGCGTGCACCAAACGGGAGGTGGGTGTCAAACATGTAGGTAGGATGTGCTTCACCTGTGAACTGCCGCTTCAGCCCGGTATAACTGTAATGATCAGGGTTGATGGCGACCGAACGATACGCGCCCTTGAGGTCTAACATGCTCAGGTAGCACCCTGGGTTGGTTATGGCGGTTGCGTCGCTGATCGTCTGATATTTGATTGTAGACGAGTTCTGTGCGAAGTGGTTTATATTGTTTCCTTCTGGTCGGCTAAAATCATGTATCAGTCGGACACTGCCATCTGATTTTGGGATGCACTAACAATATGTGGTTTATTGCTTGTAGTTACGTAATGTCCGTTTTCTATTTCACGGCGTATTTGGGTTTCTACTGCTGCGCAATAGGTTTTCGTGGATGTATAATTCTGCACTTCGACAAAATTAGTAGGGGATGCCTTGTTGATAATGTTAAAACCGTTTTTGATGCCATAAAGTAGATACTTGCGATCTGGATCACTATCAAGTTCATGTGTCCAAGCGTCAAGATTGAGGGATCTGACGTTTGATGGAGGCTGCGGTGAGGCGGGTAGGGGAGCTAATAGTTTTTTTGGCGCAGCGTCTTGACCACGATGAGCTGCATTGTGGTCACGCTGTGGGTGTGATTGCGTCATAGCTGCACGGATTGGTCGTGAGGTTGTGTGGATATGCTTCGTGCGCGCTTCTAAGGTGAGTCCAGTTAAGTGGACGTTGTCGCTCCCCGGGGCACCCGATTCAAAACTTACCACTTTCTGTATTATCTGTCATAGACGAGGACTGAAGCCCAGGTATATTTGGTGGCAAGATCACCTACCTTCTCCATATACCACAAATACGAAATATATGTTATTGGGCGCAAGGTCACCTCGTGCCAGAAATTCCCGAAGTATCCGGAGACTCGCTGGCCACCACTGCACGGGGGAAACTTGATCGAGACATAGGCTGTTGCTTGTTCCTCTTATCACTTTCTGATCGTCGGTATCATTAATCAACACTCGCTCAGATGGGCGCTCGTTTTGTAACACAAAGTCGGTAATGTCAAGGTGCTTTGTTCTTGGATATGACGATAGCTCATTCTTCGCTGGTTGTGTGGAGGGAAATGGTGGCTGCGCGGAGGTCGACGGTTGGTCCTTAGTGGTGTGATATGGGGACAATGACTCGGTCTCTGAAGATCTGATATGGACAGTTCGTTCCGGAACTGGTGGAGAACGCGAAGCGTGTCAGGCATATCATCATGTGAAGCGGGGTATGCCGTATTCAATGAGTTCTGTGGGGGCAAGGAGGTCGGGGACACTTGCAGATGCCTCACGGACACTGTCCCATGTGACGGCTTGGAGGAAATCAAGCGCAGCGAGTTTTGCTTGAGTCCGCGTTGAGTTCCACGGCCTGAATCCTAGCTGAACGCGTACGAGACTTGGTTGACCAGTCGCACCCATGAACGGGCGTCAGTTTTGCTCGGGGGTTCTAGAAAGTCCCTTAAGATATTCGGCGCATGGGCGGACGCTATCCATCGTGATGGTGAACCCACTTTTGGGCTACTGAAGGCGAACTTTTCTTGGTTAAGTGTAATGCCGTATGACCGCAAATGTCCAGCCAATTTACTGCTACTGCTTGTTGTCTGCGATTGAGTCGGCCCAAAACTGGGCTCTGATCATGTCATAACGCCTATAACATACATGAGTGAGAAATACGAAGCGTAACGGGGATGGTTAATCACCCACTAGTTACATATCTTTCGAGAATAAAAAATAAATTGCATCAACCAAAAATACCGAATGTCCCCCAAAGGATGATATTTCTAGCATGTCCCCCAAAGGCTGGTTTTATCAGCCTTTGGGGGACATTTTTAGTATATCAGTTATATATGTTTCTGGGAACAATTTTATTTGCTTTTAAAGGTAAATTCAGCATCGACGTTCGGAAATACATGTTTCCGACTAGAAAAAAGCAAAATAACCAAAAATGATAAATGTCCCCCAAAGGATGGATTTTTACATAAATATTGTCGAGGTCACTTCGGGGGACATCCTTTGGGGGACATTTTTGTATATCAGTATTATATATATTTCGGGACTTTGTTTTATTCTTAAAATGAATATTTGAGTAAAACCGTGATGAGGATCAAATGTTTCAACCCCAAAAAATGTAAAATAACCTACAATAACGAATGTCCCCCGAAGGCCGGTTTTTCTAGCATGTCCCCCGAAGGCTGGATTTGTTAGTATATATATATATATATATATATATATATATAGATAGAGATATATAGATAGAGATATATATATAGATATATATATATATAGAGATAGATAGATATATATATAGATATATATATATATATAGATATATAGATATATATATATATATTATATCTATATATCTATATATATATATCTATAGATATCTATCTATATATATATATATATATATCTCTATCTATATATATATAATATATCTATATATATAGTATATATATATATATATTTTTATATACATATAAATACTTGCATATATATAAATATATGCAAATGTAAATATATTTGCATATATTTGTATTTTAATGTATCTATGTATACATTATCTATGTATATGTATATATGCATGTGCATAAATAAGTATCTATATATGCATAAATATGTATAATTTCTACTGAGTTTCAGCGACAAAATGATTTGCAGACGAATCTCCTTACCTTTTAGCTTCATCCTTTCCGCTGATGAAAGCCATTTACTTGGCGTTATAGTTCCGCATCTGTATTTGACGTCGATGCGAAGGAAGTGAAGCAGTGTGGGCAGAAGCCGAATCAATGTTTTATATTCGTTGTAGCTTATTAATTATGCAGGACGTTGTGTTCTGCCAGGTAAATGACCGTCTTTGGCTTGCCTCGCTATCTCTCTACGGTGGTAAATTGCTGATGGGGGGCTGCCTCCAAAAGTAACGTAATATATCGGAGTGAACTCACACTCACGAGAGGGTAAGATCACCAACCATAAATCAGACACATCTCCACCCTCATTAAATATTATCCTTTTCGGTCGCTTTGATGAATAACGAAGCTATCCTGTCTTTAGACGAATAAAGTATATTTCTCCTCTTTCGGTCCTACAACGTCGTTTGTGTCTTCCATTCATCACGTATTCAGAGTCGACAGAACCAGGCTCTTAGTATAGTAAACAAGAAGGTGCTAGGAAAAAATGCAAGATGAGTGTGCCAGTGTGCCCACCAAGGAGTGTGCTGGCCTGTGCCCGAAGATGTACTCAATCCTGATGTCTGACGAGAGCGAGATCAGAAAGGGAAAGGGAGTGAAACACGTTGTGGTGAAGAAGCATGCACAGTAGAAGGAGTCTCTGTTCACAAAGAAGCATTTCCGCCATTGGATGAATATGTTGTGCAGTGATGGTCACAGATATATGGGCTACACGTCGTCAAGGTGTACCTCTCCCCGTTTGACTCAAAGCAGTGAATAGCCCCAAAAGGAGTTGACAACTTAGCCTATGGTCAAGTTAGTTTACCAAAAAACTAACAGGATGCGTAGATTCCAGCAGAGTCTGGTCCGCTGTAGGTCGGGCCCGATCCGTCTTCCTGTTAGGGGTCATCTGGAAGCTCAGCATACAAAACACAGGAAGCAAAATTCTTAAGTCTTGTACAAGATGTAATTAGGGGTGTAATGAAGATGATAGGCGGTGCGCAAAAACCGCAACTGCTTGTTAAGGAGGGACAATATTTCCCTTTCTGAAGAAGCCAAAGAAAGCGAGGAGAATGGGAAAGTTAACGAGGTCGCTTCTTCCAGTTTAATATGTATCCCGGAAATCCACGAGGCGCAAATAGAGCAGATACATGCGGCTTCTACGAACCGGAAATCGCGCAACAAACGCTGTATGTAAGGTGACATGGAACGACCCGAGTTCAAAGCCTTGTTATCCACGGCTATAAAGGTTATATGATACAGGGAAAGGGCACGTATGGAAAGCGAACGGAGAGAACGCCTGAAGGAGAAAGGTTCTAATTAGCAATTGTCAAATACCTACAACATACATCATTGAAACAACAGCCATCTATTTACATTGGTCATTCTTATCAATTCACTATTGTGGGTACCATATAACACATTATTGATGGTGTGCCGTTAAACCTTTACTTACTTACCTACTTACTTCCATTGATATCTGACATACAGATTGTCTAGCCCATTGAGTTTTGGTATGAAATCACACACGTTTATTAAAACCTGGTGTACATCTTCTATGCCTTATTGCAACATGCGTAGCAGCCCATCCAAGGCATTATAGTATATAATAAAGGCTATTGAAACATATAGATATAATATATGGCCAATTCAGTCCATTGGATTGTGACGTAGAGCAAATGTATTCTATTGCAATAGCTCTAGCCAATTAACATGGGATGTACTGCAACTTCAGTCCTATCAAAATATGATGTATGTCTACTTGGCTCTATTTAAATATGATTTGCAGCACAGCCAGGACAATGATATATGGTGTATGGATACTTAGAACCAATGAAATATTGAGCAAAGCTGTCACATCCCATTTGAAAATGGTGGAAAACAACTCCAGTTCTTTGAAATATGGTGTATGATCCCTCCATCACACTGAAATGTGTTTGCAAGTATATCGATCAGTTGAGCAATTGCCTTAGACAGCTGCAGTCCTCAGAAATACGGTTTTAGTCTGTTGCAGACCATTAAACCAGAGAGTCTGGTTATAGCCATTATAACGTGTTGTAATGCAGCTAAGCGTAAGGCATCAGCCCCGACACCACTTTAAGTAATTGACTGTAAATAACCCTAATAACACTTGAACAACAGTATGATTAATGTCAATTACTTATACTTAGTCTTTCTGAAGTTTGTGAAGAAATTCCTGTCGCACCTTATTGTTATGGAGAGTTTAAATGGCATTGTTATCATTGTTCCGTTTGCTGATTTCTCCAAATCACAACTATCTAAATATCTAGCCAGACACCGTGGATTCGTCTGGCCATTTGAGTACAACAATCCAATACCAACCAGAAACTCTGTGTTTTGATATTATACTACATCCATCCACCCATACATCTTTCCCACTTGCAACGCCAATCTTTGCAACGTTACTTCAAAGCATACCAATATATGACATAAAGTTTGGGAATCCTAGTTTTTACTCTAGGTTGGAGTAATAAAACTAAATAGGTGCACGTGAATTGTTCTATTTGTAATTTTACTGTACCTACTAACTTTTCAAATTGTTTTCCATTTTATTTTGTAATTTGTGAAACAGCCACGCAGAGTACCACAAATCACCTAAATACATCGAAAGGCATTCTGTTTGTAAAAAAGTTGAATTAAATAAAAATTGATATTTACTAAGAATGAAAAAAATGATGTGCGGTAATTATCTGAATAGATTGTCAGTTAATACACAAAAAATGAGAACTAACATTGCTCAATATATAGCTAAGGTTATAATAAATATTCATTAAGTTACATCCTATCGTACATACATTGGGTTCTTTAAGCTTGTCCCTTAAAAGAGGTGAGTTTTCATCGCACTCAGTCTACAAAGAGTACAGCCTCTGGGTAAGATTTAACATGCTTGTTGGTTGTCTCTGCTACCATACCCGCCAATTAAGATGTATGGATATATCTCTATATACGTATATAAATATATGTATAAAATATATATAAATATGTATTTATTTATAAATGTATATATATATACATCGATATGTACATATATACATGAAAATGTATACTTAAATACGTATATATAAATATATATATATATATATATATATATATATATATATATATATATAATATATATATATATATATATATATATATATATATATATATATATATATATATACATATATATATAATGACGATTACAACCATTCGTGGACAAATTTTTATTGTACGTTTTGGCTATCAATAATTATCAATTATTTATTCGGCATATTTTAATTGATACAATGAAATAGTTTAATGCGAATAAAAATCTTTTTGCCACTTTTAATTCTTGGTATATAAACTTGTACTCGAAAGGTCGTCCACGAATGGTCAAGACACTAATTTATACGTATAAATCCAATCATTCGTCCCCATATATATTTTCGAATATCTGCGGAATACAGAAATGTTTAAATCATTTTTAGTCATCATGGATTCGAAACATAATATTTGTTGTATATGTGATCATTATGAACCATTGGTAGCAATTCGCAATCTAATTCAATGTTGTAGATTGATGAAAAAGGAGCAAAATAGAGTATTTCGGCAAGGAAAGTTAAAAATAAATAAAATATTTTAATTTTTCATATAAACATATCAAAAACTCATGATTCAACATTTTTACGGCAATTTGGATAGAAGCATATATGGTTGCATGGAAGACATTTAGGTTTTCAGGTTATGTCAACGAATGGTTAGTTGTTAAAATTGTATTTTGCCATAATATTTAAATTCCAAAGAAATCACGCATGAAAGATTATCTTAGTACGTTACTACGACTAGAATATCATATTCGAATGGTCAAACCAAAATGTATTCAATTATTTTGGACGAAAATGTGCGTTGACTTTGTGTTGACTTGGGTATTCGAAAGGTTGGCGGTTTGTTCACTAAAGGTCGCGTTCGTGTTAGTATATATAAATATAATATATATATATATATATATATATATATATATATATATATATATATATATATATATATATATATATATATATATATATATATATATAAATATGCATGACAATTCATTTACATAAATCGAAATCTTCAATAACTTCTTTAAAACAATTAATATTTCCACCAAACAGTTCGAAATAATGTTGAATCATGAGTGTTGAATATTTTTGTGTATAGTATTAAGATATTTGAATGATTTTTAATTATTATTGCCGAAATCATTTTTCTATCATTATTGATCCCTCTGCCGTATTTTATATCGCAAAACACCACCAATAGGTTATGATGATCATATTTATGGAATGATTGATTTTTGTAATTCATGATAAATAAATATAATGCCTGTAGGCTGTTTTGCACGAATTAATTAGTATTTTGACCATACTTAGACGTTATGTGAGATCATGCCTCGTATTGCAGTTGGGGTGTGATGTAATTCCTGACGATTACCGCCAGAATTGACTTTTTCCATTAGACGAACACATAAAATAATTAATTTGACCGACCATAGCTAATTATGCATGGTAATTTATAGAATCTAGTTTAGGCCTCTTGGAGACGGTCTCGTAAAGTTTGCCGGGCAATGAACAAGGAACATCTGTGTCTCTAAGTAGGGGGGGGGGGGATTTAGTAACATGTGAAGGGGCGGGAACGGGGGGCATGTTATCTTTATTTAACACCATTTCATGATAATTAGACACCATTAACATGACCTGCATTTTGGAGATATCCTTTACACTTGCAATAGCAAGCTGAAGTTTATATCAGCCATGCAACAAAGCTGAAGTGGTCTTTCTAGAATAAAAAAGGCGGCAAGGTGGTACGAAATGCTGGACATACGATATCTTCTGATTTGAGGCAATGTAGCTGGGAATGGACGTACCAGCAGTGCCATGCGATACATACAAGTAGCACAGCTACTTTCTTACTCAATGATATGGTGGGTTGAATGTGGTATCCAATGTATACAAATGTCTTCAGAAGGATAAAAGCTTAAGCTCGTGGGAACTATTACTGTAGCGGCAGCTTTGCCACCAAAATAACGCCCAATAAAGTTGCAATTAAACTATTGCGTTCCATGCAATCACGTCCTTGATTAACATTCACATGAACACACATATCCAAATACACACATAGGCGGCCAATATTTAATATGTAGACTGCTTGTGGGTATCGGCCCGTAACTCAACTTCGCTACTTACGAATAACGGCTAATTGATCCACATTACTTCTTGTGAGTATTGGTCAAAAACTTGCCATCACTGCTTATTCGTACTGGTTAAGCAGCCAATTTATAGCGGGGACACGTTTTTAACTTATGCGTAACACGGACAGCGAAGCAAGCCTTTCACGTCACGTATTTTTATCGGTACCCATTACTAACACCTGTCTGATATTCACAAGTAGACTAACAACACTGCGTTGTCATTTCTGACAGCAAGGAGTTGTTCTGAGATTTATCGTAATATGACATTGAGCGACATAGCCACACCTGCCCCGACAACACATTCCAGGGAAAGTTGCCCCCTAAATCAACTCATGGTATCAGTTGAATTGGTAAGCATCATGGATATCCCATCACCCAAACCCCTCCCCCAACCCCCGCAACCCACTCCTCCCCCGACTCCATCACATTGCTGCGAAACATAACCTGAATCGCCTAGATTAGTCCCGTGGAAGCGAGGTAAGATCGCGCAAAGCGGTGGCTATGCAACGGTCAAGGGACCGAAGACAAATCACTAGTGCTGGTGGGGTAACTCATCGATATAAAGACTGGAATGCCGTTGATAATGTTAAGCAAAACACTAAACAATAGCAATTTGACTCTAGAATAGGAGTGACATTTTTTCATTATCGACTATTGGTGGATTGGATGTACACAATATAATTCCATTCAGTTGACCGTGTATATAAAGCGTTGTAACCTATAGAAGTCTCTCAGCCTCTCGTTGTATGCATATATATATATAGATATAGATATATATATATATATATAGAGATATATATATATATATATATATATAGATAGATATATATATAGATATATATATATATATATATATAGATATATATATATATATATATATATATATCTCTATAGATATATATATCTATATGCATATATATATACTATCCTATATATCTCTATAGGGATTATTTTTTATATTTTAATATCTCTTATATGTAAATATTATTTATATATATATATATATATATATATAGATATATATATATATATCTATATATATATATATATATATATATATATATATATATATATATATATATATATATATATATATATATATACCATATAAGGTATTGTTCATTGGTCAACGTAAGTCCAAATTGGTTACCTTATCTCAATGATGACACTGTGAAGAAGTCATCATCCATGATATTGCTGCTTGGGGCAGACCTGTTCCATTCGAGCACAGGTCATTGCGTGCACAATGTGTGTTCATATATATGATTTTTACATTCGATATAACATGTAAAGAATGTACCCAACAACATGCATCTGTGATCATAAGTGGTTCTGGAGCTAAAGCCGTCAGTTATGTCTAAAATATGATGCCCTGTTGATGGTGCAAAAAGATGCAATATTATAATTGGTACTATGGTGTATCGTTGACGTTAGTACAATAGCCTCATCTGCATTCACATACAGCTTAATCGACTTAGTCAAAATCACACAACGCAGTGGGCGTGCATAACACGGGCGTTTCTAATCATTGTTGATATCAAGATTGATTCCTTTACGCTTGCTGTACGGGCCGCTAGTTAACCTAACTGTTTTCAAGTAGATCGCACCCAATATTCTGCTAATCAGCACCAGCAATCATGACAGCTGATATATTAGGGCGTTGTGTCGCATTCAAGCATTGTAAAATGGTTAACATCGTATAACAAAGCGAATGTGTTATGTGGAGCGGCGGCCGAGGAAATCAAACCCATGCCATAAAAGCATCTCCTCAACTATTCCTCCGCACGCAAGCAATCTTATATGTTGTAGCCAAAATGATTCTTTTGTTGAGACACTATCATGCGAAAAAATTGATTTTCTTTTATGCTAACTGGGATAGATTGGATAGGCAGTGAGAAATGAAATGGAATATTTGGGTTTAATTGCTCCCTAATATTACGTCACAGTGATATAACCTGATAAAAACTTGGAAAAAGAAATAAACACACAACTTTGTGACGTCATACATACGTCACCTATTAGCAGCTCCTTGTAGACATTGCTCCAACGTTGCATAGATGTGTTGGTTCCAAAAATATCTTCCACTCTTATAACCTATTAAAATCTCGCTTGAATGCTAAAAGCCATGTTAACACTATCACAAGACATTGTAGACTTTATATTGTAGTTGCTCATACGCAGATTCTACAGATGAGCATACGTAACATAATGACCTTGCGGTAGCATGAACAGCACGATATTTTATATATCATCACATTAATTCGAACAACTAATTGCGAATGAGCTATTCGTCATAGATTGACGCACCACTTAAATTGCCGGATGACGTAAAAACAAATGTACCTCATGGTAAGACACAACATTTATTCATCTGCGACACATGTTATAATAATATTGACATGTAATAAGCAAACATCTACAATCATCAACCAATAACCACATCGAATTAACAAGTTGACCATTAATATTGTTAAACAATGTGGTGATACAGGATATAAGGTATTTTGTGTGTCAAGTGTTATGGGGCACTCGGTATTCTTGTCCATCAAAATCCAATAATTAAAAAATAGACTGCTTGATGAACCTGCGTATGTGACGTCTAGCATTTATTTTTTACAGTGTTTATCAATATGGTAATTATAAGGTTAACGCTGGTATTTAGAATGTCTTGGTTAAATATATGTTCAGTGTCCATTGTTGTCAAAATTGTATACTATCGTTAGTTTTAAATGTACTAGTGTAACGTTAGCCCATCAGCTATAAGTTAACAATTATTCATTCCCGGGAAGGTGTACGTATTATTTCATGTGAAGTATCTTTTTAATAGCATTTCGATAACTTTGATTGTGTTTTGCGTAAATGAGTGGATTCAACGCACCTTTGAGAAGCAAAAAAAACCCTGACAAATTGCATGAACCATTGACAATATAAGACCAGGTCTATCAGAGGTGAGATGCAGACACGTGCAGATAAGAAAACACGGCACCCAGCAAACATAGAACGTTACAACTATTTTGAAAAACATTTTGGTAATTTTGAATTCTTGATGTGTATTT
Source organism: Urechis unicinctus (assembly GCA_034190875.2). Lineage (NCBI taxonomy): Eukaryota > Metazoa > Annelida > Polychaeta > Xenopneusta > Urechidae > Urechis > Urechis unicinctus. The sequence goes on from CM067342.1 coordinate 7,728,652, forward strand.
ACTTGAGCGGTTGTACTGCTTGCACCAGCTGGGATTATCGGAGAAGATACAGCATTTTTCTTCCATGCAACAATACAAATTGATAAGTGCAGCAAAAACGATATAATGATCATGATCATTGCAACCATTATAAATGCATAGGCTACAAAAGCTGGTGGATGAACTAGGTAAGTGAAGCAAGCAACTCCAGGTTGCCAAAGATTCCATCCCAATTAGAGGTATCGAATATAAAAAAAAACGGAAAGAGACCAGAGACATACACAATTTTTGACTGCATTGTTTTCAGTTACATTTGCATAATACCTCAACGACCCACCAACAGCAATGATTCGTTCAATACTAAGCAACAGAATTCCACTCAGTGAGGTCAGCATGCTGACCATTACCGCTGACAAACACAATACGAAGCTGTATTTAGCATTAGAAGCGAATTCGAGACCAGCAAGGGTTTTATTCAATGTGGTATAATATAAGCCGGTTAGGAATGTCATGATATCACACAAACACAGGTTCAGTATAAATATATTGATTGGAGTGCGCAAAGATTGTGTCGTTACAAATGCTGTGATAACCAAAACGTTCCCAGGAATTATTGGCAGATAGCACAATATGTGCCAAACATATACAGGTAAATACCATGACATGCATAGATCCTTTCTGTTGATCACTCTCGGCGGATCGATGGCCATAGTCAAGTTCACTATTTGGAACGTAGCATCAACTGAAGTTGTAAAAGTGTCGCCGTAAGTTTGGTATTCTTGCGTGCCAAAAGATGGGTCACATGCCATAGCCTGGATAGTCCAGTAAGTGATGACGAGGAGAAGGAAATGAGGTCCACCTACAACATAAAACTTTAAAACAACAGCCATCAACATTGTTCGGGTAAGAGTATCAATACAAACAATCATTCCGCTTTTTTGTCGTGCGAATTAGGAGCTCACCTTTGCTTCACTTAAGTATCATCTCTAACACAATGCTAAACCAACTTTTCCTCAGTATTGGCAATTTAACGAAGGGGTACTGTCGTCAGTCAAAATGGAACGACTTGATGCAGTAAAGACGGAAAATTCAGATGGCCGAACACGTTAGAGCTCATAATATATGTATATATATATATAAATAGATAGATAGATCTATAGATACATATTTAGATATATATGGATAAAGAGAGATATATAGAAAGAGAGAGATAGAGAGAGAGAGAGAGAGAGAGAGAGAGAGAGAGAGAAAGAGAGGGAGAGGGAGAGAGAGAAAGAGAGAGAGAGAGAGAGATATTATAGATCTATAAGGATATAGAGATAGAGAGGGAGAGAGAGAGAGATATACAGAGAGAGATATACAGGGATAGAGAGAAAGAGATGTCTAGAGAGAGAGATGGATAGAGAGAGAGAGAGAGAGAGAAAGAGAGAGAGGGATAGTCTCTCTGTGAGAGAGAGAGATAGAGAGAGTCTCTCTCTACCTAGAGTATCTCTCTCTTCTCTCTCTCTCTCTCTCTCTGATATCTCTCTATCTATCTCTCTCTCTCTATATATCTATCTATCTCTCTATCTCTCTAATCTCTATCTATATATATATATATATATATCTAAATACATATCCTAGGGGATGTCTACTACAAAATAATTCGAAGACGAATCTCCTCATTCAGCAATAAACTTGGCGCTAAAGTTCCCCATTTGTATTGGATATCAATGCAAAGGAAGCGAAGCAGTGTTTGCAGAAGCCGAACCTATGCCTTATATTCGCTGTACCTTAATAACTATGCGGACCGTTGTGTTCATCAGCCAGGTAAACAACCGTCTGTCTCTAGCCTCGCTATCTGTCTACTGTGGTGAAGTCCGGTTTTGTTTCCGGTGCCCTACATTTATTTCCTTTCTAACGAGAGCTTCGAATCCCACTGCAGCTCCATCATCTGTTTCTAATTTGTCCTCTGCATTCTGCTGTTATCCTCTGGCTGGGTAAAAGCAGGATGCAGTTACTTTGCGGGATATATGCGTTTGTGATCGGTTAATCTGCAAGCAGAGCGACTGATCTTCTCTGGTTATAAAATCTTGTTGACGTACGAATGCATAGGCACATAATCTTATCGGGAGTACTCCCGTAGTCAAGCTGACTATCATCCTTTAACAAGCGACTCAATTTATTTCCTCGCCTAATGATATAAATATTTAAACCAATCAAAGCTTCACCAATATCGTAAAAATTAGGCAACATTGCGAATTACCTCATAAGTCATAGAATGATCAACCATCTGCTTGGCTGCGATTTTTTGTTGTACATAATGCACAGGGTGCATTTTAATTGAGACGCATTCCCATAAGAGACACATTAAAAATAATATATGTGGGGTCGGGGAAAAGGTAACAAGTACTAGAGATATTAGAATCGAAGGGGAAAACTTCAATTCAATTTTTACAGTTAATTTAGTGTGAACCCCAAATAAATTTCCAAAATTGAGAGCCAGTGTGCCTTAAGTTATATATAGACGAGCTGATAACAACGATTACTTTAATGTTCAAGGTGCAAAACTTAGTGTCATAAATTAGTGATCAAATTTCTTTTGAACAACGGTCTATTATTCCACATTATGCATGCACACGCTCACGTCATCCAACCCCACCCCCACCCCCCTCTCATCTCTCCTCCCCAACCCCTTGCTCTCGGGGGAAGGCCAGCAAACAACGTTATGATAATCAGTTTGTCATAACGTAATGGTCGGTGATTGGGTCGGGATAGAAGGGCAGTTTTCAAATCTTGGCTATGACCCTGATTTTTATGGAAAGTATATATTGCTCAGAACACTTCATCAGAGATTACAATCCACATTCGGCGGCTAAATTAAGAATAAAATAGCACGCTAATAAGTTCCTATACATCGAAGACTGATTAATGGCTTTGATATTGTGTGTACCGATGTATATTAGTTTAGACTAAGCAACTGCATTATCATCGTCAAAATGGTGGCGTTAAAGGTCGACTGAATAATTGTTATTGTTAACGAGTACAGCATAATCGTTCTTTCAGAAAACTTAAATGCATTACATTGGCCAACAAGCCGTGATTATTTGATATGTGGATCTGGAATCTTATTTCCACTCTATGACACGTGATCAATGAGCCAATTGAGTCCAGTAATGATCCTGTCACTGGCATCAATCATCAGTTACCTTCGGCGCAGCTTGAGAACCAGGGTAATATATTAGGCTGATTAACCTTCTCAAGCCTAGCATATATCTTCTCATGAGCTTGTCGTTTGTTCGGCGAGCTTGAACGCATTACACCCTGGGCTACAGTGTAATTGCGTTATACATGCCACATATATACATACATATAACCGCAGAAATGACAGTTTCCATGGCGACATTTCGCTGATATATTATGGCAAATAAACATTCGAATGTACTGCACAATAGCAGTTATCTTCACAGCCCGGATAATTGTCTCCATTTTTTAAAAGCGCTAAACTTTATAAGTAAACATTTGACACTAATTGCTGTGTACTGTATCATAACGTATGAATATACGTGGCGATCGTGTAACAATAATGTTTCAGAAAAACTGTGTTTAAGATTTGTTTGGGGTGAGAGTTGTACAGGTACTTTTTAGGGGTAGATGACCCACTCTGGAATATTGAAGTATTACAGACCGCAGCCACTTGCCTGCTGAATATTAAAAGTAGAATAGTAAATGTGTGTAATGGCGTGAGGACCTGCGACCCTCATCATTGGGCCATCTGTAATCAATTATGATTATGCCTCACCACTACTTGCAGCTCTTGCGTAGCCAAAGAAAAGAGTAGGATATGGTTCCAAAGCAATAGTTGGTTGAATATGTATTACACCTTTAAAAATAAAAGTGAAATTAACTAAAACAGATGGGCGGCTAGGGTCGTTGGGGATGATATGTATATAGTAAACCTCAAGCAATTGGTTCTATACCTCAAGCGGGCTAAACCTTCAAATTGCTGATTGTGGTCAGAAGTGCTCCATCAGTTATCACCTACTATATGACCAACTCAGAAACTGATACTGATAAATTTGGAAGCTTTAGCTATGTTAATGAAAGAGTATATTGGTGTCCATGTACGTAACCATGCCATGATAAATCTATTAACGTGCGATAGATTAATTGTAGAAAGATTCAAATCGACCTTGGCATGCATAAAAGACCCATGGGGGTATATGAGGCCACACCGCCAGATCATTTCTGTGCAGATTATTAAAAAAATAGACCTATACATATATCTTATCTGTATGTGTTTGTCATGTAATTAAATATCCAGCGTTACATGGGTCGGAGGTTGTGCCTTCGATTATCGCCCTATACACTGCTATGATTGATTGACACTAGGCGAGAATGTGATGCAAATTTAGCATGCATCTGCTGTATTATCATGAATACCATCTTATTTGTCATTTATCATCTGCTAGGGAGCATTCTAACGCGCGATATCCAAAGATATTCATAGTTATAAACATGATGTTGATACTTTGGCATGTTAATGTATAATAAATGACTAGTTGCGAGTAAATATTTCAAAGATCTCCGCTAGCCCATACATTGGCTACACGCGTTTGAAATATAGGTCAACCTACTTTATTTCACTAATTGGTGCTGCGAATCAAAGAGTAAGTTATGTTATGACTCGAATCTAATTTACGTATGTCAGAGCGATTGGATATTGTTAGATGGTCACGTTTGTTGACCTTCACAGCGTCGGAATATATCGAGTGGTTGGGTGTCTGACTAAGCTATTCCTTGAGTTGATAGACACCATTGACGTACCGCATATTTAGACAGAATGAGTATTGCAAGGAAGATTGAACCGGGGACACCTGGCATGCTACTGCCAATTTTCAGCAGAAAAGGCTTCCTTTGCAAAATGCATTAGACTTATGTATGACGGACGGAATCGATATTGGAATGAACAGCTTCTTTCAATGAATATAGTTACTTGCTGCCGATTAAAAAGTTCAAACATTTGAAACCGGCTAATAGACAGTGTTCACCACTTTATATCGATAATGTCGTGGTGAGAATTATGGTCTCATATTCGTCCAAAACCTTATATGCCATATAATGATTTTCAAGGGGTAAGAGCGGATATGAATTTACATTTAAATATACATAATTACATATTATAATAAAGCTGTATATGTTTTTTTTCCTGGCAGTATTGATTGCGTTGCCGATAGCACATACCAATTAATGACAGCGATACACATATCGATTTATTTATTGAATGTCGTGCATTGCACTCAATGACATAACACTAATCACGTTAAAGAAATAATGCAAGAATCAAATATAATTTGCCCATGCCAGAAGGATGGGTATTGTTTACCTTCATAACCTTGGCAAATATCAGTAAAGATTGAGTTTGTTTTGCCGACCAAACATTTGCTGGTGTTGATAGGCACTATAGAAGGATAAATAACATGGTAACGCACACTGTGGAAAGTTGACAGATTATTGTATCGCTGATCTTCCCCTGAACATGATAGATTCAACGGGAATACCTGATGTCCAACAAACAATTTATTTGCTTCCTCCTGCTTACGAATTATATATGAATCGCTAGGCGAAATCAGAATAAATAGCTGGTTTTATTGTGGTAACTTATTGTTGCTTAAATAGTATTCTGAATCGGCTGGTGAACAGTCTATATACATAACGTAAATAATGCAAACGGAATCATGGATTTCTGCATGGTTTTCACTGATAGATCATTGTATCAAAGAACACCCCTGTAAATGATTCATTGAATCTATTTGATCTATTGTTAGCATTTATAGAGTTTCATTTGAAACTGCGGAGAGTCGTCAAAAACCTTATCAATCATTTCCAGATTACAACATCAAATGGTGTGAGATCAGGTTACAGTTTCAAGGGTCACGCGAGCGATGTGTTGCACTTAAAGGCATCGAATGAAATGACGAGCTCAACATTTTGAGAGACGCTTAAGCTGCCGGCCTAAAACCATCACTCCTCCGATACATATAGAATATCGCCTACAGACACGAGATGACCATTTTTTTGTTGCATTTTGTATTTAGTGTGGTTGATTACAATGCCCATACGTAATAAATTAATAAAACTGCCGACATTTGCTTGATGGGAATATGGTTAAGATCTGTACACGAAACACTGTTTTCACTTCTCAATACATTTCGCTCAGTTTTGTTCTTAACTCCCCTATAGACACAATCATAAACATTTAGCATACCAATACTTATATTATCCGGTAATTTTATTTATAAGCAAATCCCAACTTTGCATGCATTATGATATATGAATACAGTAAAAGCTTGCGATATTGATTACTCATAAAACTATCGATAAATGTATATATGTGAAAGATTTGAATTCATTTGGACAACAGGTCACGGTGATTATCTAGTTGAACTGAAAAGACACCCTTCAGGTGTAAATGCATCCTTTGCTATACCTTACTAAGTTAGTGCATACAACATTTTTGGCATTTGTCTATGTTTGGCTGATTATCTAGCTGATAAATGCGTACATAATTTGTTAACATCATTAATGAAACACTGAGTAACTGTTGCGATAAAGCTACACGAATGAAGTTTTGTCAAACGAATATGCGACGTCGGTTACCCATTTACAACCAAATGAATTTTTGGCGGTTTTTGCGATTTTTTTTATTTACTTCCGTTTTTATGTAGTTGCTACAACAACTCATTTATACTTGTAACCGGGAATACTAAATCACCAAAAATCTAAAGATTAATGTGCACTAACAGCAGCCTCTGAACTTTGATAACAAAAATATTCTAATGAAAAGCGAGCTGGACCAGTAACTACGCAAGCGCAAAACTACTAATTTCCGGTATTATCGCTCATACTCCACCCTTCGCAGCCTCAGTTAAATCATGTTTTCACTCGCAAAATAAAACATGGGCACGTTCAGTAGCTCAAATGAGAAACCTGTTTGCTAAGAATTGGTTGGATTACTATTTGGGTTGGTTTGAATGCCACTACAATAAGATATATACCATTATTCTTGAGTTCGCGTTTCCCGTATCATATATTGTATATTAATAACAGTTCCTGTTATGCGCTTTAGCAATCGGTTAATTACTACACCTAGATCGTCCTTTTGCTTCATAAAAAAAGCCCGGATAAACACACCGCTCCAAAGCACTGGATTAACTGCAAACGCATGGGGTCTAAATCATTTCACTAATAAAAAGCCACATTTCCCGCTTTGTGTTTCATCTGCAGCAAATCAACCACAACGCACTGGGCATTGAAAAGCAGCATCATTGAATAGGAGAAATGAATGAAGATAGGTTGCCTTCAGAAACGAATGCCATGGCTAATGGCTTATTGACGCATGGCAATTAACCTTTGAAAAGCAATCCCCCAATGTCGTTAGAGCATTGAAAGTACGCGAATATAATCCATTGATTGCATAATATTAGCTCAGTTTACATGGCAAAGTGACGACAATGATTTCTGATGGCAGCTCTGCGGTTAAGCCAACATCCAATACAATTGCGACACAAAGTCACAAGCAAATTTTAAAACACCCTTATGATTAAAATGTGGCTATTATGTGGAAATAAATGTATATTAGGAATATATTTATTCAGACAATAGAGACGGGATGGCGATGACAGTAACACTATCTCCAAAAGATAACTCGTAAAACTGTTGATTGTAGTCATTTTATATCTATACTCAATTAAAACTTGTTGGTTTAGCACCTATCTATTTGTTTTACGCGTGTTGATTTAGGAAAAGCAAACGGCTTATGGTAATCATCCGCACGCATTACAATATATACCGTCTTCTATTGTACAGATCACGATTATAATAGTAACTATGGTAATTATAGTGATAGATAGAAAAATAGCATCATTAAGATTTAATAGAAAAAGGTACATTGTTACTTTATTGTCTGCGTGATTCAGTTAATCGAATAATGATGCAGTGTTGTGCTTAATATATTGTTCTCGTGTAGAATTTATCTTAGATGTGTATGTATTAATCTGTTTCAACAGACGGTTGACAATAGTGCGGAATAAATACGGAAAAAAAGCTCGGTTCATATTTTTCAAAACGTAGAAATATTAATGGCAAATATCCCAATCTGCCATATTCTTCGACGATGATTTAAAGATATCCGATTGAAGATATTTTTGTAAATGTAATCTCTACAACAATGATACATTTGACATGTAAATTCGTGGTGCGATGGAAGGAGAAAAAAATGGGCAACCTACACAAACAATCAACAAACTGGAATGGGATAATTAGGATTATCGGATTGAACTGCGCTATGAAAAAAAATCTTGCTATCGGTTTCTTTGCTTAGGCAGCACAAACACATCGCAGCAAGGGTTGTGTCGGCTACATTATCATTCTTAAAGAATAAGTAATATACAGACCTATAATTATTTGTACATAATTACTTACTTACTACAAACGCCTACCAAAAGGTGCTCTTAACTCAATTCAAGGCTGCCATACGATTATGTTAAGATATATTTGATGACACCATAGTGATCCAGAAAAATCGAACCGCCAAAACGTTCAGGTGAATGGGACAATAACATTGCATCCATATCAGTAAAAACACGCATATAATGAGTAGACTTCAGTGACCAATGGTTTGTAATTGGGATTTGAGTTGTTAGATGACTGATGGCCAATAGAAAATATTTCTTACTACCCTACCAAGCCTGGTAACGACACGGGACGACTTAAGCAATTACAACTGCCATCAATAACGCATCAAATGACACGTGAACAACCTATATTTTGGTCATCCTCTGCAGAACGCAGTTATTCATACCACTCTATCGAGGTCGTAGGAATCATTAATTTGTATTAACGAAATGGTAGCTTATAAAGATTGTTCATAGAGATGAATATGTAGTTCGTCCGAAATAAAAGTGATCACTGTGGATATTGCAGACAAAACTCGCACCAACTTTTTTCAAATGTCATCCCATTAATGTTGGCTGATAATTGGGCCAGCTCTGCTGTTCGTCGCGTTCCCTGAGATAGTGGTTTGTTACGGCAACGGTTTTGTAATCAATGGCAATTGCGAAGAGGAAAGATGATAAATCCTGTCTTGAATGAGCCGAAAAACATAATTAAGTGCTGATTACAGGCCAAATTTAGATTTTGGCATAGATCATGAACATAATTGTCACTGAGAATGACGGAGCATGACTAGTGGAAGGGTTTCCAGGGGTAATGTTGATGGTATAGCGCATATTTACTCATCTACATTGACTAAGCATGAACTAATATAAATAACAATTGTAAAATACTGGTACCGGCTGATACAATATTCGTCTACTAAATAAATATCATAAACTGAAAGACAAAATGATAATGCCGTACTATAATCGCTGCTTCAACTGGCACTTCAATTCCAGCATCACATTGTGTCATTGTCATTTGCTTTGTGCACATCATGGCGACGCAGTTAAAGCTTTCATCAGTAACTTATTCTTACAATGGATAATCCCATCTGACAGGATGCTATAAACATCAAATGCACCCAGGTGACCGCACAGGACCGGATGAGACAATTACAATTAAGAATACTTCAAAGATACAAGGATCGTCATTCATGTCGGGATGAGAGGACACGGAAACATGAAAGTTAAAGGCTGGCCTGTATGTATGGATACCATTGACAGACACAAGCAGACAGCGACAAAGATGGCCAGCCAAGATGAAACACTGCATATCAAACTCAGGAATATGACAATATTTTAATGTAAACGTAGGGCTGGATCTTTGTAGG
>CM067342.1:7743438-7748438 GCA_034190875.2 Urechis unicinctus
TTTATGCATCGTTGCGGTATTATGCTATTGTGACTGAAAACAATGCAGTCAAAGTTTGCGTATGTCTCTGGTCTATTTCCATTGGTTTGTATTCAATACCTCTAATTGGGTGGAATCATTGGCAACCTGGAGTTGCTTGCTTCGCTTACCTTGTTCTACCATCAGCTTTTGTAGCGTATGCGTTCATAATGGTTGCGATGATTATGATCATTATATCGTTTTTGCTGCACTTATCAATTTGTGTTGTTGCATGGAAGACAAATGCTGTATCTCCTCCAATAATCCCTGCTGGTGGAAACAATACCAACGCTCAAGTAAACACACATCAAGAATTCAAAATTACCAAAATGTTTTTCAAAATAGTTGGAACATTCTATTTTTGCTGGGTGCCGTATCTTATCTGCACGTGCCTGCATCTCACCTCTGAAAGACCTAGCATTTTATTGCTAATAATTCATGACATTTCTAAGAGTTTTTTGGCTCTCAACGAGGCATTGGATCCACTCATTTACGCCAAACACAAGCAAAATTATCGAAATGCTATTAAAAAGATACTTCACATGAAATAATACGTATGCCTTCATGGAAATGAATAATTGTTAACTTATAGCTGATAGGCTAAAGTTACACTAGTACCTTTAAGCTATCGATGGTATACAATGTTGCCAACAATATATACAATGAACATATATTTAACCAAGACATTCTAAACGGCAGCGTAAACTTCATAATTACCATATTAATAAACACTGTAGAAATAAAGGATTGACATCATATACGCCGGTTCATAATGCATATTTGCCACCATTTCAATATCAATTTTGTTTGTAAATTTTGGATTTTGCCTGATATGTGATGGACAAGAATAACGTGTGCTTCATAACACTTGACATTCAGGATACCTAATATCCTGTATCACCACATTGTTTCACAATCTTAATGGTCAGCTTGTACAGTCGTTGTGGTTATTGGTGGATGATTTTGGATGTCAGCTTATAACATGTCGATATTATTATAATATGTGTTGCAGATGAATAAATGGTGTTTCTTACCATGAGGCACAGATCATTCGTTTTAATGTCATAAGGTAATTTAAGTGATGGGACAATCTATGACGAATAGCTCATTTTGAATAAATGGTCCGAATTGATGTGATGATAGATAAAGTATTAAGCTGTTCATGCTACCGCAAGGTCACGTGTGCTCATCCGTAGAATCTGCGTACAGGCAACTACAATATAACGTCTAAAATGTCTTGTGATAGTGCAAACCTGAGTTAACGTGCGTTATTTTGTTTTGAACTAACACATTTATGCAACGTTGGAGCAATGTCTACAATGTGCTGCTAAGAGGTGGTGTATGTATGACATCACAAAGTTGTATGTCCAAGGTTTTGATCAGGTTATACCACTGTGACGTCATATTAGGGAGAAGTAATTAAATCCAAATATTCCATTTCATCTCTCTCTACCCAACCAATCTATTCTAGTTTGTATCAAAGAAAAGGCATTTTTTGCGTGTCTCAACGACAGAATCATTTTGACAACAACAAAAACATCTGCTTGCGTGCGAGGAATAGTTTTGAATATGCTTTGATTGCATTCGTTTGATTACCGTGGCAGCCTCGCTACCTCCAACTTCCGCTCTGTTATATGATGTTTTTCATGGTACAATGTAAACCGTCATGACAGCAAACGCTTCAATGTGACCCAACGCCCTAACATGGTCGGTTAACTAGCAGCCACTGCAGCAAGCGTAAAGTAATCAATTTTGATAAAACAATGATTCGATCCTCATTACTGCACACGCCCACTGCATTGTCAGAATATAACATGGCCGATTAAGTAATATGTGAATGCAGACGAGGCTGGCTATACTGACATCAACGATGCAGCACAGTACCAATTATACTTGCGTATCTTTTTTCACTATCAGCAGGGCACTAGAGACTCCAATTGGTGCGATATTTCTATTATCTTCCTAGAACATTAATTAGTGTGAGCTAGTGTCTCGCGTTCTTATGATTTAAGTAGCTTATATTAGCTTTCATATTATCGGATCTTTTGGATTGACAGATTGGCTTTATGGTACTAACGAGGTATATAAAAGTACACTACAATTTAAGATGTATATTGTTGTGAAAAGTTTCACTTATAAGCATATTCTTTACCCCGATGTCAGCGTCGAGGGAGGGCATGCGTGAAACACATGATGTCATAATTGCTAAAGCGGAAGAATCTCATGCAGTATTAAGTTGTAGGTGTTAAAACATAATGTTCAAAACAAATATACAGGAGAAAATTGTTCCCACAAGGCTTCGGTCAAATTATTAAACAGCGAACGACACAAAATCCGATTACATCTTTACATGAAACTTCATATTTAGTCTCTATATTTCGAAACAAAATAGTCTGTAAAGAGAAACAGATATTAAGTCACTGTTATTTCTAATCCAAACCAAAGCATGTGACAATGTATCCGGCTTTACTATACAATCTGATTGCTGCGTATTCCTGCAGAATATTTCGAAAGCCGATGAATTTCGAATGACACCACAGTGACCTCATTTTGCGGCAATAATCGCTCTAGCATTCTTTCGCTTACTGTATTATGTTAGTAAAAGGCAAACGAATGACAGGATGCGCACCAAATAAATGAGCAGCTTTGCAACAAAGGGAGCCACATCGTGCGGCTTTCGGCTTTGAGGAGCGGCAATAATGATATTTAACATGATGAGGACATTTATTCAATAAACAAGTTTCTCTTATTGTAAACAAATCAATCCTACATGTATAACATCATTTTATAAATGTGGGAATGTTCAGCATCTTAAGCAAGCAATATTCAGGTGCTCTTGTGTGCGTTCAAAGAACAAAAATAGAATTGATTGGATTCATGTACCCTATTGATTCAGAAAAGAATTGATAGATAGATCTGCATTAAACATTGGTTAATAATGATGATTTTCGCACTGTTAGTGTGGAAGTTATCATATAAAACCGCATTACGCTTTTCACCCAGCGAGAAGACGTGTCAGCACATTAGAGCTGCGATCTGTGTTCATTCATCTTGGTCAACTATAATGTGCATATCGGTTTAGAAAAAAGACTGCCAGCAAATTATGCGCTCTGCCTTCAAAGCAGCTATCGAAGCATCTATCGAACATTCTCCATCACATAAACACTGTGTTGCTGTCTCTCAGGGTGTCAAAACAGTTGATGATTATCTGGCCACTGCAGCATTGGAATAATCTAGTAAGGCATCTTCATTCTGTCTTGCACCTGCAACCAATATAATACTCCCAATAGAGTAGGGCTATCTATACAGGTATTTATGTCATTCTTTAAATATATAAATTTTGAAAATGACTGCGTCCAAATTACCAGTGATCAACAGCAAGTAAATGTTTTGATTCTTGACCTTATTGCACACAGGATAACGCCCAGCATTCTCTTCTGACACCCCAATTACAGACACTGCGACATTTGTGTTTGCATGAGGAAGTAATTGTACCAAACGCACTTCCCGCTGTAACAATAAATAAAGACACCTGCGTTGAACGTTATATCACCTAACACATCATTTTCAATGTATGTTTTCCTTTGATATCAGTAACCTGATGCAGATCAAAATTATCAAATTGCAATTAATTAGGAACAGAGTGATAGTGAATACAATATTGATTACAGACCTACCACTGGGGCAGTTCAAGAAGATTTCTTGATGACATTATATTACTTATGGCAATAAAAATACCAACCCCGTTGATAACCACTGTCAAAAGGTATGACTGATCTTGTTTGCAATTCATGTGCTTTTCGGCTGCATACATAACTTATCAACCAATTAAGTATTTACAGTTCATTTTACGGGCCACTCGTCTTTTACCAGAGCCGATTCCCCTTGGCCAATGCTGGCTACTGTATACCAGAGCCAACATTACCAATGTATAATGAATGTAGCAGTAGAGACACCGGGTCCCACACTAACAATATCAGCGATTAAGCTAAGATATTCCTACGTAACACATCTAACCTATATTATTTTTTAGATGATGTTACTTGTTTTCATAATCGCATTAAGCTGCAGTTTATATTATTATATCAATATGACGTCAATAGTGACCAGTTAATCGTCATGTGCTTATTATTTGATGCATTGGGTTCTTCAGAGTGTATTTATACTGCCGATTACAACATTGTTAGTACAAACTGGATGATCAAAAACCGTACCCCTTATATCTTTCTGTTAATCAATTATTACAAATTTACTGTGCTGTAAGTTTTTATTTCCTATCTGTATTAGCACCATATACCAAATACATTGTGTAATGAATAGTTGACAACTTTCATTAATTAAAAATGATTTACACAGTAGGTGTTCCTCAACCCTACCTTGAATGGTCATGGGGTGGCTAATCTAATTTTTTTAGATATAGACATATAGATAGATATATATATATATATATATATATATATATATATATATATATATATATATATATATATATATATATATATATATATATATAGATACCCTTCTATCTCCTCTCATATATATATTTATATCTATCTATAGATATAGGATATCTAGAGATATAGGAGATCTATCTCTATAGAGAGATCTCTATCTCTCTAGACATATATCTCTATACATTTAGAGATATATATAAGAGATAGGGATATATCTCTCTATAAATCTCTATCTATCTATCTCTCTCTCTCTATATCTCTCTCTCTAGATATCTCTCTCTATATCTTTCGAGCCTCTCTCTCTCTAGATCTCTCTATAGAGATAGGGAGATCTCTCTAGGACATAGAGATCTCTCTCTCTATTCTCTCTCTCTCTCTATCTCTTATTTCTGATCATCTCTCTCTCTCTCTAGAGGATCTCTCTCTATATAAATCTCTATCTATCTAAGATCTCTACAGATATCCTCTCTAGATCTCTCTATATATTTATCTAAATCTCTCTATCTCTCTCTATATATATATCTATCT
>CM067342.1:7753438-7840938 GCA_034190875.2 Urechis unicinctus
GGTAGCGTTTTGCGATCTAATTCTATGTTGTAGATTAGGTTCCGCTTTAATTGTGACTAGGTGTATTTGATACGCGAATGAGACATAACTAACAGAAAGATTGACAGGTATCAGAAGTCCCATATCTCATCAGGCTTAACTTTGTGCAGATTGCCAGAAGCAGAATGCTTCAAGTCCGTACGGCGAATAGCTGCATGAATAGAACACACACTGAATTACCAATTTCAGGTAATTCCGATATTAATTTGTTATAGCATAAAACCATCACCGTATGCTGGGTTGAATAGAATAGTGTAACTCAACCAAAGTATGTTTTGCCTTTCACAGACTCTTCAGCAATGCTTGGTAATAATGAGCAGTAATAATTACTTATATCATAATGTTACTAAGATAGGTCTATACAAATGTTGCCTACCATCAATTATTGATGAACATTTGAGATACACTTCAGTTTTCTATTGGCGTCTGACGGCAGTCATATCCTGCCTTTTTTTGTATCGGTCTGTGGTCGCTTTCATGGAAAAGATTAATTACAATCCAAGTAAGGGCATCCCGGATTCGAGATATCTTTTTCCTTACGAACTTATTCGTTGAAGGCAATCGCGTTGGATGAATAATTGCACATCACAACGTGCTTGTAGAGCCATTATGCAAAGCCGGGTTCGAAATACAGGGCCATCAAGGTCAAACGATGTAATATTGATAGCTAGATTGCAAAGTGGTTCATTAGTTTGATGCACCTTAAACCAGCTGTTTGTGTATTCTGGTAAGATAGCTTCATTCCATTACTGCAACAAATTTAATGCTCTCAAAACAGGATAGTGATGCATTGATAGCACGTTGCGATTATCACACGAACCATAGTATCAGATACAGGGATATGTTATTTTTGTCGCACAGTCGATAGCTTTAGATTCATAATAGTATGACTAGATGATATATATCAATGTCGACTATTCCATAGCCGTGCTTTGTTTTCCAGAGAAATGAACTGATCAGAAAATTCTTAAATCGAGTCACCAATTAATATAGAGCATCAATATACAGACGCCGGTATGGCATAACGATGTTGTTCTGTCCACATGAGCTAATTGATCCTTAATAATAAAGGTCAGTAGTTGTTATGGTTTGCAGTTAATATACTAAACACACGTTAGAGAAATATTGACCCAAAACCAAGACAAAACAAAGAATTCGAGGTTTCAAGACAAAATAAAGAAATGGATTGATGCTGTAATGGGTTTATACTGTGAATGTTCGTCACAAACAACTTGTATTCATGGAACGATTTACACCGACACTACAGCTTTACACAGTCATGTGCGGGGATATCTGGGTAGCATTTATGTGGGTTTTCTTTGTGCGGTCGCGTATTAATTGCATATACATCTATGAATAAGATAGTGACCCCAATGACTTTTAATTTGCCATGTTTTAATAAACAATCGCCGTTTAGTACAATTATTGAAATATAATAATCGAGAATATTCAATTTTTTATACTGATCCAACGAAAATACATACTGATAAAAGTTCCGCGACTTAAACTGGGCATGATTACACCATTTGCTGTAACGATAGACAATCCGGTTGCAATGCGATTGGTATGCAAGCGAGGCCAGCAAGGAGCATCAGAGGTTCAGCTGCTAGATAATCAACAAAATGGGCTTTATTTGGGGATTCCATAACAACGAATTGAGTATCAATCTACTCTTCTTCATAAACAATTGAATACTTTCTATAAATAATCCATTAAGCAGTTTGAACGTCTACTTGAACGAGTCGGACAGAATATGGCAGTGTATGCACGTATTGTTTTATATGTGCTATTAGACATCCCCTTATAATACATTCTCATACTTAGTAGACCTCGCGTGCGGTTAATCTGCAATATCACAGGACTATTGTATCACAATTACTAGATTATCACCATTCATGATATGAGTAAAGTTGTGATAAATGTCCTTATAAATGTAAATCAAATTGATCAAGTAGGTATTATTGCAATCACTTTAAAACTGTCCCAATACACATGTTGGTACCCACCTAGCCAGTGGACGAGAAATGCCATAATATTATCTTGTTTATATATATATATTATAGGGGCTCAAATGAACATTTTCTTTAATAGGCATGATGAGCACATGCATATATCTGGCTGTAGTGAATAAATGCAGCTGTTGCATCTATATCTTAATAATATTTCCCAGAATTTATATAAATTGTCTACGCCGGAATCGGTTTTTCGACTTTTCAATGTGTTAATGTTATGTGTTTGATAGTAAAATATTCGTCCATATGACGTGTTCCCAGTGAATAATTGATGAAACGTTCAAAATGAGTACGTTGGCAACAGCTGTCAAGCATGCTTTACTCTTATGGCTCGGTATATTAGGCCATTGCCAATTTACTGTTGTCCAAGTCCAAGTCTGCATTGGTTAATTTTAGCTGTTTTAATACCTACGTGAACTCTAATTACTTTTATGAAGTTATTCTGCCTGGATTGGATCATTTCGTTGTTATGTTAGCTTAAATAACGCTGCTTGCGGCACTGCATTTGCGCCATTGCAGCATAAAAATATTGGACTCGTGCTTATATGATTATACCGGCGGTTTTTAAAATCTCAAAGAAAGGCGAGCAAATATCAATCTGTCTACTAGGCATGAGCTCTGTTATGCAAGGAGGTTTGGTATTGTATGATGTTGTTCTTCCATCTGGAAAAGCGATCTTTTTCCTATCTTAATCATTCAATGTCCCGACATATTCCACTGAATGACCTATTCGCGATGACAAAAGGTCCAAATTACGTGCGAGGCATAGACGAGGGGCAGCTTAATCCTGCTGCTGAGGCTGCTTCCTCAAGATCGTTTGATGCACCAGACAGCAGAGTAAGCGCGCAATATCTGCACATCGTTAATGTTGAAGGCATGCAACTGCAATTGACTGCCCGTCACCTCCCGCACCTACCACACACCTTAACGGATACTTGCATATATATGACATGTAAGAGACACATATATCTCAGCTCTTTATCAAACAAGTATGCATTGAACGCATACTATACGCTCGTCTCATTAACTCACGAACGACAAGAGCTATGTGACGTGATGGGGCACCCCTCTCAGGGACCTACGGGATCACTCAAGGTATTTTATTAGAATTACCTGAGCTAGTTAAAGCTTCTATCTAGCCTTAGCAACGGCAAGCAATATGCAAATGTGTTGAACAGGCTTTCACACATTTATCTTACATTTGGAAGTTACACATGTTTTTCTAAATATAACTTATAGTGCCAATCAAGAGTTCAATCAACTTATTATTCAATGTATTTTTGAGCAATGGTCAGGTAAGGTAAGGTAATTATGGGGTTGAACGGCGCACGAACACTTATTTGTAATACGACGCCTCGAAAGGTTGGATGAATATTAAGAGATAAGTTTGACCTGATTGAGCAGCCGCCTTTTAGGATAAATGGGCAAAAAGAGGGAAGCAATCAAAGAATAAAATGTGAACGATCATTTTAGGGCTTGTCACCAACAGCCGATTGACCGGACAAGGCCATTCCAGCTACTCGTCTCGGTGATATCCAGGACAAAGAAGTGTGTTGCCGATACGGAACCCATAAGGACCTCTCCAGTCAACCACCAAAATCCCACTGCCCACAGAGTCACAACCCGCAGCCATCAGGTTGCCCCTATTAGCTGCCTTTAAGGACAGTGGACCTATTCTCTAACAGAAACTGTTTAAACTTTATGTTTATTTTATCTCGTTTTGAAGAAAAAAAACCATTGTTATCCAACTAATGTTGAGAGCTAACTTACTTGGTTTAACCAAATCACGATGCCACAGAGAATATTCAATGATGTACATCAAGACAAAGCATTGAGTTTTGCAATTCCATAAACAAGGGGCATTACTGTAACTACACTTATTGTCGTTGATGTATTTGTCTTTGCTATTTATCGACATTTGATTCTCCTTTACAGGGGATATCAAGACGTCTCAGCGTTTTACCCGGTTGGCCTTACAAGACCAGTAGTTAGAGAGGCTATTTCAGCTTGATTGGCCGCACGTTACCAGCTTACATAAAAAGTCAGCGTTAGCCGGTTCATCCCAACACAGTCGAATGTGTAATTTAAGTTCAATCACTTCCCTTCTTGGATAGATTCGTTGTTGGTACATTAAGCAGAATAAATTGGGATAGCGGTACGTACCCTTATCTGTGAACACGGTAACGAGCGCGAGACAAATCAACGCCACCTGTATGGCCAACATTAACATCCTCAAGGTTTATGGGAAGTTGACAACAGCTCCCTGAAACAATTGCATAGACGCGATGGCTGTTACCTCCATATTGAATTGTAACGTCCCGGAAGCCGTGTTTTCGCTTGATATCTTGATATACATTGTTTACTATCCCCCCCCCCCCCCCCCAGTCAAATAGGTTTGGGCAGCATCGACTTTTATATTGCATATTTTGGTATATTAGATTATATATCGGATAATTGCATCCAAAGAGTTGCTTATGGTTAAGTCGATGGGACAATATTGAAGATGCCCTTTAAAGCAGAAAAGACTTTACATTTGTTTTGATTACAGCACTGTCGAACACTTTTGTCATCTTAATTACCAAATGTTCGATACCGATCCGATCACATCGTCAACTTTCTCCTGTTTTCGTTGAAAAACCATCCCGCAACAAATCGTCACTACTGACGCAAGCAGTCTAATCTTTACATATAAGAAGCGTCTGGAATATATATAATATACAGACGTTGCACAATAATTGTGATATCCGCCGAAATCGGTTCATTTATCAGAAGTCTTCAGTAGCTGCGTTGCTTTATTGCGAAGTATCTATGGCCATTGCTCCTATATAACAAGATATAGAGTCGACGGAGAAAGGAATTGGCTACCTTCGTATACATCATCATCTTATTGCCTGCGCCGTTAGATATGCAATCTTCGTTCAGTGAAAAATGAATATGATAATTAGTCAGCCAATTTATTAAAGAAAAATTCACAATGTAACATCGACTATGTAACGGTTATAGTAATCACTAACAGCATTCAAAGACGAGAATGCAGACTGTTCTTCTTTCTTTTATCGGAATTAAACATTGGAAAACAACCACGCTTTTGTATGATATATTCAGAACAAAGTATCAAATTGCAAGCGTCATTGACTGGAATTCAAGGTATGCAGATTGTTCCGTGAATGTTTGAGGTTTTATTTGATTACAAATGCCTTGTCGCATTTCTAGTTTATCCATTTACACAATACTCGCGACATTGATATTACAAAACTTTAATTATCGAGGATATATTACCAAGGCTGAATTGATGCAGCACGAAACTGGTGAGTTATTTACTACTCAAACAAATTGAACGCACCAGATCTTTCAATCAATTCATACGTTCAACATGATGTATTTCATGCGGAGCATAGTTTCATATGGAAATTCAAAACAGGTGCCGGAAGCGTACAAACGCAGTCTTATAATTATTTGTTGTAGAAAGCAAATGCTCGAGACGTTACACTACGAAGCTATGCATACAGTTTGCTGCAGCAAAACACTATAAACATTATAACCATGCCTGCGAACAGCTTTGCATGCCGTTTCATTTTTAGCGCAGTCGACATTGTACAATTCCATGTCAAAGCTATTGTAATGCTGAAGATATCATTGAGATGACAATATATAGTGCAGTTATAAACCATGATGTCCTCTGCTAAGCAATGAGATATCTGCATTTAGCTCGGGCTAGATGAAGCAGTACCATTCGTCCGAGCAAATTTGAATAATTCCCTAAAATCATTTAGCTTAATTTCTTCGTAGCCTGACATTAGCATACATTAATTAACCAGGAGTCGTAGAGCGTCTATGTTTGTTTGCAAGGCGCCTAGTTATCGTTTGTGATCCGGCTCTTAGGTTAACGAAAACGAAGTACGGGCGAGAATAAATTAGATAATGATCTAGTTGGACAAGCATTTAATGACTGTATCCAATAATATGATGACAATGACATATATATATATATATTATATGTAGCGCATCGACATTGTTTATTCCATATTATATATATTGAAATGATAGAAGATATATTGAGATGACAATATATATATGCAGTTATAAACCATGATGTCCTCTGCTAAGCAATGCGATATCTGCATTTAGCTCGGGCTAGATGAAGATAGTATATATCCGTCTCGAGCATATTTGAATAATTCCCTCTAATCATTATCTATATATTTCTTTCTAGCCTGATATAAGCATGCTCTAATTAACCTATCTATATATAGCTCTATATATCTATTGCAAGGCACAATAGTTATCGCAGTAAAGCTTCCGGCGTAGGTTAACGAAAACGAAGTACGGGCGAGAATAAATTAGATAATGATCTAGTTGGACAAGCATTTAATGACTGTATCCAATAATATGATGACAATGATTGCTGGCAGCTTTAACAAAGGATATGTTGGTGTTATATATATATATATATATATATATAGATATATATATATATATATATATATATATATATATATATATATAGATATATCTCTATATCTATCTATATATATATATCTAGAGAGATATCTCTCTATCTAGATCTATCTATATATATCTCTCTATATCTCTATCTCTAGATATATATCTCTCTCTATATCTCTCTCTCTCTCCTCTCTCTCTCTCTCTCTCTATATATCTCTCTCTATCTATATATATCTTTGTCTCTCTAGATATCTCTCTCTCCCTCCCTCTCTCTCTATATATATATATATCTATCTCTATAATATATATATATATATATCTCGCTATATATATATATATATATATATATATATTAATGTACAATGCTACACAGCAGTCTAAAGCTTACGTCTTTACCTCTCATGTCACGATGTTGACTTACGGGCTTCAAAACTGCGTTGAAATAGATAATTGCTTTTTGGAAGTTGTACCAAAGGTCTAGGTTGCTTTCTTATGATTGGTAACAATATCAACATAATAGCAGCCCTCGCATATTGTCACAACGCTTGCTGCATGTCAAAATAAAGATACTGGTTCACGCGCAGAAAAGGCGATTATTCTTGTTGGATTTAAAAGCTATGGTCTAGTGAATGCGTCATTGCAGGTTTAATCCCATGTTTAAGTTTTATGCATCTATTTGGCACAGTGCAGATTCTCCAGTACTATAATGGTGATGTGCAACGCAAATGTATTTGACTATTACCACCATTACATCTTTGACCACCCGTTTGGGATCTCTGTTCAGACAGTGTTGGACATTTTTCATGTAACTTTTTTATCTGTGAATAGCTACACAACTTGGTTATCTTCAGTTACTTATGCACCGAGAAGCAGGATTATTCATATACCTCATGCCTATCGATACAATGAGGCCTAGTACGTTTTGTTTCTCGTCCCCGGGCTGATGCACTGTTTTGCTATTTGTACAACAATGGCGAATCTCCGAAGGCGAGTCGTCGTTACAATTGTGCGCTCGTTGGAAGAGGAATAAATACGCTGGCTCGTGGCTAGTTCAGCCTATTATTGGCATATTGAATTCGATGATGATTTAGCAGCCCTTCATATGCATAAGATTAAGCGTTAAATCGTCCAGTTTATGTAGGTATATATTTACTTAATCTCTCAAAGCACCTGATGTACGACTTTTTATTATAATACAATATAGATATGGTAGTAGCCTTGACTTGTTATACACCGCCACTGACTCACGGCTTATATAGATCCGCACAGCTGACGTGTACGCAGACATGCTGGCGGATACTTTGATACAAGCAATAATGATCCTTTCCATCCCTGGTTCAGTAATGCGAATACAAAGGTATTAGGAAAGATGAAAGATGAGTGTGTCGGTGTGTCAATCAAAAAGTATGTTCGTCTGCGACCAAAGATGTTCTCATTTTTTATGTCTGACGAGGGAGAGATTAAAAAGGCTGAGGGGATAAACAAGGTTGTAATTAAGACGCACATTCGCCACGCACACTACACAAAGAAGCAGTTACGTCTATGAAGGAACGCTAATTTTGTGATCCGAGCGGCCTATCATCTTGAACATGATTGTTTTTGGTTCACAAGTTGAAAATATGTATGTATTCTTAATACCGCGGATTGTTCGTAGTTAGGCGCAAGGTGACATTTTGTTATTTGAACATGACTTATTAACGGTAGGCATATAATAGCAAACATAAATTTTAATGCTATTTTATTATACCCTATATGCACATGGTGTTTTTTTCGCTGTCGCATATCCCTTGGCAAATCCGCTCCTGCATATTTCGGCTCTACTACACGCGATCGAATGGTAAGTGTTCACCGAAGCAAATTGGCTACCCAAGTGAGTAATGCGAGGAGACGAATGTGTCTAATTTCGCCATTACCTTATGTACTTTTATTGGTTGCAGTCATATTAAAAACACTGTTTATGTATAACAAAGAAAGCCATGCTAAGCATAAGCTGAGTCAGCTATTAGC
Source organism: Urechis unicinctus (assembly GCA_034190875.2). Taxonomy (NCBI): domain Eukaryota; kingdom Metazoa; phylum Annelida; class Polychaeta; order Xenopneusta; family Urechidae; genus Urechis; species Urechis unicinctus. The sequence continues at coordinate 7,761,943 of CM067342.1, forward strand.
TGCCGATATAGGTCAAATTACATGGCGGATCTAATGAATTAACAGTCCGTCAAATTCAATAAATCACACTGGCTGCAGGCCAAATCAATCTGCATGGGCCGCAGATTGACGAGTACTATTTTGCACCATTGAAGCAACAATATTCTATCAATACTGAAAACCCACTGTTTGCATTAACCAATAAAAAGCCCCCTAAAAAATCCTCTACGGTGTCATGTCTGCTTTGATATTATATATGTTTACCAATCAGCAATTGCAGCACTCAATAAACATACACTGGTTGATAAGGACCATTCTTGTTGCTTTATGGACAACAAGACTTTAATGCACTGACAAATACATTCGAATTGTCGGATATAGATGAACTATAACATAGTTAATTGTCTATTGTCTACCAGATGAAGCTTTAGCTATTTCCATGCGTCCATTCGTGTCTGTTAAGTGATGCTTGTATAAACAATGGGAGGATCCGAATGCAAGTTGCTGCATAGACTATGGGCAGAGTGGCTAATTTATTTCACTTGACCAACACAGCGATGCTTGTTCTTTTGTGGAAATGATCTTAACAGGCCTAAATAATTGTGTGTGAACATTCCAAAACAAAGCTACATTTGAGGTGAGATATGAGAACGGTTCGCAGAACATAGCATTTCGAAGAACCATCCAATATCGTGCATTATTATTAAAGAGCAACAATATTTGAGAATATATAAGTGTAATTGCTGTCAACATGTATGAAACATAAGCATCTGAACTATTTACCCATTTGGAAAGAAATGTGCCCCAGTGTCCAATGTTTGTTTTGCTTTTTTCCAATGATATGTTTCAAACATATTTGGTTGCAAGATCACAACAAAATCGAGAGAAGTATGATTTCGTGACGTAGACTTAGGCAGCTGAGGAATCACCTCATATCGTCTGATACACTATAACGACACCTAATGATAAAATAATAAACGCATGTCATAAATGTTCTAGCAAATAGTAATCTAGTTATTTATATCCGTAATATATAATTACCCTTCTGTCCTCTGGTACAGCGGCTTTCAATTTTCCTTCCCGATATGCACAATATATTCTCCGTCGCTCACATTAATCTAACTAGAAGAGCATGAAGACCGGCAAACGTTAAGTTGGAATCGGTCAAATTGTACTGCCCTGTTGTTTGTGAAGTCCTAGAAGACCCTGAAATAAGAATCGTACTAGCTTGTAATGAACGATTACGTCAATTATCAATGAAGCTTGGGTAACAGCTACCTAGGTACCTGTGAATATGACATTGTGTTAATATATAATACCACGAATCTTAGCAGGATTTCCAATTTATTTTTGCAATTTATTTCGGACGAAAATATTAATGATTTGCTATTTTGACGTTAAACCATCGCCATAATGTGCCGCTATTACCCCACTAGCCCCCTCCCCATGCACCATGAGCTTAAATTACTTTTTTATGTATCCTTGTCAAGATCACTTACCACCACAATATATCTGTTCTGACATTGCTTAAGTGTATACGAATAAGTTTGACTGTCTCTGAATCTCCTTATCAGTAACACTTCAACCCTCTAGTTTAAATAGATAAACTTGGTGGCTATAAACCCGATAGAGTTGCAGATGGAAGTATATATATATATATATATGAGATATATATATGTATAGATATATATAGGATAGAGATAGATATAGAGGAGAGAGAGATATATATAGATAGATAGAGAGAGATAGAGAGAGAGAGAGAGAGAGAGAGAGAGAGAGAGAGAGAGAGAGAGAGAGAGAGATCTCTCTCTCTCTCTCTCTCTCTCTATCTCTCTCTATCTCTCTATCTCTCTCTCTCTCTCTCTCTCTCTCTCTCTCTCTCTCTCTCTCTCTCTCTCTCTAGAGAGAGATATCTCTCTCTCTCCCTCTCTCTCTCTCTCTCCCTCTCTCTCTCTATCCTCTCTCTCTCTATCTAGAGATATATCTCTCTCTCTCTCTCTCTCTCTCTCTCTCTCTCTCTCTCTCTCTCTCTCTCTATCTCTCTCTCTCTCTCCTCTCTATCTCTATATATCTCTCCTACTTACCCCTAGCTACCATTTTGTTCAATATCCATATATACCACCATTTTGGGTTTTTTGTATGAAACACATCATGCCAATGACAAATCATTTTTAACATATGTTATCATAGTTGAATGATAATTTGCAGCAGTCAAATTAAGTTAATTTTTATAAAAATTTTAGTGGGAGAGATTATATGTTTTTTGGTTCAAAAAAGGCGGTTCAAAAAGTCAAACACCAATGGTCATGCAAAACATCAACCATATTGTTACATACTATATATACAACCAATTTGACTCATACTATATACACAACCAAAGTGTTACATACAATCACTTTGACTACATACACAACCATTATGGACAAAATGAGTATAAGTTTCTATATCAACTTGAATTATAACTCAAATAGAAAGAGAAGTTGTAAATGGCACCCGAATTAAATATGTGTATATAAAATGTAACTAATTTAGGTGCTTTGTTTAAATTGATTATATTTATTGTAATATTAGCAGAAACAGGAATTATTCATTTTTATTCAAAAATATGCAAGAGACAAATAAGCTTTTCACAAGAAAAAGTTAATTCAGACAGTTACAAAAACTTGCTTACAAAGTTTTACTGGCAACAATAACATCTGGGCCTCTGATAAGGTTACATATGTTATACATAGGGGTAGAAAATTAGTACAATAAAAATTACATGCAATGTACTGGTGAAATAGAACAGACACTGTTTGACTTATAAGAAAGACGCTACAATGTTATTAACTTTATGGGATATTGAACAAGTAAAGCAGTAATACTAACAATAATATCTTCCAACAGGTATAGTACAAGCATGAACATTTACAATTATTTCAAATTTAGATTTTTTCGTAAACTGAGTTGACATTTCCTCTGTTCATTCATGATCTTTGTCCTAACATGAATGACTCCATCAACTTCTTTCCTATAATAATAAACCACATTTTACACCAATTAGCAGAATGAGAATATATCCATAAAAGACGCTTAATAAAGGAAATAGAAAATGCAAATTAAAGAATAAATGTATACAATAAACAAAAGTATCAAGATGCCCATACCTGGCAAGTAATAATGTCATTACAAAAACATGTAGTTTCAAATTGGTATTATGACCAGAAGCTGTGAATCAGATAACCACTGATATTTTTAAGGTGCTACATCCACTATTACAAATAAAGTAAAATTAAAGAATAAAGTTTATAAATGGTAATTTTTTTATCGGACTTGGGAGCTGGACCCACTTCTTGAACTCTGTTTGGATGAGCTTTGTTTGGGTTGTGGTCCATCTTGCCCTTTTAACTGATGCAAAATATATCCTATAAATCATTTCAGTCAAACATTCAGGAATGATTGGTGAAATATGAAAGTAATTTCAATATAACATAATTACACCCCCCCCCATCCACCCAACAAAATGAAGATGTTACTTAAAACACAACAATTATTAGTGAAGTGAGAGATGATCCCCAACTAAAAAAAAGTTTAACAGCTGACAGCCTGTAAAACAGATAAATGAGATCAGAAAGTTAGCATTGACTCACTGCTGTTAACCACAGGACAGCTATCTTCATCGGAAGATATCTTAATACCAGTATCCTAAGAGGTAGAACATTGGGGCGAGTCCCCAATCAGTGTTTGGCTGCCTAATATGCATAAAACTGTAGTGTAGGGACAATATACACAATCCTATTTGTATAATAATGACTCCAAAGCCACTTATGAAACACATGAAGACAGAGGTGTAAATATGCCACACAGTGTAAATAAATAGCTGACAGATAAAGCACTGAGTAGTGATCAGCTTCTAGTAGCATTATCTTTAAATATTTCAGAAACAATGGATATAATGCACTTTTATCCAATTTATAGGAATGTCATAGAATATCCAACCTGTTTCAACAGATCCATCAGACAACATTGTTGAATCATCATTAGTGACAGGACCTTTAGTAGTCTTCATAAGAAGAGGATGGACCAGGGTCTGGATCATCAGCACTCAGTAAAGGGGTGACTGAAATATAATTGCAAATAATTGCTTGATTAAGTGACTGGACGTCAATTGTTAACGCCTTAGCATTTTGAGAAATCAAGTACATCTTGTTCCACATGTCCAGAACAATTTTACTGGCTTTGTCCTCAAATGACAATGCTGCTACAAGAGCCTTCTTAATAAATGATTACATCTGAATCATCATAATCTAGAAGTTACATGTTATATTCATTTATAATTTACAGTTTATCAGAGCAAACATATGACAGCATAACTGAGATAATAACTCACCTCTTTCCCCAGCAAGCTGACTATCCACAGTCAATAGGTAGCTCCCGACTCTTGTGACGGCTTGCACAGCGAGTGGTCTTTGATATGTGCCAGCATTCACCTGAGCACTATGCCCCATGTGCAAGTAAAAAAACTCCCGTTGATTCTCTGGTATGTCTTGGGCAGCATACAAGGTAGATAGTCTACCTCTCTGGTTGGTAGCATTAATCAGGTCTGTTTGTATTCCTGCTTGTATGCAAACATATTTGGTAGCATCCCATCCACCACAGTGTAGAGTGGAACCTGTACTAGGGAACAGAAAGTCATTTTCATCCAGAACCCCAGCTCTTTTCCTGATATCAGGAGAAATAAGTATCTCAATAGCAGCCACTAAGTCATTTGGGATAATACAGCTCACGAGGTGGTTCCCTTTTCCAGTTCCATACAAGATGGTCAATTCTTTGAACCACTGTTGTTCTTCATCTGAGAGTTGCTTCACTTGATCACTGTCTAACCACTTTGATCTGTTCATCCATTGACTTACTTTCAGCCTTCAAGCCTCACCTCCACGCCTAGCATTAAACAATGTCATCCGACAACAAACTAAATTTCTCATTTCAACATACTCTGTCTTGCCAATTTCATTAGCTGCAACCAATTCCTTGATTCTATCTAGCGTGTAATTACGAAGAACACTCATGGTTTCTTCAGGTGGTGTTCTTTCAGGAAGTCTGAGTTTTTCTTGTCTGGCTTTATTTATCAAATACTTAGAATCACCAAACAGACTGTTCTGGTTGTGTTTGAGCAGAATCAATAAGTTTTTGATTTCTTGAACTTTCATTTCCTGACCCTTTTGAGCCAACTCATTGCCCAGCAGAACATCAGCTGCCTTAATTAGCAGGTAATACAGGGTGTTTTTTAAGCCATACTTGATTGGTTTTTCATGTGTTTCCAGATCATTGGTAGCGACATTTACTATTGCCTCCTGAAGAGCACTCCAGTGTTTACGGTCAAACATATCAGATGCATCCTGAAACTTGCTGTCATTCTTAACACAACTTTTGAAGTTGAGATACAGGTTGGCCAAGTTTCTCATATCCGACATTACACTTTTTCTTACTTTATGATGCTTGTCCACCTTTGTTTTATCCTTCTGCCACAAATGCCTTCCAATTAATTTGATTGTTTGGTCTGTGTGACATGTGTGGCCAATTTCATTGGTCTGGAACCTGCTTAATACATCAAGAAAATCATCAGTTTCCTTAATGCCCAAAAGGGTGGTTAAAACTGGTTGTGCAGGCCTATTAGACTCTGACTTCTTACAGATCAACTTGTGGCGATAGAAGTACTTGTTTGAGTAACTGCCACTACAAACATTGCAGTGCACGACTGCTTCTGACTTGTCAGAGTCTGCTGAAGATACTGATTTGATTTGTTCAAAGTCAGTTCCATCATCTCCAGCCATGACTTGGGCTTTGTTCCTAGCTAAGATACCTGCATTACGTATCTTGGCAAATGCTCTGCGCGCATTCAATGCTGACATATTGCTGTCCACAATGGCTGCTACTTCCTTGTGTTCTTTATGCTGCTGTTTAAGATGCCTCGTTAAGTTGCTTTGATTTTTCCAACAATAGGGACACTTTCTGGAGAGTCTTTTCTTAGCAATGCCTGTTGGTTCTGTTTTCAATAAATACAATTTAAGTCAAAACACATTCATTTAGACATTTCATTCAAAAAGAAAAGCAATCATTGACATACAAAATTAATAAAACATAAGCTCACAAGCTCTACTCACTCTGCATTGTGTGCATTTTTATGTGCACGGTGTATCCTCCCATCTTCTTAAACGTACAGTGACATACCTGGCATGAAAAGCTGGCAATAGCATTTTCATCAGCTTGACCAGATCCCTCAACCAAGCATAAACTCAAAGAAGGCACAGTGGGGACCTCTCTTTCAGCTGCCTCATCATGATCATTCCTAAAGGAGTCTGACTCACCTTTAATTACAACATAACATAACATAGTGGAAACTGATGATGATACATATACTTCATAATTGCTGAATAGTAATACAATATGTTAAGCATAGCAACCATCTTGGGATCCAGAATCAGGTACGATAGACTTCTGCAAAAAAAACACAAATGTCACATAAACTTAACCATTTTCATAAACATATCATAATGTTGATGAATACAGCTATCAAATCTCAATGTTGTTGTAAAAATATGTACCTTTCAAAAATGTAATAGAAACTGACAAAAATAATTAAATGTTGTTTACAGTCAAAATGCTGAGGATGGGAATGAAACCCATGACCAAACATAAAGCAGATTTAAAACATTCATTGCTTAGATATTGTGGAAATAAGATATTACACCCAACAAACTAGTTGGATTATTGCATTAACAAGAAGTATGCCTGACAAAATACCGAATCTACCTTGAGTAAGCCACAAAAGGTCAGATCACTTAGAGCAATTCCATATCTGCCACCTAAAACAATTTTGACATTAATAATTAGACGTCAAGAAAGATAAGAAATTAAGAACCAAGTATAACATTATGTAAACAAGATTACTAACCAGGCTGCTCAATGAAACTGCTTTGACTGTCTTCAACTCTCTCTAAGACTGCAAAATGAAATAATCATATGGGCATATCAAAGCATTTGGCAACACAAAGCAAGGTTAAATCCATTTTTCATAAACTCTACTCATTATTATACAGATAACATTAAGTCATTGTTACATAAAAGATGACATTACAGAAAACTTTACTTTAGAGATGACACCAAGTACTGAGTGTTCAGTGTATTATGAATACAAGTATGTAAACAGTGACAACTAATTAAAAACAGCTCTTGTATCCATGTTGATTCGCGTTGATTAGCAGCAATCATCATGAGCCTAATGTCAGATAAGAAATTTTGTGCTGAGATATATCGATCATTACATAGATTGTGCAAAGAGAATGTGAACACAATACCTTCACAAGCTACCGAGATCACAGGAGACCCCTGATGGTAGATCTCAGGAGACCCATGCTGAGAGATCAGAGGAGTCCATTGTTCAGATGTCTCAGGAGTAACTTGCAGAGAGATCACAGGAGATTCTGGTTGAGAAACCACATGAGACCCACACTGAGAGACCACAGGAGACCCATGCTGAGACACAGGAGACACAAGCTGAGAGACCACAGGAGGCCCATGCTGAGAGACCACAGGAGACCCGTGCTGAGAGACCACATGAGACCCATGCTGAGAGACCACAGGAGACCAAAGCTGAGAGACCACAGGAGACCCAAGCTGATAGACCACAGGAGACCCAAGCTGAGAGACCACAGGAGATCCTGGTTGAGAGACTACAGGAGACCCATGCTGAGAGATCACAGGAGATCCTAGTTGAGAAACTACAGGCGACCCAAGCTGAGAGACCACGGGAGATCCGGGTTGAGAGACCACATGAGACCCATGCTGAGATATCACAGGAGACCCATGCTGAGAGACCACAGGAGACCCAAACTGAGACATAGGAGACCCATGCTGAGAGATCACAGGAGATCCTGGTTGAGAGACCAGAGGAGACCCCTTTGATGAGGATACAAGAGAATCCGAGGTTCTCGATTGTGAAGGTCTCCCTAGATAAAATTAACATATTGTTTATAAACAGTTCACATATCACTATTCATAAGATGGGTCAGTATGTGAAAGTAATATATGAACATATACCTGAACAGGGAAAACACTGTCACTCATGTCGTTTATTAATATTCTGGGTTAACAATGATGAAATTGTTATATACACAAATGTTAAGCACAAACCTTTAAAAAAAAGCCAACATAAATCAACAGTGAATCATCAGTGAATTGATTAAATGAAATAAATCTGTCACTTAATATTTGCACAAGATCACCTTGTTTACTGGGTCCTTTCTTCTGAAATATTAGTGCCAAAATACAATATGTTGCATATGTAACATAACTATGTATACTAATGGACCAGAATTAAAAATAGAAATAAAATAATGAACAAATACCTTCTCTTTATTTATACAGAGAGGTTCATCTACTCTGAATGTCTCCCTGAAAGAGGACAGCTTCCTTGTTTGACCATCAGCATTGAGGCGTCAACCTGTATTATGATAAATCAAAGCAAAACCTTACAAATGAGGAATATGTGGATCAAGAGATTGTTTGTTCCCAATTCATACAGGAATTAACAAGTGCAGAAAATATCAGTGAGTGAACTATATAAATATATATACATTTATAGATTTGATGGAAACAATTGGTATTTCTAACATGCATCACACTTGCTAAATATGGATAAACTCACCATTCGTCTTCCATACGAAAAGTTCGCCATGGAAGCATTTAACTGAAAGCATTTGAACACTATATTTTTGATTAATTCATGACCAACTTCATATTGCAATTAAACACCTACATTCAAAATTTCACTTAAAATACATAATCAAGCACATGAGAATTGATAAGCACCTTATTTATATTTTGAGATACACATAATGAAGATATAACCAGGGTATTCAATCATGCCTATGCATGATATCCTAGAAAAGAAATTCACTTAATAAATCACAATGATTCACTTCTTACACAAAGCTCACACGGTTGCTTCGTCTCAACCATGGATTCACTGCAGATATATGATATAATTGATTTTATTTTGATAAACCAGTCTCACCACCACTTCTATCTTGGGTATTGAGAAAAATCGGAGATGACCTTCACCTTATTATTATCTGTTATTGTTAAGTGTTTGGTTGCCAATTTTCATCAATTAGCTTCTTTGCCTCTTTTAGTTCAGTATTACTTGTTGGTAGAAACCTTTGGACAAGGGTAAGGTACGAGATCAGAAATAATAAGTAAAAACTCTCTTAAAACAAAGTGGACAGTTACAAACAAGACAGTTCCTGCCAGATCAAATGCATTCAGTAGGAGTTGTTACAAGCTGGGACACAACTCCTCAGATATTTTAAACATTGAAAGTGAGAAAATAGCCCATGGAACAACATGGATTATAAGTCCTATAGGACTAATAATGTGATATTAATCAATCAATATAAAAATGGTCTATGTATAATTTGGGGCGGCTAGCTTGCTTAATGAGAAAAGATGCAATTAGAAATATTCCCAATATAGTTAACATAGAATATTAGATTTTTTTTAAGAATTTGATTAGCATATCAGGGATGAAACGTCATGCAAAGATGATATTTTGAATATAAATGACCATCAAAATAAGAGTGGTCCATGTGTAATTTGGGGCTGTAAGTTTGCTTGATAAAAAAAAGCTAAAACTGACCCTTAATTTGACACATCACTAACTTAAAGTATACCTGAATAGTTATTTCGGAACCAACGTCAGAAACTAACATGCGGTAGACTATTTATAACAAACAGTCAACAAGGTTCCTCGGATCCAAGATCGCTGCAGACAAATCACTATTGTCTTTGACAAAGCATTCTATTTGACACTAGCTTTGCTAAACAAATAATTACCCGATTTAACCGTTCACAACTTGTATCTGTTTGACGCAATGCAGCAGTACCATCCATATTTGTCTGCGAACTTGAGGAAAACTCTCCATCAAATCACCCAGAGTTCGTATCAATCAAATACACTTGGTGTAAACATACAATTTGTGATGACGTAACATACTAAAATATCGGGGTACCGAAAGGGAAGTCCCCTTGGCGAGTGAGTTTTATCTCGAGCAAACACTGAAGCAGAGAAGATTGGGGTTTCGCTGAGGAGCTGAGTGCGTAAGAGAATAATAATCCGTAACCGTACAGCACTGGCCCATACGCCAGTTTCGCGTGTGAAGAAGTACTTTCAATGCTAGTTATTAAAACGCACTCAGTCGTGTACGGTTTAACCACAAGTTGCATTCTTCTACCGCTACCCGACGAATTAAAAACAGAGGCGCTTGTTACTAGGTTACGCGGGTTGCAGTATGCTTTGTCTCGATAAACTTGTTGTAGGTGTTTCCTTACACGCGTATTCTTTACACGGTTGTGAAGAAAGCGAGTTAGGCACCGCCCTACCACGACGGAGTGTTTTGGCGGTTTGACAGCTGTAAAACCAATGTGTTAAGGTGCGAGTCTTATGGCGCAACAGACATAAAAATATAGTTAAAGAGTCGATATGACCTTAGCTTGTATAATTCAACAGTTATGACTAGAAGTTTGCTCCGGATTTAAAATTAAAGTGAGTAAAATAGATTTCTTTTTTAAGATTTGTTATTCCTTTGATTGTTCAAAATAACGGTGTATCGTGTATCGATTGGTTATATACCTTGATTTTGAGCGTATATTACTACATCCAATTAGCAATCGTAGGTTTGCTTAGTGTAATGCTAGCTACAACACAGAGTAAGCAGCCTCTTGGTCACTAGAGGTGTGTTTATTACTTCAAAAAACATATTTTGATCTCTACTTAGCTAGGGTTTGCTTTATTGAGTAAGTTGTAACTTATTCTGCTTGCAGAGGGCACTTGTATGTGAACATTTTGGACCTCTGCCCTCTGCTGGTGAGAGTTGGTTACCACTCCCACATTCTTCAGCCACAAGAATGGCAGTCCTTCAAGTCAATGTGACCTAATTTGTGGGGTTCTGTGAGCCTTTAACTATGCCATTCAAAACTATGCAAAATGCTTGTGTTTGTTGTCACATAGTTGGCACCAGAGCTTTGCGGCCCATGAACCTCATGTTATAGTTTCATTGGTAAAAGTACTCTGTTTTTGATTTCATGTACTGAATAATATCACAGCTAATACTTTTAGTTTCAACATCATTAAAGGAGTCCATTACTTATTAAGTAGTGAGGTGCTTTACCGTATTAAAAGGAATGTGATAAATTAACTCGTTTATTCTATGACATTTTTGTCAGTGTTTAGTTTACATATGCTGCTGTGTGGTGTCCACTGGACTGTAAAAGTTGGGATTCGCTGATACAGGTTATTTAAAGAATATTATCCATTCACATGGTGTCATTGAACTAGTTCCATGAAATATTACCTGCTCACCACTTAAAAGTGGTTATTGAGCCACGTTTATGGTGTGATTTCCCATGCATAAATAGCCTTATTTTGACACCATAGCATCCCAATAACAGACTGTCGGATTTACAAATAATAGAGAGTTCTGGAACACTCTAGCTGAGCTACTTCCACTGAACTGTTGTGATGTTTTCAAAATGTTTGATTGACCACCTTACTAAGGAAATATATCATACATATTAAACTGAGAAATATTAGGAGCTGTAAATAAATAATCTGGTATTATTGAATAGAATCATTCAAACGAAATACATAATTCATATCAAGTCCAGTCCCTAATGATTTTCTGTGGATGCTTTTTTTTTCTGGTTAGCCGCAACTCTATCGGTCGGATATACGGATGCAAATTCGCCCGCCGCCCCCATGTATTTTAATCGCTGTCAATCGCTTCAAATGTGCTAACTCAGTTGCTCACTAAGTTAGTCAATAACCCAAGAGACCATAAGTATAATCGGCAATTTAAACTTAATCTCCCACACCACTGATATTAAAATTGTTTACAGTTTTCAATACTTTCAGTCACACTATTGTCACATGTATTACGATTTTAATACGTTCCAGAATTTATGGATATAAAAGATGTTTTACGGCCTGAAGAATAAATCTGAAGACTGCTCGTAGAGGCACGTGGAATGAGCAGCCCAAATACACTCCGTTATCGCCCAAATTTTTCAACTGTATAACATTTCAATTTCCTGTTATGTCTAGATCACCTTTGGACATTTGGTCAGTTCGCAAATCAATAAGTCAAGAGTTAAAATATTTACGCACTTCCAATAAATAAATATTTGATTTGGAAAATCATTAAGAACGAGCCGACTAACCTTCGCACTGCGCCGCAGATGGAAATCAAGCGATCTCAACATACGCATATAGCTGACCAAGCCAAGCTTGTCAAATTGTGGCAGCGTGCGATCCAAATATATATTTTTCCATTTTTGTGAAAAGTTACAAGATGTTCGTGAAAATTGTAGACAATGTTGGCCAAACATTGATATGGCATGTTGTCTATAGTTGGTACAAACATATTCGAAATAAATAAGTACAAAAGTGTTTTTAATCAAGCGACAAATTGGTTGTAAGGTAAAAATATACAAATTTAAAAAGAAGGTCCGGAATTCAAAATTATGGCTTAAATTAATACAACTTCAGTGAATCCAACCTCAGAACAAATATTTCCAGTGTTAAACCTGTATTTATTACAGAATTAGGGCCTTGCCTAGTATTTAACCAAGATTAACTTTTTTGAACCACAAATCATGGTTCAAAATGTAACTGTGCGACAAAATGGTCGGTCTTTTGAAGCGAAATGGTAGCAATCGTACAAATATATATATATATATATATATATATATATATATATATATATATATATATATATATATATATATATATATATATATATATATATATATATATATATATATATATATATATATATATATATATATATATATATATATATATATATATATATATATATATATGTATGGCTTAATGACACCTTGTAGACGTCTTGGAGGGGCAGGCGAAGGGGCCTGTCTGCTGGTCGGGACGGTGGGTCACTGGCATCGAGGGGGTTAACCTTCCCCTTTTCAACGTTGAAACCAGTGAACCACTTCATGTTATCACTCTTTTTCATCATGTTAACTCCATACCAGCCAGAAATGGGCCAGTTTACCCGCCCCATCTCCTGAAGCCTTTAATACTGTGCATGGTCCTATTTGTTACGATCCAGTTTTTGTGCTGCTAGTTAGGAAAGTAATATAGTACGAGATTATGGATATGATTAAGCGTGATGTTATTGCTGAAGGGAGAGACTTATATCTGTACGGTGGCTTACTCATCTAGCTTATTTATAAGTAATGTTCTTCCATTCTTATTTGACATTGATGGCTGAATGATGTTTGCGTGGCAGTCCAATTTCCCTCTCCTGATTAAGTCGACATTATATGACATGATGATGCTTTTGTCATCAGAAACCCTCGCATGCTGCGTGATTGCTTTATGTTAGCATCCCGCGTAAACCATTTTTAGTGCTTTAGGCGTAGGATCTCTCGTATAATGCATACCTTGAAGGGATAGATAAATGTCGTGTGGTGATTTACTTATTATCTTTATTGGAAGTAGTTAAGTCGATCCTAGCGTATAAAAGACACACAAAAGAGCGCACAAACGCTCAAGTTCCACAGAAGCTCCACAGAAAGCTCCACAGAAGTCCACAGACGTCCATCGAAGCCACAGAAGAATGACAGCCAGACAAAAGAGGCTACCTCTCGTCAACTTCCCGATAGGCTTTGAAAGAGACTCACGTACTTCTACTTTGTGCTTGTGGAGTGATTGTGCTTGTGGCGTGAAAATAAATCAAGTTTGGTTTGAAAACGGAGTCCTTCGTTTACCTGTGCACCTAAAGCCGTGTTGGTAAATCGAAGTAAAACGAACGCGCAATAAGAGAAGAAACAATAATATCTTAGCCTTACCCCAAGGTGCGATACTATTGACGGATATGGCGCAGCCCATATCATTGAGATATGATGTTATGTCTGTTCAGCACCGAGGTGAGTGCCACCCGTGAGAGATCACAGCCAAACACACACACATTTAAGTTTAAACATAGGCACATGCACTCGGCAAATATCCTACTAACACGTAGTCCCAAATCTCAAGCATACTCATAGAGACACATACATATACACAGTATATACAGTACTGGTTCTGGCGCACCCAACAACCGATAATAAAACCTCAACATTTACAAATAGTTACATCGTAACTAACGGGGGATTCTAGTGCACCTCTAATGTTTTACCAAGGGTTCGTCCAGCATAAACAATATTTGAACACGTCCAAGGAGCACTCCTATAGCCAGATTGGTTGTTGCAACTGCAATGGTACCTGTGTCTATGCCTGTTGTGCCGCTGGAAATCCGTGACAACATAGCGTGTGCAGTCGAGCACGGCGAAAGTGTGGGGTTGTCATCTAAACTGCGAGTCTGCAACCGGGAATTTGCAGAAATTGGGCAGGGTAGGGCTCTGAATTGCCCTTGAAAAAATCCCTCTGTAAACAATCACCCATGCAGTTCAAGTAGAAATTTGCGTAGAGACGGTCTGCCAGGGCATGCCCTGTACTAATTTTGGTGTGCCATTTGCTTCGCATACAACGGTGTATATGCCATACCATAGGGCTTTTACACTTATCCTGTTGACTTGCGTCATGTCACGAAAGGGTATTTATGTTGAAAAACTGTGGTAATTGACTGTGGTTAGTGATCGACAGTCTGTTGGTAATAAAATTTCCAGCCAATGAGAGGCCGCAGAAGGCCGCATATCTAGTGTATCAGGCCTAAGTACAATGGGCTCCGTGACAATGGTGGAGAGTATCACCAATATCCACTGTGACATACAAATGGGCGCTATTGACGCTTTTGATGCCCTCTGTAGCGAGTTTGCTGTACCGCTGGCCATTAACTCGCTCCAGAAGGTGCTTTGGGGTCCTTGATGCAAATGATGTGTGTGGCTGCGGTAGCGTCGTCATGGTTCCCGGCTCTGACATCCTAAGGGGCGGGAAAGGCTACACAGCCTGGGTTTGCCCCAAAAGCAAAAAAAAAAAATAATAATAGGCGCGTCGCGCACCTAGCATACGGCTAATAGGCAGACGAGGCTTTGAGCACTTTCTTCCTGTACCCGTCTGATGGTTTTCGGGGACGTAGGCTAGTAGTTTGCTTATATTGTGTACAGTCACGTACTAATCCAACCCGAATACATTCAAGGTTAGGTGTTATTTGTTTCTCGACTTTTCTAATAACAGATATCGTGTTATATATATGTGAATAAATATTTATACATATGTCAATACACACACACACACACACATATATATATATATATATATATATATATATATATATATATATATATATATATATATATATATATATATATATATATATATATATATATATATATATATATATATATATATATATATATATATATATATATAGATAGATAGATAGATATATATCTTTATATATAAATATATATGTATATATATATCTATATAAAAATGTCAATATATATACACATATATATATATATATATACAAATATATATATATATATATATATATATAGAGACATATATATATATAGAGATATATATATATATATAGATATATATATAGATATATATATATCTCTATCTATCTATCTCTCTATCTCTATAGATCTCTATATCTCTCTCTCTCTATCTCTCTCTCTATATCTATATAGATCTCTCTCTCTCTCTATCTCTCTCTCTATCTCTATCTCTATCTCTATATATATATATATATATCTATCTATATATCTATATATATATCTCTATATATATATCCTCCAAAACATTGCTGAACGATACTACCGCACTGTTTTGTTACTTTGTTGTTCTTGGATATTTCCTTTTCTGTTTGATCAGCTTTTTCGCATTCTTCCTTATCCTTGACAGCGAGTGTTCAACCTGTTGTAAAAGAGCTCCATCTCGGATCCAAGGTAATTTCGCCATTATCGGTAACTGTGGAGGGCACCAATACTCTTATGGCGGTGACTGGACAGTTGTATGACCAAGACAAAGCCCCCTCAACTCTCCGTCTGATAGAGAAGAATATCGAGTTGCAGGCCGTCGGACTGGATATAAGGATAGAGGAGGATGCAGACTTGGACGCGCGTCCTAAAGTCCAGTCAAAACATACAGAGCATCGTTCTACATTTCTATGAATTCAAGGAATCACATTTGGTTATGACCCTTGCTATATCATCAGTGAGATGACTTCACTACGGGAGATTGACATTCCGGTGGACATTGCCTTATGATAATCAACTCGCAACTGGGTCTGAAGGTTTGTAGTCACACCAAGCTCAACTCTGTTTCACCTTTAAGTGGCCCCGGTAATCTTAACGTCTCAGCATTCCTGAAGCTTCTGTCTGACAACAACAGGTGTCTCTCCTCCTTCTACATAAATCAGTGTAGTCAGCTTAAACGTGATATTGTGAAGCCAGCCACAGGGAGCTTGGTGAATGTCAGCGTTGAGTGGGAGAGCATGTTCCATACTCCTCTAGTTTATAGTCAGTACTTACTGGCATCTGTCCTTTCTCATATTAAGGATGGTCACAGAACGAGATATGTGTCATTGCAAAAATAGGTGGCTGTTGCCATGTCCCTATTCATACAAAGTGCGCCCTCATAAAGAGATATTCGTCAATGTAAATATAAGGCGCGTTTCAAACATGATATATTAGGTAATGCTATGTTGCTCATGCAATGGTATAGAAATAATATTGTATTCGTTGTTACCCTTACAGTCTATCCCACATTCAATAATGTGTACAACAATGTTTATCAGTGTTCTCTTTCATTAATGCCCTTGTAATAGATTTTTGTCCACTCTGCATGGTTCATCTACACATGATATACGTTATTCTTCGCTGATCGTGTGCAAGCCAAGATACTACAGCTGTTTTACCCTTAAAACGTTGTCATTTATCCAATAAACAATTCAACAAAAAACGTCTTGATACATTATGCTGCTTTCAAGGCCAATCAGGTCAGTTTAGAGTTATATCGGACCAAGCTCTATGAAGGTATGCACAGGGAAAGCTGCGCTAGCCGATTAAACGCTACTCCGAGTAATGGTTTAGGGAGAAACTATTATGCCAAGCATAGTCAGATTTAATCCTACAAAATATATAGGATTATGCACTTAGCTTATAAACACTACTTTTTTGCCTTCTCCACATTATGTTATCTAACTGCTTATCCAACTGCATTACATAATACATAATACATACCAAACTTATCAAGGGCGGTGCTGACTTTTTGTGTTAGATTACCCTAAAAGACCACAATGATTTCAAATGTCTTATTCCGATGTTGGGCTTCAATCTGTAAAATCGTTGGCATCTTATGCATCGCAAGGCTAGAGTTGCGGAAGCTGAGCTAGGTAATATTGCAGCTGAATCCAATACCAAAGCAGCCTAAAATACATCTCGCAGAGGCCTCTTAACATAAGCTTTTCTAGTCTGATATTTGGGACAGATCATAACGTAACACCTTGTCGATTTTAGGATTAATCATACCGTATCACATCGAGCGGAAAAGGTGGGTAGTCTTATGATTGCAGACGTTTTGGCTATAATTGCCATAACCGGCCTCGAGAAGACTAGAATTAATGGAGTAATATCTATTCACAGGATGCAACTTTATATGGAGGTGGGTGGGGGGGGGGGTTGGGGAGACTTCGTAGCCCTCATGTTGCTCAGGGCAAAATATTTTTGCAGAGAAGTGTTGCTCTGTTTGGCATATTTGCCTGATATAACTAAATCTAGTGAGTCCAAATATTACCATCTATTTCCGGATAGATGCAATCGTCCGGTGAGTATATACCGATGTAATCGTTTATGGGATATATTCCAGTCCAACGTACCCCCATTGCCAATTGTTCCTCAGAAAATTATCCTTAGCGCAAGACACTGGATTGCACAACCGATAATATGTATATATCTATATCTCTATATCTTTATATCTCTATATCTCTATGTATTACTATATATCAATATATCCATATATCTATATCTAAATATATATATATCTATATATCTATACCTATATATCTATATATTATATATATATCGAGATATATCTATATATATATATATATATATATATATATATTAATATATATACATATATATATATATATATATTACATACATACATACATATATACATACATACATACATACATACATACATACATACATACATACATACATACATACATACATACATACATACATACATACATACATACATACATACATACATACATACATACATACATACATACATACATACATACATACATACATACATACATACATACATACATACATACATACATACATACATACATACATACATACATACATACATACATACATACATACATACATACATACATACATACATACATACATACATACATACATACATACATACATACATACATACATACATACATACATACATACATACATTTATTCCTGATAATTGGCATTATGAATCGACAGTAAGACTGGCTGATGGAATCTGGTAGGAGATTATAATTAGTGAAAATCAGGCAGTATAGAAGGTATGTTAGAATGAGCTATGGGATAGGCAGTGCATTTTAAAAGTAGGAGAGTTAAGTAGGAATGGACTGAAAGGATTTCGCAGAAGTGGTCGGCCAGTAAGAAATGGCAAAATCTTATTGTTACCTTCCATTACCATTATCCGTTATCATTGATCATTTGTACCGTTTATAATATATTAGTATTCAGGCTGTTCATTTTCACCGGACAGTCTCGTTCGTGTACGTTCCAACAGGTGACCCGAGTGCAAAAAATATAATTGGAATTTACTACTGTCAAAATATAGTAAACCTGAAGAACAAGTTATGTCTTCTTTCATGGGATGCGCTTATTAAGACTACAGGGTCGGAATTGGAGTTACTTAGCGACTAGGACACACACCGATTCATTGAGAAGGGCCTACGCGGTAGGATAAGCATGGTATTACGTCGCCACGCTAAAGCTAATAACCCGTATGTGGAGGCCTTTGAGCAGGATAAGCCGCGAGTTATATCCAGTACCTTGACGCTGACAAGATTGTGCGCTTGGCAGAAGATGCCTATGCTGGTCATAAAGTATTCGATGATGACCTGGCCGCCCTGCATATGCACAAGACCCGCTTAGTGTCTGTAGGCATGTGCATACTCGACCTCTCCAAGCACCTGATGTACGACTTCTATTATAACACTATGTCCAGATATGGCTTGCTATACACAGACACGGACTCGCTGCTTATAGAGATCTGCACAGCCGACGTGAATGCAGGCATGAAAGAAGATAAGTGACCTCTTTGATCCCAGCAATTATGATCCTTCTCATCCCTTGGCCAGTAACGTAAAAAACAAGGTGCTAGAAAAGATGAGAGATGAGTGTGCCGATGTGCCCATCAACGAGGATGTTGGTCTGCGCCCAAAGATGTATTCGATTCTGATGTCTGTCGAGGGGGAGATTAAAAGGGCCAGGGGAGTGACGAAGGTTGTGGTTAAGAAACACCTACGCCACGCACAGTACACGGAGTCTCTATTCACAAAGAAGCAGTTCCGTCATGGAATGAACCTGCTATGCAGTGATGGTCATAAAATATATGGGGTACACGTCAACAAGGTGTCACCCTCTCCACTTGATTCAAAGAGGTGGATAGCCGCGAACGGCGGAGACTTCTTGGCGAATCGACACACCACTTTACCTACAAACTAGCATGGCAAAGTCGGACCCGTATAGAGGTCGAGTCCGACTTAGGGTGAGTTAAAATACGTATAAGCTGTCAAAGAGGGAATAATATAGATGAGGTGTGGCGCGCCAGAACCGCTGCTTTCTATACTACTAGGTGCATTGACATCGCCGCGTCTTTAATCTAGAATATTCACTACGGTTATGGTGTAACGTGGATATGCGGATACCTTTTGCGCCGCAACAGACTTGCGTGTGGCCCATAAACTCACTTTGCTGTCTTACAACTGACACCAACGCGACAGCATGCAAAGCGTACATGGTAACGAGGATTGGTTAATAGTGACAAATTACGTATCGGTCGAAATCGTGGATGAAAAGAAATTGAACATATTATTTGTCCTAACAATATCGTGAGGACGGACAGGGCATCAATCAGGCAGCTCAATCAGTGTAGTTCTGCTAAAAAGGTGTAGAGGGGCGAATTATTGTGCCCCCAAGTCAGTTTATTCAACGAGCGCGTTTGGCAGTGTTCGCTTTTGCCTTACTGGTGATTATATTGTACAGCTCACAGTCGCTAGGTGGAAACTCAACCGCCTCGAGGAGGGATAAGAAGGGACAGTCGTTGTGACATTACAAGAGATTGTTAGGTAGCCCCATTGGTCATTGAGCACTGAAATGACGAGTAAAGCACGTCATCACAGGGCTGCTTGGGAGTCAACACTCCATCGGGCGGAGCAGCAACAGGCAGAACTAATGATTTTTAAAGTGCGAGGAATGCAAGTACAATAACAGCTCTTCTGACATTTGTATTCTATGAACGGGGTATACATATATGTGTCAACTACATATCAGCAGCAAAAGGCAAGATACGGCTTGTAATAAATGCATCACAAGTGGATAAAAAAGTACGAGCTATAATTCCCTATTCACTCTTATGCTGTACCTAAGTAGTCCATTCAGATAATGCTCGACTTTGTTGTTAAACATAGTATCTCCGTATCGCTGCAGAAGAGCACCTCAGCTGGTCATTATATACACTTTTCGATATATTCGAGGAGTTTTATTATATTCCTCAGTCACCTTCCTTAAAAATTGACATGGTGAATCTTGACCTATGCTAAATGTACAACGACGTATGTTGTGTTTGTCTGCTTTAGCAGAGTGATTAGCGCGTCAATAGATGACAATCTACTGCCAAACCTAATTGCAATTGCCCACTACCCATAAGACTAACGCTACTAATTAACCTTCTGTCCATTCCCACTACAGCATCCAATTGTCTTTTCAAGTAGCCCGCCTCCTCTGTCAGTCCGCTCCACTCCTATCTATTGTTCTTGCCCTTTCTGCAAAATATAAGTGCCTCTGCACTTTCCGTTCCTAACTTCCCATGCTCAGTGCCAGTCTCTATTTACACATCACTTTCATACCAAACTAAATATTAGCTTATGCTAAATCACGTTCAATGCCATTTCACGTAGCCAAATCTTATTTATAATTCTTCACTAGCCGTTAACACTGCTAGGTGTGGCTGTCCTGTCATCCTTCTGAACCTCACTGATACCTTTCAAAGCTAAGGGGTGGGGGATTGGGACTACGGGAATGCATGGACCGCCTTGCTTGGTTCAATTCCTCTCTCAAGGTAGTATAGGTTCGCTGGTCAACAGATCTTTCTGAATGAACTTAGCCTGTGCTATATCTATATCGTTATGCAGCATTTTTTATTTTACGATCTGTCTTCCGACGCTTGAGCACGATGGTGCTTTAGCTAACTTTGTTTATGACGAGAACCCTGTGCCCCCCCTTCACTCGCTAATATCAGTCACTTATCTCGGTCATTTGCAAATGATGCATGCAAACCGTGGCTTACTCTACATCAGCATCAATTGATGGTGCGTAATATTCTTTGACATTCATAACCTATCAATGTTGGTTTGCCATGACGCTATATTTAAGCGCAGAATAGTTCATTTTTTTCCATTTGTCAAATATTCAAAACCTACCCCTGTATGTTTTGAGCTTTGTGTTGTTATTGAATAACTGCAAGAAAATCATAATGCGCAGTTTTTACTTTATGGCTGGTTGACATGAGCCGGCATTTTTATCTATATAATTATCAGGTGGCACCATATCCGAGTTAGTATTGAAGCGACATTATGTGCAATGTATATATTGAATCTATACAACAAATTATAAACTTCATAATATGATAAATTTTCAGATCTAACTCATATTAATATTGCTTGTGATAAAAGCTTTGCGGATGTGCAGTTTGTTTTTTTGGGTCTTTTAGAATGACGACTGATAGACGTACATGCTAAAACTATGGCCGTACACAGGATATACTACAGTTATAGAAGGGAAAATAATAAATGCTTTTTACATAGGTGCTCAAACCATTACATCACTGGAGCTTTGCAAACGGATCTGATCCAGAAGTCTTTTCGAAGTTCAACAATGGTCCATCCTTCTTGAAACAGATCAGTTCTAGGCAAAATGCTACCAACATTACTGAACGATTATGTTCGGTGTTATTTTCATATTGTACCACAGCTGAGGAAAGTAAACATAAATTGTTGGTGGTTCAGCGACGTCAAGACAGTGCTAACTGTGGCATGATACAACTGGTTAAACATGGCATTGCACAGATACGTATGCAATGAAAAAGCTGATAACTCGTTGCATGGAAGATGCGTTAATTGATCTGACTATTTAACTTTTAGCTCAACAGCGTTGAGCTTAACCGTGGATAGCTTTACACAGACACAACTGAGCCGCATCTGATGTGATAATTCTGTTAGCACTAGTCACATCCGAGAGTTAGATATTGTAATATTTGTAATTGCAATTGCTTATCTATCCCTCTTGAATACAATCGTCAAATATAGTAATGTGCAGTCGACACGTCATGTCCCTGGCTAAGTTAGCATTATTTGTGCATGAAAATATTCTGCTACTTTTTGACATAGCGACATGTAATCTCATTGACAGTAGAATTCGTTGGTGATGCACATCACAATTATTAGTAACAGGTTATTTCTGTTCTTGATGTTGTATTTGTTACGAATAAGCATGTGTTTCAGTTTATCGTATGATGTTGTAGGAAAATACACGTGATCACCTCGCGAACATTTTATATTGAATGCGCATAGTTTACTAAGTTCTGTAAAACACATCTGTAAAAGTCAAGTTAATCGAATTATGACACGTGGTGGTAGTGAATTGACTACACTATTACGTATAATAGCCAAATATTTACGTCTTCATATTTGCATAACCTCCTGAAGATCCCAACTAACTTATATGGCAATTTACCATAGAACTGGACAAAACAGTTTTTTTTTTAGTAAGCTACTGACTGTGCTGATTCAACGGGGTAACGAACCCCTCCACAAGTACGCTATTGGTGTTTTGGTTATCAGCGTTTATCTTTCACATTGAAATAAGCGATTAATAAGCATTGCCGCTGAATTTAATACCACATTGCACTGAGAATATGGAAATTTGAACCAGATGTGTAGAACATGACTAATAACTATTGTCGAAATGTCCCCATGATATGGGATTACAAAAGCACACACGTGTCGCGCATAAATGGACCAAGAGTTTAATGACAGAGGTTCAACAGTGCAACATAATAGTTACAGCCGGTGATTACTTACAAGTGCTACAGTATAACCAGAGCTGTTCAAAAGCAGGACGAGTACACAACTTGACACCAGCAGCTTGGCATCACCAGTATCGCATTTGTTGAGACACAATGTGAGGACCTGGTTTGCGTTTGTGTCGATCTTGGTCGTATGGTATGTCTTTTAAAACCGAGATGCAAAAGGCAACTACGCTCCACTGTTGCAAAGAGTGTATAAGCATGAAAGACCCAATGTGAGCAGCATACTTTAAATTTGAAAAGCGAACAAGATGGATTTACAACTAGTTTTGCCCAAGCATCATCGACAATTTTTCTAGCAGAATTCAAGCAACTTATGTGACGATGTGCACTGGGTAAATATCAGTTATCAGCAGTGGCCGACTGAGCAACCAAATGTGTCAATATGCAGCTCTAATGGGGATTGCATCTAGTTACAGACTAACACCTGTTATTGCCTTTTTGAAAACTGGTATTACATGGCAATCATTATATCACTTGATGTGGAAATGCTGATGGCGATTGCTTGTGCCGGTTTTGTAAGTTATAAGAACTCGTCATAGTACCCGTCTACTGGCTTTGGTATCGTCATTTATGCATTTTTGACTTGAACGGTTAGATGGGTTACAAAAACAATTTTACGATGACTGTTAGGGTTACGGCTAGGTAATCTAAATAAGAGAATTTTGTTTATGATGTGTTCATGTCCAATGTAGTCACTAACCATCTGCCTGGTGCTTAATTGGAACGTTATAAATTTTCGTGTTTCGTGTTCGCCAAACGTTACTTTGTGCGTGGCAAAACGACCAGGCTCTCAATCGAGACGTTATGAAAGCACATATTTAATAGTTATCCTAGAGCGCAATCTGTTCACGTGTCACAACAAACTGACTAAGAGTTGATGTGTTATTACAGCGGTCATCATGCTGCACAACAAATATTTCCATTATTCGCTATCAGTCTTTTGTACCGATACTGTGTACCGCAATATTCTAGGTGAAGACAAGTGCAATGTTGGTGCGTAACATCTCTTCTGTCGGGGACTACAAATTTACACTATCCTGTTATCGGTTTATTTTGTGAAAGCACATGATAAGTTTATTCATATTTTGTTTTTGAAAAACAAATAAAGATAAATTATTGCTGCACAACAACTGTAAATAACCTTCTAAATTTGAGACAGAACCGTGATTATCACCCAAGTCCATTCACTTCCTTGTTTGCCACATATCAGGCAAAATCCAATATTTAAAAAAAATTTGCTTGATGAACCAGCGTATGTGATGTCTAGCATTTATTTTTACAGTGTGTATTAACTTAGTGATTATGAGGTTTACGCTGCCATTAAGAATGTCTTGGTTTAATGTATGTTCAGTGTGTTCATTTTTGTCACCATTATCCTATCGATAGATTAAAGGCACTAGTTTAACTTTAGCCCATCATCTATAAGCTAACAATTATTCATTCCCGTGAAAGCGTACGTATTATTTCATGCGAAGTATCTTATTAATAGCATTTCGATAACTTTTGTTGTGTTTGGCGTAAATGAGTGGATTCAATGCCCCGTTGAGAGCCACAAAACCCTTAGAAATGTCATGAATGATTGACAATAAAAGACCAGGTCTATCAGAGGTGAGATGCAGACACGTGCAGATGAGATTCGGCACCCAGCAAAAATAGAACGTTCCAACTATTTTGAAAAACATTTTGGTTATTTTGAATTCTTGATGTGTGTATACTTTGGCGGTTGTATTGCTTGCACCAACAAGGATTGCCGGAAGAGATACAGCGTTTGCTTTCCATGCAACAGCACAAATTGATAAGTGCAGCAAAAAAGATATTATGATCATAATCATCGCAACCATAATATACGCATAGGTTACAAAAGCTGGTGGATGAACAAGGTAAGTGAAACAAGCAACTCCAGGTTGCCAAATATTCCACCCCATTAGAGGTATCGAATATAAACCAATGGAAATAGACCAGAGACATACACAAGCTTTGACTGCATTGTTTTCAGTAACAACTGCATAGTACCTCAACGATGCAGAAACGGCAATGATTCGTTCAATACTAAGCACTAGAATTCCACCCAATGAGGTCACAATGCTAACCATTATCGCTGACAAACTCAATAAACAGCTGTATTTAGCATTAGAAGCGAATTCGAGACCAGTGAGGGTATAATTCAAAGTGAGAAAATATAAGCCAGTTAGGAATGACACGATGTCACACAAACAAAGGTTAAATATAACTATATTGATTGGAGTGCGCAAATATGGTGTCTGTACAAAGGCCATGATGACCAGAACGTTTCCAGGAACTATTGACAGCAAGCACAATATGTGCCAAACATATACAGGTAAATACCATGACCGGTATAGTTCCTTTGCATTGATCACTCTCGGCGGATTGATGGTCATTGTCCAGTTCTCTATTTGGAACGTTGCATCGACTGTAAATGTAGAAGAGTTGCCATAAGTTTGGCATTCTGGGGTGCAAAAAGATGGGTCACATGCTAGAGCCAGGATAGAGCAGTAAGTGATGACGAAAATAAGAAAATGATGTCCATCTACAACACAAAACACCATCAATAATGATCGGTATCAATGCATTTTTGTCATGAAAATTAGGAGCCGATTTTGCTTAAGTCTTATCTTCAACACATTACTAAAATAACTGTTCTTCAGTATTGGCAATG
Source organism: Urechis unicinctus (assembly GCA_034190875.2). Lineage (NCBI taxonomy): Eukaryota > Metazoa > Annelida > Polychaeta > Xenopneusta > Urechidae > Urechis > Urechis unicinctus. The sequence goes on from CM067342.1 coordinate 7,788,015, forward strand.
TAACGAAGGGTTCCTGCCGTTAGACAAAATGGAACGACTCGATGCGCTACCTATGGTTTGGATTAACGTTGAAGCGTTGGGCTTCGCCTTAAATCTCGAACGAAATTATTCCGGAGAATAATGAATGTATGTTGGTTTTTTTGCCATGATACACATAATGATGTATGTCTAATGTAGTACCAAATGAAATTTGTATCGGTTTTGTGGCGAATAATGAGTTTGTGGCGAGGTACAGACAGAAGATCTAGACTGCCGAACAAATTAGAGCTCAAAAGGTGACATAATTGTTGTGCTAATTGGCGCACATGTTTGCCACATGTAAGTATTGATAATTATCCACAGTCCAAATATGTTGCTCTGATTTGAATAAAAAGCGCACATATATAGTGTATATATTCATATATATAGATATTTAAATACATGTATATATATTTATTTATACATCTATATATATTTTTATATCTATATATATATATATATATATATATATATATATATATATATATATATATATATATATATATATATATATATATATATATATATATATATATATATATATATATATATATATATATATATATATATATCTATATATATATATGCATATATATATATATATATATATATATATATATATATATATATATATATATATATATAATTTTTATTTCGTGGAATATATTCGAATGAGAAAAAAATAGCGATTCGTTGATTATGTGCTCTGGTGACCATTTAAAGCATATGAACCAACGTCATTCTGTTTCTGTCGGTTATATTATGCTTTCCTCAAGAGGGAACTGGACATATTTCATTTCAATTGTAGCATGAATCGCGCTCAAACCGTTTGTTGGAAGATTAGAGACATGGGTAGCATGTGGCGTGGGGGTCAATGATTAACAGCTGTTAAGAACTCATAGAAATATGGACAACCAAAACTTCTGCCCATTGCAATATGACCTGCCGATAGTCCAGTTATTCAAAATATGGACTGCAGTCCAGCTACCTAGGTGTATGGACTTAGGGAACAAGGCAAATTAAGTCCATTGAAATGTGACGTAAAATTACTCCAGTCCATTGAAATATAGTGTGAAGCTACTTCAGTCCATGGAATAATTGATTAGAACTACTCCAGTCAATTAACATATGAATCACGACTGCGTCTGTCTATTGTAATATAATGAACGGCTACTCAAGTGCATTGCAATATTGAGTACCATCGCTCATTTCCATTGAAATATGGTGTTTGCTTCTCAATTGAAATATCGATAAATATTGAATGGTGGATTAGGGAAAATATAGTCTGTTGACATATGGTGTACAGATACATTAGTCAAAAGAAATAAAGACTATGACTACACCAGTTCATTGCAATATAGGGTCAAGCTATCCCAGTCAAACCATATATGGTTTCCGGCCAGAGGCGGTGGTTGTGTTGAGTTGTCCTTACAAGGGCCATATCTGCAACACACCACTCTGGGCTAGATTTCGTCTAGACAAGTAGCGTGGTCCAGGCAATCCACTTTCGTCCGACCTTAGCCTAGAAGGCGTTTACAGAATCAGGTCCTTCTATATCACAAAGGTCATTCGTATCAATGCACATTTGTAGGCACTATATAACACATGATTGCTGGTGTGTAATTAAACCCTATACTAACTCACTTACTTCCATAGATAAGTCCAGTCCATTGAGATATGGTATGAAATCACTCAAATTTATTCCAATCTGTTGTACATCTACTATGCCTCCTTGCAATATGTCGAGCAGCCTCTCCAAGGCACTATAATATATTATATGGCTATTCCACTTTATACATATGATGTATGGCCAATTCAGTCCATTGAATCGTGACCTAGAGCAACTCTAGTCTATTGCAATAGCTCTAGCCAATTGGCATGGGATGTACTGCAACTTCCGTCCCATCAAAATTTAGTGCATGGCTTCATTGTTTTTAAATATAATTTTTAGCTCAGCCAGGACATTTATACATGGTGTATGGATACTTCGAACCATGAAATATTGGGCTGTCACAGCCCATTCGGAAATGGTGGAGAACAACTCAAGATCATTGAAATATGTTATACGATTCCTCCATCCCGCTGAAATATGTGCAGTCCTCAAAAATACAGTGATAGCCTGGTGCTGACTATTGAGTCTGGCTGTAGCAGTACATTATAATGCGCTGTATACCGTGAATGTTGAATATGTATGTGTTAAGTATAAAAAAATTGAATGTTTTTTAATTTTTATAGCCAAAAAACATTGTCTCATTGATCTGTCTACAGCATTTTATTGTATCGCAAATCGCAATCAAATGTTAATGATGATAACATGTATAGAATCAATAATTTTTCTTATTCATGATGATTGAGAATTATTTACAAATGTCGATATTCGCTTATATTTATATTTTTACGAAAAGCAGGATCTATAACTATTAGCTAATATTTCAACCATTCCTGGCTACAAATATAGGATTTTACAAAACCTATACACAAACACACACACACACATATATATAAATATATATATATATATATATAGATATATATATATATATATATACTTATATATATATATAGAGATATATATAGAGATATATATATATATATATATATATATATATATACATATATATATATATATATATATATATATATATATATATATATATATATATATATATACACACATATATATATATATATATATATATATATATATATATATATATGTCATGTCCAAAAATGGTTGTTGTATTTGCTATGCTCCTAAATAGTTGGTTCGGTATGTGTCCCTAATACCCGAACAATTTTGGAACACCTTTTTTGGTACACATAATATATAAGTTCAGTAAAACAATTAAACTAAAAAACATATGTACAAAACCGAAACATATGTTAACAGACCATACATATAAACAAGAATGATCATCATATTACACATATGTTTTGTCGCATCCAATGTCAAAATAGTTGGTTTGGTATTTGTCCCTAATACCCGAATATTTATATGGTACATATATATATAGTATCATAAAATATAAATAAAAAACATAAACCGATATGTTGTTAACAGACCAACATAAAACAAGATATGATCATCATATTACACATATGTTTTGTATATCCAATGTCAAAATGGGTGGGTTTATATATATATATATATATATATATATATATATATATATATATATATATATATATATATATATATATATATATATATATCTCTATATATATATATATATATATATATATATATATATGTATATATATGTATATATATACGTATAAAGACATTCACCCAAATGTTGGGTATTTGTCAATATAAAACCTTTGTTGTGGGGTATCGGCAGATTTGTGGGGTATATATAATACCCCACAATTCTTTCATATGTTATGATGTTATTGGGGGTTGTGGTGTTCATAAAAACTGTTTTTGCACAACAAGGTCTGAAATCGTAATTATACATAATTGCCCTGTTCAACGGCGCCATCTGTTGTCCTGGTTCGTCACTTAAAAATATGCGTATAGACGGCGTGCTTTGATATATACCACGCAACCGTGCTTTATATTTGGAACGATTCTTGGCATCTATCAACGCTACATCAACGAAGGCTTCCGGAATTGCTGTGCGCATTTCTGCGTAGATTCGCTTGTTTGTCTTTTCTCCCAGACTACCTGCTATGGATTCTGCATGTTGTTCCGACAACCCGTCTTCTAGGTGTGGTTTTCTGACACCTCTTCTTACGCATTTATGTCCCATACATGGTCCTGCTCGGAGATAATTATATATATGGTGTTCCAAATGAGTCAAATCGTTAGATGGTCGTCCAAACCCTTCTAGTGTACCAACTCTTGTGTCCTCAAATGTGTCCCAAGTGTGCCCAACTCATGGATCCAATACTAGATCCCAAATGTGTGCTCAATGGTTCTTCCAGACATGAGACTTAAAGGGGATCTGACTGGGGTTAGGCTAGAAGCTGATTTCAGAGTAGCCGAAATGTGCGTCGTGCTGTGAGCGTTTTATTTCGAGTGCATGTAGCTTCCCATTAATGTTGTGTACTTACGTATCTATACATGTCGAGAATTGAGATGAATATCCTTTGAACGATACTATTTTGGTTATCCATTTTCTCGTGATTATTGAGCAATTGTCATATGAACTTCTAGAATCACAACTTTCGTTCGCGCCAACCCCCGTTTTGGATATATGACGTCACATTACGCAGTTTCAGTTTCGCTCGCCATGTGGCTGCAGGTCCAAGGGGGAAGGGGGTCACTTAAGTATATAGAGGTTGAATACATATGCCAGGGTATGTAATTTCGGCCTCTCGGCATGTGCGACGGGTTTTGTTGGGTCTCGCATTTGTATGGCGAGGTATGCTTTGGCAATTTCACCCTGTAAGACGGGTACGGGTTTTCGAGATCCCGGGGCACACCCCTACTTAGGACAAGGCCAAGTGCCCCCTCCATGCTGCGGGAATCCATAAGTGTTATCTTTTTTCAATTGTCAATGCGATACCGTTGAACACATATACCCCTCTTTGGTAGGAATTGCAAACCGGTAATAATTGACAAAGTGACACGTATACTTATTCTTCATATGTACATTTGTGTCATCAGCGTGTAAAATGGAAACTTGGGTATCGTTCACCGCGTGTACGGTTACGACCATCGCACGACGTCAATAAGACGTCGTGCACGGCTACTTTCAGAGTAATTAGGCTAAGGCGGAATCGAATAGAGCTCAAGGGGGAGACCTGGTCAGCAATATCATAAGCCATGGATCCGTCGCGAAGACCAGTAATCAATTCCATACGATTTCCTGGATACAACTTATGTAGGTTATGGATGATGTGGATGTATACATCGGACGTATCTACAACACCACCCTCGAATGATGAAGGCGACATCACTTCGTCGTGCGCTGGATTGCTTGCAGCTCCGAAATCGCTCTATAAATCCATTGGTAGTGTTGCGGGTTTCTTCTGCATAATAGTATATCCTAATTTCAAACATAGTCTGGAATTGATTTCAGCGTGATTCTGACTATTTCTGAGCTTATGTAAAAAAACCGATGATGTTATCGGTTAGTAAAGCTGGTGCGTGTGGCTGCTCCTTCTCGATAGCTGATCTGAGAGAGGACTTCCTCTAGCTGTATTGGAATAAAAGTCATATACGCGTCATGCTGTAGAAACATAGGGCAAGATTACCGGCACAGACGGTTCATCCACGACTGTCTGGTTGTTGGTTTTTGTCATTGTTATCGTCAAACCTCCCACGGAAACCGAAAGGAGGGGCGGTGCATACACACACCTTATTGGGTTCAGGGAAGTCCAAGAACCCCGCTGAGCAGAGCTGGGGAAACATTAAATGACTTACCATCATAAAGAACATTAGCAACATGAACAAGCAATATCGAAACCGATCACGCATTAATATGCAAAAGCCGGAAGGCCTGGCTGTCAGGAGTAAAGAAGAGGCAAAGAAAAACAATATGGCGGAAACGAAAGGGTTTAGAATTGGAGGTGGGTTAAGGGAAGAAGAAGGACAGCCAAATGAAGCGAGTCCAGGCTCAGCGGAGAGTGACCACGAGAGGCCGCGCACCGGTATAAACTACGATGAAAGTCGTAAAACCTGCGGTAGATGAGCTCAGACAGGAAAAGAGCGCGCGAGGAAAGCGAACGATTAGAGGGGAAGAGGGCGATAAACACGGGAGGAGTGCTATTAAAGACTCAATAGCACGATCATCATGATCAGGCATTTAAGCGACTGCTTGCGATTTAACTCTAGACGCCTATCATTTCGATCAGGCGGGCTATGTCTGGCAGCTGGCGAGGAATAGCGGAGCGACGGTAATGTCGTGTGGGTAGGGCCCTAATCTCATCCCATGATACCAGGTTGAGGACAACTATTTGCCCCTGTTTACGACCTTCTCTTCCCTGTCAACATGTGGTGATCCAAGACAATTTAAATTTTCACTCGGGTGACCTCAAGGCTGGGGTCACTGACCATGGCAGACATGTTTGATTCTAAGCTAACGTCACATATCTGCAATAGTTAATGGAGCGCATGCGATTTTACCCGGTATGATCCTGGGGTTCTGTTTGACAACAAACAGTGCGCATTTCCACGACATCCAATTTCTACTACGCAACAGGAATTGTTTCTATTTTAATAATTGATTTACTAAACAAACATTGACGTCGGGAAATATATGTAGCCATACTACATCACCCAGCATCAAAACCACAAACTGACTGAAAAATAAAAATATGTTTACCTCCCCATTAGTGACACTGGGTGTTCTGTTAATATATGATTCACTCCGTACCTTGTTACTTCATCAGGGTATAGAAAATATAAGAGATCGACAATGACTCGTCATAAGATTACAGACTTTCAATTGTTGATGTACATGTATAAGCGTAATCCGACAATTACCGCTAAAAATCACTGTAGGCAAATACTTATAAATAGTTGAGGTTCTAAATGAATACCTTTCTAGGTTGCTTTTGGTCTATTGGAAATGGCACAAAGCACATTGCTATATCTTTAATGACAGGCTGGCCCAGAGAGTTTAATGGTTAATTGGTCATCGAAATCAGAGTCGCCCACACCATGGATATAATGGTTTCATTTACATTTTACATAATGAGTTCGATGGGCGATAATCCGTGAAACGTGCATGCTGTAAATACTGAAGTAAAGTTGACTTAGTTTATGCTTCAACTGTGAATGTCGGTAGGACACGCCCGGATTGGTTAAGCTTCTCACTTCCTCTCTCCTCTCTTCTAGCCTGCTCGGGAATGTGGAGGGCGATCGGTAGCTTTTGGGTTGTACGAACCATAGTTGAACATCGAAGGGAAAGTTGACCGCTTCAGTTTCGACATTTTCAGAATAATGAAGGAAGCTTTCGATTTTCATGCGATCCACCGTCAAATTTGGCATCGCCTTCCTCTTGAGGACATGAATCCATAGCTTCAACGTTGCGGTATCCGTGACAGGAAAACGATGGAAACTGACGATTTGTAAGGGCAGTTGCTAGAGGTCCGGTAATCGTTAACTCAAGGGATGCGGCGCCGACAGTGGCCCGCGCTTGTGCCACAATGCGTCTCGTCCATGTATTCAACTCGTTCAAAGAATATTTCTGATATATTCACATGCAGGTAGCAAAAGGTACGAATGATTATAATGTTCATTGCATAACGTATAAGATGTTTATGGTTTACAGGTGATGAATGGCGATTTAGTTCAGGCAACGCGCCAGATACACGGCCAAGATTTTTGATCTGGTCTCGTTTATATGCCTATTGTTGCATACACCATGTTCGTATTATCCTAATGTGCAGACCTCAATAATTAACTTCAGATATATTCGGGGAGCAAGTCAAATGAAAGTGAGCAGCAGGGGATATTAATTGATTAAAAACGTTATTATACAACATCGCACAAATATCGTAGTTCGTTAACTTAAGTGCAAAATGATCATTACTATTATGTAATATGGCAAAACAAAGAAAACTACTTTAGATAATGCCCAAGGAGCCAATGGTATTCAATAGGATAGGTGAGTGGCAAATTGATTTATAATGGATGTTTAAGCTGTGAGAGTGGGATAAGAGTGGTAGACTCAACTCTTCCAGTATCCTAGAATTTTGATAGCCTACCCTGGAAGACCCTGGTGCACCGCCCAAGAGGCACCGCCCAAGAGGCACCGCCCAAGAGGCACCGCCCAAGAGGCACCGCCCAAGAGGCACCGCCCAAGAGGCACCGCCCAAGAGGCACCGCCCAAGAGGCACCGCCCAAGAGGCACCGCCCAAGAGGCCGCCCAAGAGGCACCGCCCAAGAGGCACCGCCCAAGAGGCACCGCCCAGAGCACCGGCACCGCCCCCAAGAGGCACCGCCCAAGAGGCACCGCCCAAGAGGCACCGCCCAAGAGGCACCGCCCCGTCGGATACTATGACCCTAGTGAAGGTCAGGATTGAAGATGATGGTGCCCAATATATCCCGGAGCTAGGAGATAAAAACCTTGTACAACAGAGGAGATGGACGTCCCCTATCACTGGGCCTTGTCATGAGAGCGGGGCCATGAAGTGAGGCGTTACATGTGCAGCAGAAGGCGCGTGTCATTGTCATAGTTTTGGACAAGCGAATTTGCACTACGACTCCGTGGCTTAGGACGCCAGGGTGTACAATAAAATCGCACCTTATGAGGTGTTAAAAAGGCTTGAAAGCAGCCGTAAAAGGGGGGGGGGATACTTTGGACCAGAAGCATTTATTACGCGGCGACATTAGGTCAAGCTTTGATCTAACAGTTTTCAAATCGGTTACGGGCCTTGGATCTGGCCAGACTGATATGCCATTGATCGTGGTGAGGAACGCCTGCCACCATCCAACGTCCAGCTTAAAACTCGTTGTCAAGAAGGATAATATACCTCGCGTCTGATTGTCAATTTGGTCAATCATACGTAGGAGAAACGTGCGCACTGACATTACGACTTGACATGCCCGCCAGTGACTGCAATTTCCATTTACTTGACTGTTTCCGTTGCGTGAAGTCATCAAGTAATTGCCTAAATTGTGCTTAACTTACTGGTCAATGTGTGAAAAATAAACCCTGACAGGAACCAAAACTAAGTCTTGTGAGGTATGTTGGTCGAGTGTGGCTCTTTTTAGTCCTTTAAAAGAGTTACTGTAGATTCTAACGGATCGAAAGACGAGTATACAGGTATCAGGGCTCTCGGAAGTGAGGTACTGCGGCATAGGAGGATGTCGGCCTCCCTTGAGGCTTTTCTCGCGGTCTTACGCCCTGCTTCAGCACCACGATATTTTGTGCTCCGACTTGATCAGCGCTATCTCTCGTTCACTCATTAGCAGCGTAGATATTCCTGTCTCAGCTCCCTCCCGCAGGGTTTGGGTCATGTTTTCAAAATTCTTTCTTTTAGCCTTCGTAGTTTTACCGTCTTCTGTTATTCTTTGCCTCTTCCCCACTCAAGACAGCCGACATGTTTGCTCCAGCTCTGCGCAGCGGGGTTTGTGGACTTCCTTAAGCCCAATTAAGCGTGTGTATGCACCGGCCTTACTTTGGGTTACCTTGTTAGGTTTGTGGATAATTGATGTCATAAAGTAAATACAGACCACCAATTAATAAACTGCATCGACACAGAGAAGTATATAAATGTGGAAACCAGTCAAAGGTGGCACCAGAAACCGCACAAACTCTAGGCACTGTACTAAGTGGGAACCCTTCAGTTTCTAAACATCAAGCACCTTTAAGGAAGCATCCCGTAGGCCTACATTCAGCCGACCTCGATCAAAGTAAGTTGGTTTAAACTTATTCCAGACGAGGGTTTCATCTTATGGACACGTCATTGGAATCTATGAGAATGAGACTTACAAGACTAACAAAAAAATAAAGACAAGGCAAATATTGGGGATGGTTTGGGCTGTTGATATCCGCATAAGAATATGATCCTACCAGCTCCGAAGAAGTTTAAATAGTATTGGATGATGATGTAAATAATATAGTACGTTCTTGTAGCCACGCCTCACATTTCGAATGGTACGTCGCTTATTTTTGCAGCAGATATTGATAACAATACTGGTATTGCCTTGAATCACCCAGTGTATTTTTCATGATCTGTTCTCCTTATGGAGTTTCAAATGTATTCATTTATTCCATCAGATATTTCGATATTAAACGTAGCTTTTTGATAACCGATTTGTTGTATGGTACATTTGTGGATTGACCAATTGGAGAACCAGCCAAATATACTTCTTTAAATTAGTTCAAAAGTTAGACCGGTGGTCGACACAAGGTGCGCTACGAACATGTCCCTGCGTGTCCTATTTCGCGTACCCGGCCGGCCGTAGTCCGAATCAGACTATCCTTCCGTAGATGACTCATTTAAAATGTCAAAGTTCTTAGTCGACTAAAGCGTATCACGAACGATTTCGGTTGTCGACTTAGCAACGTTGATTATGCTTAGCCAGCTACGCGCGTTGCCAGGGGATTTCCCAGGGAAACCCCAGTATTTCTCTATTTATAACCGTCTATTAGCGAAACTGAGTTAATGGTGGAATCTATCTTCCTGTTGCAAATTTGTTCTGCTTCCCGTATTTTATAGCACTTTTGAGCCAAGTTTGGAGCTTGTGCAATGTATTCGATCAGACTGTTGGTCTGTTTATCCCCCAACTCCATGGGAAATAAATGCAAGGGATGAATGAATGTTGATGAAAGCGTGTCATGGCCCGTTTCGTTCAAGCTCGATTAAGGCTTTTTGATATCCGAATGTCTTCTTTTTGATAACCTCATCACTAGACGTTTACGATAAATACATCATTGGCTATCAGCTTTGCTCGATAATTGCCGTCAGCGTCAGAATTTCGCGCTGCCAGCTACAACCTGGTCAACACATTGCGCCGTGCGTGTCACCAACACATTTGAAACGTCATAGAGATCTATTATTTAGTTTGAAAAAAGTTCGGCGGTCGTAAGTGAGGGCATTAAAAGCGATCATTTAATAACCCTGTTCACTTTTGAAGCAGCATAGACTAAAATCTATGCAAACTGCGCCAGGTTCAATTGACCTGAGGCAATTCGATGTGCATTGGATGAAGAAGTTACGTTCACTGACCTTATCATCTTCTTTACTCTAACAACAGCATAGCTCAATCATGGAGAGCTTATCACTAGGAAATAATAGTTACACTACGGTGTAGTAAATGTAAAGTGAATGATACAAATTTCTTTTTAGACTAAAATCTATGCAAACTGCGAGAGGTTCAATTGAACTGAGGCAATTCGATGTGCATTGGACGAAGTAGTTACGTTCACTGACCTTATCATCTTCTTTACTCTAACAACAGCATAGCTCAATCATGGAGAGCTTATCACTAGGAAATAATAGTTACACTACGGTGTAGTAAATGTAAAGTGAATGATACAAATTTCTTTTTTTCCGGCGATTTTTTTATATTTTTGTCCAGTTTCTAGAGTAATTGGCTTGTGACCTTTTCTTGGTATTGGAAATTCGATAATATATAAATGTCGGCGCCTTTGATTCAAATCCAAACGAGTAGCGAACCGAATGAATAGCTTCATATGCATAATTTTATCAATCTCAGGAATTACAGCTAAAACTTCGCCCGTGTTCAACTCTGCGGATAGTTAACAGCGTCTACAATGTACCTTGTAGCTCCTCGAGGTGGTCTAGATAAGATTAGGGATCATTAATTCTGGTGTATGTATTGGTGACCCTTTTAATATTTTCATATATGAATGGATCTTTTTCAGAGGATTTGGTATGTAAATGGTTCCCTTTTCTCACTTTGGCTTGGTATAGATATTGTCCTGGGTTTTTTTCCCATGGCGGCTCACCCCTAACCTTTTCCAAGGAAAGAACCCCCCTCCCGGGCTACACTTAGTCGTCTATGGTGTTCGTGGAACGCAATTAAGTTAGATAGTCGGCTTATCACAGTCAGCTAAGCATGATAGTTGACTAAGGTACGTACGTGAAATAGGCCACTGATAAAGGCCACCTACTAGCATCGCGCCGCATGAAAAATATATCGACCCAGACATAATATTCGTCCGTCAGTCAGAATGACATTTGGCGTACGCTCACCTTTCATTAACAGAATAACTGGGAGCTGTCCATACTTATTTCATATACAGTAAAACCTCTTTAAGTCGACGGACGATGGGACTGCCGCTGATCGATCGACTTAGGGAGGTGGTCGGGTTACAGAATATCCATCCGATATTTTGCTCGTGGCGAAAAAAAACCCAGAAAAAGAGATGTTTTCACAATACAATGTAGGTTTTTGTTTATTTGGAAAATCAGATATTCAAATAAACATGTACAAGTAATCACTTTTGCAGAATTTTTTTTATCGAAACTTGCTTGGCGGTTGCTTTAGCTGCGATGGCATTCCTCTCTAGTGGTTATGAAGGGAGGCGACAAATGGCATCATGTCCCCCAGATCTTTCTCTAGACAGAACATCATCACGTCGCCTATTCGCTGAAGGCACTCACTGAAGGTCATGGTTGTCGTTTCTTGTGTGGTGGAGGACGCGTGGTCGTCGTCGTCGCTCTCAGCCGGTTGTGAAACGCCAGTGATTTGAGAGACAATAATATCCTCCCAGTCATCTTCCAGTTCCTCCGTGGTCGGCGCCTAATCGTCGTAAGCGACATACTCCTCAGTATCCGTGATGGGGTCAGTCATGTTTGCTCTTAAGTCCTTGAGTAATTGTGCAAGGGGGATATCGTGGGTGTGGTCGTCCTCGGGTGATCGGGTTAGAAAATTCTATCACAATGCTAAAGTATAGGCCGACCAACGGGACTAGAAAAATAGATAGAGTTAGGGAGGCGATCGGGTTAGGGAGGTGGTCGGGCAGGCGGTTTTACAGCACCTTTTTGTAGCTGCTGACCTCGCTCACACGAATTGTATTTAAAACATTCAAAACATACATTGTTTGCCTGAATTTCCTTGATCGAGCCGTCGATGACATAACTACTAAACGCAACATTTAAGTAACTCTTGAAACCAGCGCGAACATTCGTTCTGTAGACGTTTCTGATTATGTCTATTATGACATATACAGGTACAAAAAAATCACGTAGTTTTGCGTCTTCCCCAGAAATTTAATGTTGTTGTCGGATGGCAGCAAAACGAACACTGAGTTATCTGCCTTTCTTTACAGGTTTCGCGTGTAGAAAGATAAAATATCGGGGCGCACGGCCATTACGCAGACGGTTCAAAAGAATGAGACCGATTTGGGGATGCGGCTCTGATGGGTTCAATTGTGTTCCGTATGTAGTCAAGGTCCCCTAGCCTGATGGCTGCGGGCGCTGTTTACATGTTACTGATATTCAATAGTCTCGCCTTCAGGGCGAGAAGCGTAGCGGAACCCCTAGAGTCTGGGACGCAGACTATTCCGTATGCGTTAACCGCCTATTTTGTCAAATTTTCACGCTGAGCTAAACGTTCTTTCTATAGCTGTGAGCCGCACTGCCCAGTCTCGTAAACGACGTTTAATCATCTTCTAAGAGTCCCTGTCTGCCCTGGAGGCAACCAAAGGGAGTTATTTTCGTAATGTTTTTATTTTTAATGTTATACTATTTGATTCTACTTAAATTGAACGGGGCAAGAATATTTCGCTTGTGTGGGTTCTGAATCATGTCGGAATTTCTGGCAACGAGCAGGCAGACAGTGCACCACTCCTAGCCAAAGCCCATCAATATGTAGCCCATTATCATCGAATGATCATATACTTGTTAAGAACCGCTATTTCCACGATCAAAGGTTTTTCCCCCAAATTCTGCCAAAACCCCTAAGGTTTGATATTGAACATTTCCCACATCGTGGTGAGGGTATTCCTCCCCGTTAACAACATCGCCATCATCCATTGTTCTCAATATAGCCATCCGACATTATCCTCCAGATCGCCACAATACACTAACCTAACCCTAACGCTGCCACCGTACACTTTCAAAAGAATCACCACCCTACACCATCCTCAACATTGCCACCTTATACATTCCACAATATTGTCATCCTAACCTAACCTCAACATTGCCAACCAACTTATTCTTCAACATTGCTAAATTAAAATATCCTCAACATTGTAAACCTGCACTATCCTCAACATCGCTAACCTGAGCTATGCTTAACATTGCCGCTCTATGACATCCTCAACATCGTCTCCCTGAATCATCCTCTACATTACCATCACACGCTTCCATTAACTTTGCCACCCTATACATACTACAAATGGCCCCTTCACTCTCCTTAATATCGACACCCAACACTTTGCTCTACATTGCCACCCTACATCATCCTCAACATTGCCAACTAATACAATACACAGCATGGCCACCCTACATTGCCATCATACACCCTTAACATAGCCACTGTATACTTTACTCAACACCGTCCCCCTGCACTATCTTTAACATTGCCATCCTATACAGTCCTACACAGCTTTACACTGTCCTGACCATCCCCAATCTTAACTATCCTTCATCTCCCCACCAAACTCTATAAACAACACTGCAGTTAATATCAACACCTCAACCTTCAAAAACATTAACACATAAATGAGAATAGTAAGGAATTAGAAATGCCCACAATTTAGCTAATACCTCTGAACTGAAGTCATATATTGCATCATCCAACTTCTATATCCCTGTTAACTACTTCGCCGTTCTATATTTATCTCAATATCTTCACCATACACTACCCTTAACATCTCTACCCAACAAAACCCTCAACATTGCCTCCCCATTATTGCTAAACTACATTGACCTTAACATCGCCACATCACGCATTCCTGAATATTGCCAATATGCAGTATCCTCATAATTGCTACCACATATAACGCTACACGTCGTTATCTTACACTATCCTAAACATTGCCACCTTACAATATCCTAAACATTCCGAGCTTACACTAAACTCCATATTGCAACCTGCAATTTCGTCAACATAGCTGCCCTATCGCCATCGTTCTCCAACATCGCCATCCAACAGTATTCTCAAAATCGCCACTGTGATATGCTCACTATATCAGGACCTTACCTTATCCTCGACAATGCCTTCCTAAGTTTTTTGAGAATTCTCACACTTGCGCTATCCTTAACATCGCTATCCCATATTATCCTTAAAAACTGCAACCTTTACTCCCCTTTACATCGCCACTAAACTATATTAACAGCACGGCAGTTATTACTAACACCTCATCCACCCAAGCTTCCTTTAGATACTTTCTCGAGCATTTTCCGTTCTTCTCTCATTCGTTACCGAGAGAGAGGAGCTCACTGATGAGCGCCATCGGCCAGCTTCGTGCAAGGCCAACAGATTTCTGACCCGTCCAGACACCACCCGTTTTTATTTCCCTTCTCGAGACGTTTTGATCCCCCCGGGTGGGGCCCCTACATCGCTGCAGTCGGTTTGGCCGTCCCAATTAAGGGTAACCTGCTATGACGTACGTCTTCATCAATTCGGACGAGTCTAATTATACATTTGCATGTATTATTTGGTAACCTCATGGCTGCAATGTGGACTTAAGGAAACGAGGGATTTGCTAATCTTTTCCGTTCCCGGCGATTTTTCCCACCTCGTGCACTCCGCATCTAGTTCACTCCACCCTACGCTTGCTCGGGACACCCAGGAGTAAGCCCGGAAGTATATCGCCACCGGAGATTGTCTTGCGACCAAACTCTATAAACAACACTGCAGTTAATATCAACACCTCAACCCTCAAAAACCTCAACACATAGTTGAGAATAGGGAGGTATTAGAAAAACCCAACCCAATAATGTCCTCAACGTCGCCACTGTAATATGTCCATGATATCGCGACCATACCCTATCATCGACAATGCCATCCGGCACATTTTGCAAATTCCAATACTTGCGCTATCCTTAACATCACTATCCTATACTATCCTTGAAAACTGCAACCTTCACTCTCCTTTACATCGCCACTAAACTCTATTAACAATAACGGCCGTTATTACTAACACCTCAACCCGCAAAACAACATCACATATGTGAGAAATGTAAGGCATTATAAATACCGCACAGTTATGCCGATACCCCTCAACTAAGGTCTTATATTGAAAACTCACATAGTGGCAAGTGTCTCCATCCTCGTTAATAGCATCCCCGTCCGATAATATCCTCAACATCTACATCGTACATTACCCTCAATATCTTCACCATACACCATCCTTAATATTGCCAACACATACTACGCTCTGCATTGTCACTCTACACTATTAACTAAATCGTCACCCTGCATTCTCCTAATCTCTTATATATTCACAATCTCGCAACCCTACAAAATCCTTCATTTGCTGACCCACACTATACTTAATATTAACGCTATACACTATCCTCAACACTGTCCTCTGCACTACCCTTAGCATTTCAACGTTATACTGTATTCAACTTTGACACCTTAAACTATTCTCAATTCTGCAACCCTACAGCATCCTCAACATCGTCACTCAACACTACCCTGCGCATTGCCGACCTACAATATCCATATGTTGCCACCCCACCATATCCTTAATCATTACCAACTTCAAATACCCTTAACATTGCTAACATACACTATCCTCAACAGTTCCGGCCTACATTATCCTCAACAGTGACAACCTAAACTAGACTCAACAGTGCCAACATACATTATCCTCAACATTGCAAAACTACACTATCCTCCCCAGTGCCAACCGACACTATCCTCAACACTGCCAACCTTCAATATATTTAACATTGCAACCCTACGCTTTGCACAATATTAAAGCTCTGCAATATCTAAAACATCACAATCCCTGCACTATCCTGAGCACTGGCACGCAAACAAATCCTCAGCATTTCAAATGTACTGGGGATTGACAGATCGATATTAAGTGCTGTATTTGTGTATTGCACAGACACTGTTGTGATACGGGTGACGTCGAAGTAGATGCCCGAATAGAAGCAAGTGGTGAAAAGGAAAGGGATTCAGGCAGAAGTATATTGTTCTATGGGCTTTGCACACAAAAGCATCTTACAGTTTCTTGAGTTAATATGTTGAATGAATCGTACTAAAAACATATATGTTAGTTATCCCATATCTATACCCTCTACGCCTCGTTTAAGGACGTCATTGTCAACAAACGGTCGGTAAAAGCCGAGGTCATCATGCAAGCTAAGGAGAAATTCCCATGCACGTCCGACAGAATCGACGCTCAGATAAGAGCAAAAATTCACAATATTACTTCTCACAAAGAAAAGATAAAATGAAGCTTTTATTAACGTCGTACGGTGTGTTGAATTTATTTATGGCTGTAAATGGTCGTATTTTTGGCAATAGTTGCTTATTGAATTGTTCTGACGCTGCAGTTTATTCAGCTAAGTGTAAATGTATCATTGAATATCTAGTTAAATCCCTACGTTTTGAATACAAAATAGAGCTACGCGTGGCCTTATTGGTATGATCATCCTGTCCATGTGAGTGAGTCGGCAATTTTATTGTATATGTCAAAGTTGTGTGTGACTTTTGACTGCGGTTCATGTTTTAAACTGATTTTGCAATTGCCTATATTATTTTTAATGATCTGTAACTTTAGTATCTATGTAACGTTGTAGCATAAAATAAATGGTCTTTCCAGTTTGTCTTTTGTTAAAGTAGCACGGGACATATTATGAAATATGCATTTTAATAGTTATATTAAAATTAGAATTAACTATGCACGTCTTGTAAGTCCATAGGTGTTTTTGAAAGACGTCTTGAGCGTCTATTAAGTACACCAAACCTGTTCTTGTAATACACAACGATGTAATCCTCCCATTACATCTTTATCTCTATGACCAGGATAACATGAGATTCATTAATATCATATTGGTGATTATGGCACGGCATGACGGTGAATTATTGTAGTCACTAAGCATATTATCAGACGAGTTTTTTTTTATCGAATGATATAATGGTACACCAGCGAAGTGATGGGCAGGAGGTGATATTTAGAAACTAATGATAAACAAGCAACGTTTGTTTGAAACAATTGTCGATATTCGCCACCCAAGTTGGACCGGAACTCATTTAACACGCCTTGAGGATCGATCAGCACCAACCTAGCCTGATTCCAAACGCGCCCTACCCCAATATTGCATTTCCAGATTTAAGGTTTTATCCCAAAACTGCCATCTATTTTTGACCCCTAATGGTGAAACGTGAGCACGCGCGTGCACCAAAGAGCTGTTTCGGTTGATTAAACAGAGGAATGACCCACACAATTTAGAAATTGGTCCTTTAATTAAAAGAAAATAGGTATTACGGAATCCGTGCAACAGAATGATAACTTTTCAAACAGGAAAGGCAGGCAGGACATCCAAATAGATTGCATACCCGAAATAACCCGCAGACATGAAAAATTCCGTCCGTCAAAGATACCCGCACACCTACACAGCACATTAGACTCAAAGGATATAATAAAGTCATTACCATCGTCACCATTAATTGTTTATGTATTCGGACAATAAAGACGTTAGTATATAACGCTCAATAACAGCTATCAGGTGATATGTTGGCTCAGATAACATACTGTTCAGATGGTTGCCGAATGTATATCCTAGAATCAGGTCAACTGCAGTCTGCATGTTGAACGGTCAAGTTACGCTAGACATCAATTATATTCCTATCTATAGACAAACGGGTCAATTTTCCAAAAGTGGAGGAAATATTCGGAAATGTACTGAAAGTGTAATTTGATAACAACAACTTCCTTACCTAGGAATTCTTTGAAGCTGCTTGAACCCAACGATGAGTTTACCTTGTGCAGGTGTGCCAAGGCAGGACAATTTTCCAAATGAATGATATTCAGATATCTAATAGATATTCAGACATCTGGCGTGTTTGTGAGCGGATTATTCTTCAGTCGCAGCTCCGTAAGCTTAGTGAGGATGTCCAACCTCACATATATTATATATAACCTAGATTCAATACAGCCAAGCGTTTTTGGAAACGTTGCTTAATTGTGGTACCTGAGAGATACGGTTGCAATACAGGTTTATATTTCTTAACCGATCAGATTGCGGAAAGTGTTCTACAGGTTCTATGACGTTCTTTCTAAAAGATAACTCTCTTGAATCTAGTGGTATATCGTTTAGGTATAGCAGTAAGTAAAGTGTATGGATATCTATATGGGCATGCATATGATGAAATAAATAATCGGCGATAATATAAGGGGTGATGGACCCGCCACTCTTGTTAACCCGCGATTCTACTTGGCACCCGTACCCCTACATTGCTTTACTGTGCATCAGCTTTAATAATGCATCTATATTTTGGTCGCATCCATATATTCTATAAAATGATGTCATCAAATGATATAATTCGCACCAGATCAACGGCTGTATCTATCGATTTGCGACAAGGCTTTACCGCATAAACAGAATCATCGACCTGGAATTTAACAGCAACACCCAGGTGCTCTCTTGTTGAACGTTTACATCATGTTAAAATTAGTCGTTACCTGTCATCATCCATTATCTGTTGAGTCAACACAGCACCATATGCCACATGCTACATGTATGTTTAGGTGCGCCACATTCTAGATAACATCGAACCATAATCGTAATATTCATCATGTTTGCATGTCGAATATCACCACATCAGCACTTAGCCTGCGATATTAACAGCATCTGGTGGATATCAATCCCTGGCATGCGGCTGCATAGACCCATATGCTATTATCTATGGAACTCACTTTACTCTCATGACTAACAATACTTGATTGCAGTGTATATGATATGATTCTTTTCATATAGTGTAATTGCTATAGATGATCTTCCACTCCTGGACAGGTGCTAGTCTGTAATGTGTCTTGTTTATTAGATTTGCTATAAATTAAGTAAATGAATTGTCTCTATGTTTAGTGTCCGGATCATGTAATGGTATTTATGTGTTTCATTCATGTGTTGTTGTTTTTTCTTATCGTTATCGTCAATGAAGATTCATTGTACGTACTAGAGAAACGTATAACGTGGACGAAATTTAGTAAAATTTTTCTTGATTATATTAGATGTCGTGTATCTAGGTGGTTTTTATATCTTTTATCTAAGTGTTAAAATATGATCAATAATAATAAACCAAAGATGCATTCTTTTAAAGGTTAATGCATACAAGGTGGCGAATGTTTTACCTTGCCTCTGGTAATTCTTTGTGACACAGATTTATTCGATTAATCACCATTAATACACCTTATGCACAAGAACGCCATACTAACGTGTCCAGTCGTCATGTGTCGGCTTCGACATTTCCTGTTTTATATTTTCGTCTTCAACGCATCTTCCGCCCGCAATTCCATTTCGTTTCCGATCATCTTCATATTTGTTTGTTTTTTCATGTCAAAAAAAGGGACATAAAGCAGACAAAATCACATTTTCCCCAAAAAGGTCAATCAGTTGGCATCAAACAACAGGACTGCCGGTTAGCACAGCTCCCACCTACGCCGTCATGCCACACAAATGGCAGCAAATATGAAATAATCCCTAGACTAATCGTTCAGGGGGGGGGGCACTTATCCTGAATGTCGCTGGCTTTTTCGTCCCTGAATATTCGATAGAAGGGTTTATTTCATGCTATGATTATTTTGTTTGTTTCGCAGGAGCATCACTGTTAGGTACATGTACCATCACTCCACTAGCCAGCGACATTTGCAATGTTGTTCAACATTGTTAGCTTTGACATTTCTCCTGCTGCGAATGTCTACAGAGAAGACAATATGTTATATTGTGATTGTTGATATAAAATAATTCCAACAGATGTTATGGGCATCATTGTATACATAATCTTGAACATAGCGACAGTTGCCTTCTGACATGTCGCTTGTCGCAATAAAATACAGATGAAATGCCATTTTGTGGAAATCTGGCGCACCCATGATCCAACCAACATGACCCCTCCCACTTTGCTTGGCCACTCATATGCTGAACATATGCAGCCAGTAGGGAATTTGATTTTTCCACAAGGTGGGGTTAGGAATATTAATGCGGCTAATGACGCTGAGTTAAAAGCGTAACATCCGGCACATTGCGCTTACAATGCAATTGAGCCAATGAATCATCAAATATCCCACAAACCGGCTGGAGTTTGCAAGAGAGCAATAACATCATATCATTATGACACCCGTCACCATCTATCATCTGGCACCACTCTGAGCAATGCGTTATGACCAACACCACTTGGAAGCAATTTTAAGCTCTTGGAAAGTATTCAGGATATATGATATTAAGCAGTATTACTTGGAAGCCAGTTTTATGCACTTAGCATGAACCAATTATAGTGCTGATAAGGGAGTGAGTAGTTTTTCTAAATTCCTACATCATCAAACATCTCCACTTGTAGGCAAATGCGTTTGAGCGGATGTACTAGATGTCACTGACCATTAATAATCCCAGGTATTAAATTTTCTTTATGCAGCAAAACCACACCACATGGGCATCTCAATCATCAGCCAACGTGACTAAATATACATTTGTTGCACAGAGACCTCATGTATCTGACTCCCAGATGCGATAGACCATCTCGATAGAGACGAATGTTTAATAATTTTGCATTTTGTGCCAATAACACATGCGTAAGTAATAATACATTGTATATTGTATTCAATTCATTGATAATGCATTGTACCAGGAGCATGGCACCTGTGCTTTACATGGTATTAAGTTTTTTACACACACACACACAATACAAGGTGCACCCTGCTGGTCACTGTATAATATTTTGCCAAAACCAATATTTGCTAGTCACCATTAAAGTATTTATCTGACAAACGTAACTGACAAGGCAAATTTGAGTAAAGTGTATGAATGATATATATATATATATATATATATATATATATATATATATATATATATATATATATATATATATATATATATATATATATATATATATATATATATATATATATATATATATATATATATATATATATATATATATATATATATATATATATGCGTAAATATCATGAAAAATAGTCGGCGATAATATAAGGGGGTAAAGGACCTGCCACTCTTGGTTACCCATGATTCTACTTGACAACCCTACCTCCACATTACTTCACTACGCACCAGCTTGATAATGCATGTATAGTTTGGTCGTACATTATATTCGACTACATAATGATGTCATCAAATGATCTATTGGCACCTGATCAACAGCTGTACCTAACGATCTACGCCATGGCGTTGCCGCGTAAACAGAATCGTCATACTGTAATTGAACTGAAATACTCTAGGTGCTCTCTTGTCGTACATTTACATCACGTTATAATTGGTCGTTACTTGTCATCATTTATTATCAGTTGTGTCAATACAGCAACATATGCCACATGCTTCGCATACGTTTATGTGCACAACAGTCTAGACAGCATTGACACATACTCGTCCTATTCATCGGCGTCTACATGTCGAACATCACCACATTGACAGCTAGTCCGCGATATTAATAACATCTGGTGGATGCTTATCGCTGGTATACGGCTGCATAGACCCATATTATATTGTCTATGTAACTCACTTTACACCTATGACTAGCAATACTTGATTGTAGTATATATTCATACTAGTTTGTTATTTACCTTGTATGTTCTAGTTACTATCATATAGTGTAAATGCTTTAGAAGATCTTACACTCATGGACACGTGTAAGCAGGGAGAAACACTAACTCAGATTTACTTGTCCAGTCGGGCAAGTCCTCATGATATTTGCTTGTCCGATTGAAAAACCTCGTTTTCCGGTCACAGTATAAAAATATTGCCTGATAGACTAAGCGTACACTAACGCAGAATGAACCAGGAATCGCCGATCACGCGCTGAGTTGACGAGTCTCGCAACGCAGTTAGTTAAGACCTTGAGCTAGCATACGGACGATTGGGGTTTTCTTTCTCGGTAAACTGAGCCCAGGAATCGCCAATCGATCTTGATAAGCTTTGTTTAAAGACAAAACAACATAGAATATGAAAACGACTTGTCCCGTCAGGGCAAGCTAGATGGCAGCTTCACTTGGCCGACGGCTTCACCTACTTGCCAGGGACAATCGGGCTTGTTTCCCTGGTTAGTATTTAATGTGTCTTGTTTACATGTTTACCAAATTTGCTATCAATCAAGTAGATGAATTACCTGTAGGTTTGGTCTCAGGACCATGTAATATTATGTATGTATTGCATCCATATGTTGTTGTTTTTTATCATAATCTTCAATGAAGATTCATCATACGTACAAAAAAACATATAATAGACAGCTTGTATCTAAGCTATAAAATATGAACAACTACAATAAACCAAAGATGCATCCTCATTCGTTAAAGGTTAACACATACAAGGTGCAAAATGTATTGCCTTGCTTCTAGTATATTCTTTATAACACAGATTTATTCGAATTAATCGTCACCTTATGCACAAGAATACCATACCTACGTGTCCAGTCGTCATGTGTCCGTCTCGACATTTGCAGTTCTATATTCGTCTTGAACGCCTCTTTCGTCTGCAGTTCCATTTTGTTTCCGAAACCGATCATCTTCATCTTTAGCTATACTAATAATATTTCACTTAAATAGCAGCAATAAAGGGATATGAACAAGCCAAAATCACACTGCTCCTAAAATATTAATCGATTGGCTGTGGACTGGCATCAAACAACAGGACTGCCTGTAAGCATCGCTTGCACCCTACGACGTCATACCACACAAATGGCAGCGACTATGAAATCGTTCCTGGGGGGGGGGGGGGGGGGGGGTTGGAGCCTACATATCGCTGTCGTTTCGTCCCGGAAATGTATGATAGAAGAGTTTATATTATTCCATAATAATTTTGTTTGTTTCGCAGAAGCATCACTTTAATGTACCATCACGCCACGAGCCAGCAACATTTGCAGCATAGTTTAACATTGTGGGCTTTGGACTCTCTCCTGTTACGAATGTCAATACGGAAGACACAATGTTATATTGCGATATTTGATATAAAATAATTCCAACAGATATATAATGGGCATCATTTTGTTCAGCGATCTTAAACATGGCGTCAGTTGCTTTCTGGCATGTCACTTGTTGCCACAACATAGATATGACATGCAATTTGTGGAAATCTGGCGCACCCATGATCCAACGAACATCGCCCCTCCCACTTTGTCTGGCCACGCCTATTTTGAACCTATGCAGTCTATAGGGAATGGGATTACTTCCGCAAGGTGGGATGGGGGCTCTTGATGCGGCTAATGACTCAACGTAACATCTGGGACATTGTGGTTGCAATGCAATTGAGCCAGCGAGCCTTAAATTTTCCCACAGACCGGCCTGACTTAGCGTGAGAGCAATAACATCATATCATAACGACACTTGTCACCATCTGTCATCTGGCGCTAGTCAGATGAGAACCAGTGTGGTTCGTCTCCGCATATGGCGGAGCAAGAACAATTTACAGGCCGTTTAAGGGTGCAACACAACGTGTAATGTTGTATATCGCTTAAGTACATTGACATTTTTCATTATTAGGAGGTGCTTGTTGAGAGCACTAGGGTGCTTAACCTCGATATTGCATGTATCATATCTGCAGGTCTTCTTTTCTTGCCTCAACCATATATATTTTGTTTTGGGGGTTTTAAGTCCCTTTCAACAACGAGGTGATATCGCGACGGTTATGGATGAAGATGATAGTTATACTTCGGCAGCATCCCTTATTTGGCCGCGCCCACTTGGTTTCCCAGTCCAGACCGATGTGAGGATTATTATCCGTTGCAGATTTACCAGGCATAGCAAATCAGATATCGGTGGCCACGAAAGTACTTAGGAGACGGCGTTATTTGATCTAATAATAATAGCATTATACAGCAACATTTCCGTACGGCATAAATTGGGTTGCCACCGGATCATATTACAAGGTTCACTTTATTACCATAATATACCACGTGAACCGTTTTGTCTGTTAAATTGATCAATAGTATCTATGTTACTCACTGTTCAATCTGCAGTAACCGCTCTCCATAACCAGCGTGTTTAATCTCTTAATCCGTCACCGCCCCGTAATTCAGCATGTCACCACATGGAATAACAGAGCTTTCAGGATGCACCAGCTGGTAGAGCAATTACACAGCCATATTGCGTATGTGATCTCAACGACTCTGGTGATTGAGAAATGACGATTTATTGGTGATCATCCAGTGGTGTAACTCGCAGTTTAATGACAGCTTATGACATATATTGCCAACGTAATTTATAGAGCTTTTGCTTAACATCATACCAAACCCATATGCCAAATGTCTGATCGAATTGCTCTAATGTTAGCTACATCGCCTGCAAATTGTCTTTTTTTACTTCTAATAGCACTGAACATGCCCAGTATACGCCGCAAACACAAGCTGGAACATGTATATAATCAGCCTAGAATCTCATCCAAAATCAAATCCAGTCATCTGGTTTACCCATCGATCAATTTTAACACCAATCATTGGGAAGATGGAAGGCTTGCTCTCCGCTGTAGCTGTGCTAAACCTCTGCATTTCAGGAGTCCTGCTGGCGCCTGTCAACATTACAGATCTCGATGCACAGGTGAGAAGCGTATTTCAAAGGTTGTGGTTGTTTCGTGGCCGTTTCATGCTAATCAACATCTTGCATTGCAAAACGGTACAAGACTTAAAGTCGAATTCGATTTTGCAAATATGGCACAAACTATTTAGCTCTTCTGGCCTGCTAAGTACTGATTGAATCTGGATGGTTGTTTTAGAACTATTTGGTAAGATTTGGTTACATGGATGAAAGTGAGGAAGGCAATGAGGCTAATTTGAAGCCTGCGCTTCTGGCATATCAACGTGTGGCTGGAATTCCTATGACAGGTTAGGCGTTTTAAATATTCAAAGTCAACATAAATAGCGGTACAATACACAACAACCCAGCATAGGCATATATATTTCGGGGCGCTCTCTTTATTTGCGTTAAACTTGACACAGGTGACATTGACGAGGCAACATTGGAGATGATGAACAAACCACGTTGTGGGAAGGATGACAAATTGCTGGTGAACACAACAGGCGTGGCTCGATACAATACTGCATGTAATTGACGATTCTTTGACATGACATGATTTTGGTGGCTATAACACCTAGATTATAATTCCGATACATTAATGTATGAGCACCCTGCCTTCATATTGTCTTTGCGATCGTGTAATAGCGAAGTGGGCCAAGACTTCGCTTACTTGGAGTATGACCAACTATTCACCCGATCTCTCTGAGGACGCAATACGCAGTGTCATGGCCGATGCCTTTTCCGTGAGTTAACCAAGCTATTCACTGCATCATCATTATGAGATAGCATACACCCTATACACGACCGTTTGATCAAACACCATGGTCACTCAGATCGTACAAATGTGTTTAACGACATCATATTATTGTTCAAACTAGTGTTATAAGTTGTTGGGAATCGCTAAGACCTTTGAGACCGAAACTGCTAAGATATAAATGCTTGAATCGTCTGGGCTATTGTGATAGCAGTATGTGGCCTATAGTTGCTGAACTGCTTGACCTTGATATACCAACAGCAACAAAAGCTATAGCGATCTGGCTGCGTGACCTTTACTGTAATGTTTTATATAATGCCATTATACAAGCTGCCATACATTTGTTCGGTCAGCCCTGGGCAGCGGTTAGCCCACTAAGGTTT
Organism: Urechis unicinctus; assembly: GCA_034190875.2. NCBI lineage: Eukaryota > Metazoa > Annelida > Polychaeta > Xenopneusta > Urechidae > Urechis > Urechis unicinctus. Next base: position 7,814,246 of record CM067342.1, read on the forward strand.
ACGATGACGTCTGACCCTGGTGATATCAGCATCCAGTTTGTGGCCGGCAGCCACCTCGACCACAGTGCGTTTGATGGCCGTTACGGAGTGCTGGGCCATGCTTACTACCCTCCTATTGGACAAGTTTGCTTTGATGAAGACGAATCCTGGAGATGTCATTATCGAAACATTTTGGCTTTCCTTCGTGTCTATTTCTCTACTCACATAATAAGAAAATACGATGTATGATTTGAGTGGTTTTGGTGTGTTCAGATTCTACTTTGCAACGTACCGCACTTCACGAGTTCGGCCATGCCATTGGACTCGAACATTCGGACATCAAAGCAGCTGTTATGAATCCCATCATCCAAATTTATACTACCCTGCAACCCGACGATATTGCTGGCGTTCAGTCTCTGTACAGAATTTAGGCATTTTATATGCAAGCTTTGCAGAAAAAATATAGAATTGTGTTTGTGAATGCCAATAAAATTATGCAGCAGTTCAATCCTCGTTATTGTTAGGTATATTTGGCATCACAATGCTATAATCAAGAAGATTACGGGTTGCAATTGAACGATTGGGCCTACAGTATATTACAACCCGTTAACAATCACATTATTGGTATGAATCAATTAGAATGGTAATGCGGTAAGATTTTGTACAACAATTTTAAAAATAACAACAATGCTATGATGCGCACGTCGAAACTCTACCAGCTGTTCATATTAAAGCAATTAAATAATGATATTATCAGCCATTACTTGTCATTCGCCTTTAGAACAAGCAGTGCATCAAACAAAAGACCAACTAATTGTTCTATCAGCATGACAGTTTGAGTGGGCATGGCAATCGAAAACGAAACACAAATTAAAATATGGCAGTCGCTCGAGGTGGTGGAGGGCACACACACATAACACATATTTATACATATATATATTTATAAATATATATTCATATATATATATATATATATATATATATATATATATATATATATATATATATATATATATATATATATATATATATATATATATATATATAGTGCAGATCAATCAGTTAGTAGCCTAGACATGATGATTGCTGCATCGTACAAGCCGTTATACACAATTTTTGCGTTAATCACTGATAATATACCAAGGTTTGACAAAGAGAATAATTAACTAACTGTATACCCTCAGGCAATATCAAATGTCATGGATTGTACGCATATATGTACGTTTGGATTTATGTTTGTTTGTTTGTTTGTATGTATGTATGTATGTATGTATGTATGTATGTATGTATGTATGTATGTATGTATGTATGTATGTATGTATGTATGTATGTATGTATGTATGTATGTATGTATGTATGTATGTATGTATGTATGTATGTATGTATGTATGTATGTATGTATGTATGTATGTATGTATGTATGTATGTATGTATGTATGTATGTATGTATGTATGTATGTATGTATGTATGTATGTATGTATGTATGTATGTATGTATGTATGTATGTATGTATGTGTATGTATGTATGTATGTATGTATGTATGTATGTATGTATGTATGTATGTATGTATGTATGTATGTATGTATGTATGTACTCAGCCGCGTATAAATATGCTGCCTTTATGACGAAAGTGACTTTTATTTTGAAACAAATAATTGCACAATTGTATTGTGCATTTAAGACATTCCAGACCATAGGGATCAATTCTAGACAGGCACAACAAAGAATGTAAGTAAGAAGCTGCACGGGATTGGAAATAGCTGATCACTATACATACATAACTTTTGCATGTTTATCTATTACATCGGAAGCAGGCTGTGATGTTTAAGCATACACGTGGACATTCCAATGATAACAAGATCCGGGACTCTTGGAAAAAAAAATTGAAGGATCCAGTGTTTATTTTCTATTCATGCAGAAAAAATATAGAATTGTGTTTGTGAATGCCAATAAAATTATGCAGCAGTTCAATCCTCGTTATTGTTAGGTATATTTGGCATCACAATGCTATAATCAAGAAGATTACGGGTTGCAATTGAACGATTGGGCCTACAGTATATTACAACCGGCAACAATCCCATTATTGGTATGAATCAATTGGGATGGAAATGGGGTATGATTTTGTACAACTATTTTGAAAATAACAACAATGAAAATAAATGCCAATATTCTGTCATCAAGCAGCTATAGCGCCATGGTGCGCACGTAGAAACTCTACCAGCTATTCATATTAAAGCAATCAAATAATGTCATTATCAGCCATTCGCCTTTAGCACAAGCAGTGCATCAAACGAATGCAAAACACCAACTAATTGCTCTATCAGCATGACATAAATCAATCTACGACACCATTTGACATTACAGAATCAATATAAATCGAAACACTCCATCTCTATACCTTTCTTCACCTCTGTTTAAACCGAAGTTATTATATATATATATATATATATATATATATATATATATATATATATATATATATATATATATATATATATATATATATATATATATATATATATATATATATATATATATATATATATATATATATATATATATATATATTTATACAAGTCCGACCATTTTGGTACAATTCACCAACCATCTTGGCCCATACTTACATTTTGGCCGATGATCATGGGGCCAAAATAGTCAGCGTCATCCCATAGGCTTACACAGCTGCGCTTCCTCACAAAATCGTAACTTTATTTGCTTCTACTCCTCCTAAGGTTGGAATCTTATTATTCGGGATAACTATCCACTTTTTCTTGGCGTTAAATGCATGCCATGTTGAATAATCGGTCATTATATGGCTTTGTTCGATATATATTTGCTCCAAACTTATATTCATGATTTGTGTGACTTTTAACTTCAATGAACAATTCTTTATTTTAAATTATCGCTTGAAATGAAAAACATACAAATTTTGAATGAATATATAAATCAGCAGATTAAAGGATAACGGGCGGCACACGCTCAAATATCTTTACGGACGGATATATAAAAATGGCGATTTTACAGGTAAATCCGGGGTTGTAAGTCTTTGTCAACTCATTTTTGGTGTTTTGTTCTCAATATATATCAGTTTGATAGTGTTTTATTTAGATAAATAAGAACAAATGAAGCACTTAAGCTTGGAACTCGAGACGCAGATCAGCATTCAAAACGTTTGGAGAATCTCGCTGAATCTCACTGGTTTTCTCGATCTATGATGTGCAATGTTTCAAGTAATAAATGAAATCATATCGTATCAACGGACTGTTTTTAACATAGGAATGATTAGCCAGATCGTTATATGTTATCAGTTTGCTCATGTCTTAAAATCAAATTGTCCCCACGAACGCATCCGCGGGCTCAAGCTGAAGGTAAATTTTCGGATTGTAACAATTCAAGCTTTCCATGCCGCATGGAATTTCCGGTACAGGAGCGAGTATAAACAAAGTTTATCGGTCAGCCATGACCATTTTACACGCTCTCTTTACATTTGATTCCAGTATGATTCCAACGTTTAAATATTGAATATCATTAATGTGACAATGAACGTTATTGCTGCGGAAAGAAATTTCATGTACGACAAATTATGAAATACCCGTAGTTTACAGTGGTTAGCGGGCTGTTCCGCACGTGGGCTCTACCCACTCTTAGTCTTACCGATCACTTACACTTTTCCAACGGCAAATAATACCCAGATACCACGTTAATAGGACTAGATGCCTGCAGCTTGGTTGGACAGATCTACCGATTACCATTGATTTGTTTTTAAATGTATTTCCTAACGTTCATTTAACCGTATTGACTATTGGCCATTTTAGAGAACGGCTTTTGCCCCATCTGTCAGATGTAAACATCGCCTGATCGTGTCAGCGGACAAGCGCTGGTGGCTCTGTGTTAGTGGGGTGGGGTTACTCTTTCAATTGTGATTTATTTTTCAAAGGTTGAAGATTGATATTTTGCTTTCCACATCCTTGAATTATTTACTTGCATCAGTAATGTTACCCTTAACATGGAAATAGCATGATCTGTTAATATGATGTATCATTGTAATACACTAAAACATGAGTTCTTTATTACATTCCTATAAGTTTGATTATGTGTTATATGATAGTTCAGTCTTGGACAGAGTCACACTTTTGTTATCAATTAGTCAGCAGAGTGATCCTTTAGATCTCAGAAATAGCTATCCAAAACAACTGTGCTGGTTTGAGTTTACAGCCAAATTTCATTAACAGCTAGGTAAATAATCAGACCCTAAGTAGGTTTTTGAAGTCAAGAGCCTCTTTTGTCTGGGTATCTGCCACATCAATATTGGTAATAAAATTGTTGTCAAATGTTCAATGTGTGTAATCCAAACAATTGTTCAATAGTACAATCACATTATTTGAATATATCATCTATAAGCTATAAATGACATGGTCATCTGTCAGTTAGTCTTGAGCACTGTGCATCTGGTCTAGTGTTGAAGGGTTTTGTTGCTCATCCTGGACCTGTTGCTTGCCACTTATAAGGTATAATTTATGGGACCATTAGGCAGTAACCATTAATAGTTATGCTCCTCAGCACAGTTTTGCCCTGTCCATCTGTCTGCTTGTAAACTTTTGGTGTAACATTTTTTTGATAATGCAAGGCACTCTTATATTGATTGTCACTTACAAACAAACTATCAGCCCTTTGTGACCTTATTATTGTAAAATAATCTCATTAGCTATGTTAACCAAATAGGGAATATCTGTTTCAAATTAAACATGAATCACTCTTATATTGATGATCACTTACAAAGTAAATATCAGCACTGCAATACCTTTTGTTCCTGAGTAATTATCTCAATGGGGAATAATTCTTGATGGCACTTTTCTTATAATGCAAGCTAGAAACTTTACATTGACCAAATCGTGCAAACTTTAACTCATAGCTTAATGGCTTTTGATCCCTGACTTGCTAGATAAAAGCAAATTAAATTTGCTTGTTCAAGGAAAAATGTAGCTAAGTTATTATTAGCTTATGGTTGTTTGGATGAATCATTTCTTAAAAATTTAAATTATTAGGTTCAAATGCTTAAACTTTTTGCATAACTACTAGGCGATGGACTGTTGTTGCTTGACAAGTGGGTTTGGGGGATATTGTTCAGCCCTGGTGTGTCATTGAATACAAAGATATACTATTAAAGCTATGATTAAATGCTGTCAAAAGCAGCAGAGTTCAATAGCCATAGGTCTTCTGTCTTTATTGTTAGGCAGTGAGATTGACTAGGTGTTTGTGATGACATTTTGCTCAGCAGCACTCACAATCTGGTAGTGATTAACTGCTTTACCTCCTCTTCTGGGTTTAATATTATGGACCCAGTATCTCAATTGAATCATATTGGAGATTAATATCCTCTGTGTTGGTTAATCTGCCCAATTTAGGAAATTTATTTTTTCAAGATGGGCAACAGTATCAGCTGTCCAAACATCTCAATTATGCTCATCTATCTCTGCAAGACACCTCCTCATATCAAATGGAGCCATGTCTTGCTGTAGGGCCACTAGGCTCTTGCTAAGTGAAGAGAAATATTCTTTAGTCTTTTCATTTCATGACATTTGGTGATTTGATATAAATGAATAGTTAAAGATAAGAATAGTGAGGAGGTCATGTGGCTTCATCTACATTACTGACAGTAATGTAGATGAAGCCACATGACCTCCTCACTATTCTACATAATGAGTTGCATGTGCAATATTAAGGTCCATGTGCTTAACCACCATGAAAACAAATTTTATGTTAATGGTAAATTCACAACTTCATCAATATTGTGGTTTCATCAGTTTTGTGGCTTTACAATATTGTGGCTTCACCAATATTGTGGCTTCACAAATACTGTGGCTTCAATAATATTGTGGCTTCATCAATATTGTAGTTTCACCAATGTTATGACTTAACTAGTGTTGTGGCTTTACCAATATTGAGGCTTCACAAATACTGTGGCATCACCAATGTTGTGGCTTCACTAGTGTTGTGTTTTCACCAATGTTGTGGCTTCACCAATTCTGTGGCTTCATCAATATTTTGGCTTCACCAGTGTTGTGGCTTCACCAGTGTTGTGGCTATACAAATATTGAGGCTTCACAAATACTGTGGCATCACCAATGTTGTGGCTTCACCAGTGTTGTGTTTTCACCAATGTTGTGGCTTCACCAATACTGTTGCTTCATCAATATTTTGGCTTCACCAATGTTGTGGCTTCACCAGTGTTGTGGCTTTACCATTATTGTGGCTTCGCAAATACTGTGGCATCACCAATGTGGCTTCACCAGTGTTGTGTTTTCACTAATGTTGTTGCTTCACCAATACTGTGGCTACATTAATATTTTGGCTTCAACATTGTTGCGGCTTCATCAGTGTTGTGGATTTAATGATATTGTGGCTTCATCAATATTGTGACTTCACCAATATTGTGGCTTTACCAATATTGTTGCTTTACAAATACTGTGGCATCACCAATGCTATGGCTTCATAACATTTTAGCTTCAACATTGTTGTGGCCTCACCAGTGTTATGGATTCAATGATATTGTGGCTTCATCAATATTGTGACATCAATATTGTGGCTTCACCAATACTTTGGCTTCACCAATGTTGTGGCTCTATTAATACTGTGGCTTCACCAATATTGTGACTTCATCAATATTGTGGCTTTACACATCTGTGGCTTTTCCAATACTGTGGCATCATCAATATCGTGACTTAACCAATATTGTGGCTTCACCAATACTGTGGCTTCATCAATTTCTTGGCTTCAACAGTGTTGTGGCTTCACCAGTGTTGTGGCTTCAACATTGTTGCGGCTTCACCAGTGTTGTGGATTCAATGATATTGTGGCTTCATCAATATTGTGACATCAATATTGTGGCTTCACCCATGCTGTGGCTTCACCAATGTTGTGGCTTCACCAATACTTTGGTTTCACCAATATTGTGGCTTCACTAATACTTTGGCTTCACCAATATTGTGGCTTCATCAATATTGTGGCTTTACCAATTCTGTGGCTTCTCCAATACTGTAGCTTCATCAATATTTTGGCTTCACCAATGTTGTGGCTTCACCAGTGTTGTGGCCTTACCAATATTGAGGCTTCACAAATACTGTGGCTTCACCAGTGTTGTGGCTTCACTAATACTGTGGTTTCACCAGTGTTGTGTCTCCATAAATATTTTGGCTTCACCAATGTTGTGGCTTCACAAGTGTTGTGGCTTTACCAATATTGTGGCTTTACCAATATTGTGGCTTCACAAATAATGTGGCATCACCAAAGTTGTGGCTCTACCAGTGTTTTGTTTTAACCAATGTTGTGACTTGAACAATATTTTAGCTTCAACATTGTTGTGGCCTCACCAGTGTTGTGGATTCAATGATATTGTGGCTTCATCAATATTGTGACATTAATATTGTGGCTTCACCAATGTTGTGGCTTCACTAATACTGTGGCTCCCTCAATATTGCGGCCTTTACCTATACTGTGGCTTCTCCAATACTGTGGCTTCATCAATATTTGGCTTCACAATATTTTGGCTGCATCAATATTTTGACTTCATCAATATTGTGGCTTCACCCATTCTTTGGCTTCATCAATATTTTGACTTCATCAGTATTGTGGCTTCATCAATACTGTTCCTTTTCCAATAATGTGGCTTCATCAATATTTTGGCTTCACCAATGTTGTGGCTTCATCAATATTGTGACTTCACCAATTTTGTGGCTTCACCAGTGTTGTGGCTTCATCAATATTTTGGCTTCACCAATGTTGTAGCTTCATCAATGTTATCCCTTCATCCAAATTTTGGCTTCACCAATGTTGTCGCGTCACCAGTGTTGTGGCTTTACCAATATTTTGGCTTTACCAGTGGCTTCACCAATGTTGTGGCTTTAGCTGTGTTGTGACTTCACCAATATTGTGGCTTCAGCAGTATTAAAACTTCATCAATATTGTGGCTTCAACAATACTGTGGCTTCACCAATATTGTGGCTTCACCAATACTGTGGCTTCACCAATACTGTGGCTTCACCAATTTCGTGACTTCGTCAATGTTGTGGCTTCATCAATGTTGTGGCTTCATCAATGTTTTGGCTTCTCTTGTTTATCATATTCCGTTGAGATATATCAATCACTGGGGCTTAAAAAGACATATTATGTCTAAATGTAATTTTTGTATTTGTTGTGTGTGGGGTATGGCTTCAACAATCTGTTAATGTAGAAGTTTTTTATCAGAAGTTCTGTTTACCCAGTATGACTGTTAAGCTCCACCTGGTCCTGATTGATGGTCTTGCAGTTATGATGTATGCACCTGTGTATAGTGTCTCATTGTTGTACACCTAATCTGCTCTGTATTTATCTGCAATTCATATCACCTCCTCATCGCCAGCCCAGCATGACACAGACCTGGGGTTCCTTTTATTACCAGCCAGTTGTTACACTGACCTGGGGTTCTTGTCACCAGCCCAGAATGTCACCGACCTGGGGTTCTCCTAACATGGCATCATTTTTGTTTGGAGGGGTAGTATTTCTTGAGGCCAGTTAACATGTAAAATGGCCACCCGTCACCAGGACAGGTCAGGACGGGTGGCCATTTTAGTTAAGTTCCAGCCCTGTTACTGATGACTGAACTAAGCTCTCTGGGCTGTAGACTTATTCTGAACATCTGGCTTTGTCACATAATCAACTCCAGATGAACATCAGATATGTATGTCCTCATATTCACTATATACTGATTTTCAGATGTGTACAATTGTAAATGTGACCTCGGGTTAAGGGTGAAGAGAGCTGGCTTATGTGGATGAGACACCATTTTATTAAGTGACAGAAGGAAGTGCACCATAGTCAACCCAGGGGAGCAGTCAAGCATTGAATTCTAGTATATTTATCAATGCTAAGCTCCATAGCAACCTTCCTGGTGGTCACTAGTCAATGCCTGTTATCTGGATACCCAGAAAGAGAATGTTAAAGTTGCCATCAGTGGTCAATGAATGAAGATAACATTAATTATTGATGGGTGGGCGGTTTTGTTATTGGTTATATAATTGCAGTGCATATTGATAATATCAGGCTTATGATGTGTTTTACCAATATTCTATTAGTTTATATTCAAATGTAGATTCAGTTTCTGCCACATGAGAGGGATTAGTTTTTACTTCCTTTACTTAATTACAAGAGATTGATTCATGTGACATGTTGTATTGATACTCAACCTTATCAGGTTGGTAAGAATTAATGTTGTGTAATGTTTTACATAGACTTCCTTTAGTTCTTATGATATAAGACTGATTGGCAGTTTGACAAGTTAACTTTGTGTGTGTAACAGAATGTGCAACTATAGCTGGGGCACAGCAGGAGAATCATCTTTAGCTGAATCATATGGACAAGCTGTTGTATGGATTCACTAATTGTGTCCTAATGGAAACCCACCAAGACTGGCCCGATTGAAAGTTATTACTGATAGTGCAACATAAGACGCTGTTGTCAAAGTTCCTGCTGATCATGTTCAAATTTATCTGTAGATATGCTTTGCTTGATAATGATATCCTGATAATTGATTTCCTTATATTGTTAACCCTTATGAGGTCAATTCATTCAGTCCATTAAGTCAATTTATTCAGCTGAATCAACTCTGAATGCCTTTATTGTGGATACATTTTTTGTAGAATTTAAGTGACCCTAGATAGGCAAGTGAACAGCAATCAAAGTTTAATCATCAACAAATTAAATTCATCCTCTGCCTACTCCTGACCTTAAGAAATCCTTCAGCACATTGCCTGCAGATGCTGCTGTTTTTTTTCATTTTGTTACTACATGTTATTATGTGGCAAACTGAATAAAGGTGATATATTTAAAGCTTAAAGATTGTTTAATCCATGTTTTAATCATGGTGTCATGAGGGGATTTATATCATTCATACTAAAAGATGGGATTCAGTTTAATTCTCAAAATAAATATAATGTAAGGCAAGACAATGATGCTCTTTCATGAACAGATAAAACATGCAATAAAGAATGCACAATTAATCAATTGGAGGTCAGTTTGACACTTGATGAAGCAAATTGTGAATAGATGCATGAACATATGCAATTGGACACATCATTATATGACATGCACATACTTTGTGTCCTGTTGCCTAAACTTCTCGGCTGGTTTGCATTATTGCAGTTAATATTTAACAATTCGAAATAAATTATTGAACCATATGATATAAGAGCGAGGAATGGGTTCATAACGCTATGTGATGCTGCCTCCACTGGTCCGTGTCATTCAGTGTATAGCTAGCTAGCTGATCAGAACTTCACAGAAGCCTGTCAACGCGACCGATTTGGGAAACACCCAAATAGCTTCAGTCGAAAGTCATTTTTTCTCAAATTACCATATCTTATTCGCCTTTCATTTACTATATATATAAACACTTCTTCTTTCATTTAATTGGAACTGATTTAAGATTACACCTTGTTGTTTTGTTGCACCAAATTTAAGCGGAGTTTGCAACTTTGGCCAAGTGCGGCAAAACTGTCGCCATGTCGCACGGACACAAATAGTGACAGCTGTTTGGACTCTCCCGATTCAAGGGACGAGGGATGTTGTCCGACATCGTTGACAGACAGATTACAGTGTTCAGAGTGGTTAAATAACATTAATCTGCCCAGAGCAATCGAAATGTATAATAGTTACAGCAATTACTTCAATGATGGCAGTTTAATTATCCATGAATCAGAATATAAATACGTTAAAATATATGACCTACGTGCATTTTTGACTTGGAATCGTCCGTGCTCCAATATTAGAGACGACAATCTTCAGAATGTTAGGTATCACTAATTCTTGTTAAAACTCGCAGTACCTAAGTATAAACTTGTAACCAAATTAATAACGGGTACGTTGAAGAACTCCCTTCCTTAAAATAGGTGACTTTAATGCATATTTTCTCCGTTCGACCGGTACACCTGCCGCTCGGCAAGGTTCGGAACTTTTCGGAGCAAGACATTGCGTCAGCATTTCGTGGAATCGCGCCGATAATTTAACTTCACTTTTTTCTTCATGGCTCGTTGAATATTGTGAATGTACAGTTCGAATTATGTTTAAACAATTCGAAATCGAAAAAAGTTTCTTTCGGTTCCCGAAAGACCTACAAAACGCGCAATACTTTGTGCAAGCTTGTGTGTAGGATTTAAATTTAAGTCGTTTATGGTTTCATTGACCTAAGCTTTTTCATTGACTAAGCTTTGTAACCCAAGGTTGTATAAACGATGGTCTGTCAGTAGTAGGTTGGTTGGGATAATAAATGTTGGTAATATCGGAAGGCAAAAAGGGCTGGTCGGCTCATTTGTTTATTCTAATCGCCAATATGGGTAGATATGTAAAATGGTCAAAATGGTTGGTTATATAAAAGGCCAAAATGGTTGGTTTTATAAAAAAGTTCCAAAATGGTTGGTTTTTTGCATGACAAAACTATCATGACTATTTTGGTACAACCATTTTGGCCTAGGATTTTTATAATCTTCTAAAATAAGTTTTGAATGAATATATTAACTGAAAGCTGTACAAGGCAGATGTATAATGTTTTGCATCCGTGATATCAAATAATTTGAGCTCCAAAAAGCGAAATAATCGAATGACCCAAAATGGTCGGTTTTGTCGATATTGTCCAAAATGGTTGCAATTGTGAGTAGTATATATATATATATATATATATATACCGACAAATGCGACCATCGGGGGACATGCTGCAAAACACGACCGTCGGGGGACTTCTTGTTAAAGCGCCGCACGTGTACATTATTACTTACACCAAATTGCTCCTACCGTGCCCGTGATTATGATTCGGTAATGAAAGAACATTTTCTATTGACGGTTTAAGATATATATTTTTTGGTGTTCCCCGACGGTCAAGCCAACTATTTTATAGACTTAATCAACATTCGGGAGACTAGACCCCAACGGTCTTTTCTCGCCAAAAGTCTCCCAACGGTCGATGCATAAATATATATATATGTCCGTAGATGTTGCTATGTTTAGCATGCTGCTGCAGTGCGCATGGTTTGGCGTGACTCACGATATCTTTGGGACTAACACCACACATATTGAAGCAATCGAATGTTTGGGGGCAAAGGAAGGGTATGCATGCTACACCAACTTATACGCGCTCGGCTTGATCATATTTATCTATATATTACACTTTCTCAATCCGCAATTGTAATTTGATAGGTTATATATCCGTCTACAACAATCCCTATTTATCTGTTTTTCAAATATTCATGATAGTCTTGGTTGGTTTAATCGCACGTTTCAGTGAGTCGGATATGCATGGAACTATTGTCCCTGTCCGCCCAGACCATAATTACCGTGACTATGCAAATTCACATGATCTATGTTCGCTTAATAGATGTATACACGCTGCATCCGGTCGAGTCGGCTACTTGTATGTAAGGACTACTGTAGTCAGAATTATTACACATCACAAGGACTAATTTTAACGGACGATTATAGCTAATTATTCTATTTAAGTCTATTCAATACGATTATTTGGCACTCATGTAATGCATCGGCATCAACAAAGATTGTCATAAGATCGTATCCAGAAGGCTAACTTGATAATTATCCCCAAACCAAGAAGGAAAGTCGGTGCATACAATCGCTTTATTGGGCTTAAAGAAGTTCAAGAACCCTGCTGCACAGAGCGAGGGCAAGCATTAAATGACATAACATCATTAAGAACATTAGTGAGCAATTACAAAGGTAGAAGCTGTTATGCGAGATAACGTACGTTAAGCAAAGCGAACGAGCAATAACGAAACAGATCCGAACGGAATATGCAAAAGCGAGGAAGATATATGAAAGATTGCCTAGAAGACCGCCAAGGTTGACCGGTCAAGACAGGAGAAGAATTGGGAGAGAGGGAGAAAGAGAAAGAAGTAGCGTTAATGGATAGCAAATGCTTAATAAGGGGTTGACACGATAAGTATTGTCTTATTCATTATGCGAGCCAAGGCAGCCAGGTGTGATCCATGGTGTGACCGAAAGGCGCTACTGGGTGAACGAGATATATCGCTGTTAGCAATCAGAGCAACAGCTACAGTGGTGCTGAAGCAGGTCGGGAGGACCGCCTGCACGATTACCCGGAGAGCGGCCGCCTTTACGGAGGCTATGACCCGAATGAAGGGTCTGATCCAACCCGCTTAAGGCGGGTGATCAACGTGCCTGGGTGAGTGTGATCAGGCGGCCGTGCACGTCGGGGTCAACGAAGACAGGAGATGACACGGGAGCGGGAACCATGCGGAGCGTATGATCGTATGTGCGTACAGGGTCAAAGATGTGAGGGATGGAAGCTATGATGATTGTGTGTGTTCCTTCTACTAACCACTAATCTCGCAACAAACACTGTATGTATGGTGACATGGAACGACCCGAGATCAAAGCGTATTATGCAGCCTTATCGCATGTCGCCCTACTCTCAGCCAATCAGAGCCCGAGAAAAAGTTTTTTCCCAATATCTCCTCAAACGCACAGTTTTCCGTGCGATAACTGCGACCTGATCGATATATCACCAAGCAGCAACCAGGTTTGAGAAGGTCCCTCACAGAGCACCACTGCTCTAACATGACAACACTACGGAGGGTCTTAATATTATACACACCTTGCAAGTCTTATAACGAAGGTTTTCTCAAGAGTCATTTGCTTGTCAGCCGCTAATCTGGTTGCGCAGCACTCATCCGGAAGTCACGGTATTATCCCATCTCCCCGGAATCATGCTGAGGCGCGAAATTCTAACACTTGCCGAGCTGTGTCTACTGCACTACAGTGTTGGTGCAGCATAAAAAGCACCTCTTACTCCCCGTCTGGTATCTATAGATGGATCCAAACGCACCATCAGGAACACTAAATCCCTCTTAAAATCACTGGGGTCGAAAAAAGAAAATCTCCGAGATCTTCTATAGTTGACACCATCATTACAGGCAGCTGAGGCCGAGTGGGGGACTAAGGGAATACCTCTCATATTTACAGGTCCCAGACAGATACCTTACATAACATAGGTTCACGCTAATTATCATTATTAGGGGACAGCGTCGTGCGCTTGATTATCGCGTGTAGGTGCCATCGCGATAAGTATGTTATCGCATGGTCATGTGGGTGATATGGGGAAAGACACTCGGACACTCCACGTCCTCATGTTCTTTCCCTATATCACCCACGTGACCATGCGATAACCGACACTTGTTGATGCTCCAATAAAGGCCCCCCGTGGTGGGATAACTGCCTCAGAGATAGGAAAAGGGCGCGCGAGGAACGCGAACAGAGGAAGTGCCAGCGTGCGAGAAACACGAGGGAGGAAGTCTGTAACTCCCCTTCGCAGGTTGTGAGTGTCGGTCTGCAATACCCCCTCTCTGGTTGTGAGTGTGGGTCACTAACTACCATTGACTGCATACAAGTGTGGCTGCCCTTATTGATAAGAGTTTATGCATTGCGGAGTATCAACCATAATCAGCGTCGTCCACATGTTCATTCATATGACATCTAATGTATTTCATATCGTAATAAGCGTTGTCTGCCAGTGTGGAGTCATGATCCCCCGCCCCTCAAGTATCAAACCTCGATATCTTAAGCACCGTAATTCGTGCTGACAATTTCATTATTACCGAATGTGCTCCAAATTAGTTCCCTGACCATGCGTCGGCAATAAATATCAATTCCCCAGATCCAACTCAAGTATCTGCCCATACTTGTAGGTAAGCTCCTTTGTAGCAGCTGAGGCCCAATCAGAAACCTCCACGCTTGCTGGCGACGCCACACTTGTATAAATACATCCGCATTAGAAGATGTTAAAAGACGCTCTTAATTCGGGCAACTAAACAGTCACGGTGTTACGAACCATGTTGGAAGGCCGAATTCGTACGACGGTAGGAAGAGATCGAAAGTCCGTCTCTATCACAATATCTATATTGACATTTGAATTTATGGGATACGGAATTCTTATCCCAACCTGCTTAAAGTAAAAATAAACTCATCGTGCCGTCACATCCCAACCAAGACCAATCTCGCTCACCATTCCTCATCAGCAAGATTTCAACGTGTCATGCAAGTATATGTCTATAACTCTCCTTCACTGCTCTGCTGGAGAGTGCGGTCTCAGTGGATGGGTTGTGGACGCATACGGTTGAAGCGCACAATGTCCGTCCTCCATGATATTTCGTTATATATTACTTAATAACTTACACTAGTTTTACGAGACCACACGTGGACAAGATGTGTACCACATTATTGTATATCGTTTATTATGTTCCATTATGTGCTGCGCGTCCCTACCTTTTATGTATTATATTACGTACACATATCTATCAATATCGCCTCTCTGTTTCTCTCTCAGAAGGACTCGGTTTTCGTTATTTAAATCCTTTATACAATATGGCAACTGCAATAGGGCAGCTAGGGAAATGACGAGGTTGAAGTTTATCAAGGTACAATGCGAATTGCTTTGGTGATTAGCTAACCTCTGCGCCTGTCATTCAAATCCATTCAATCGACACAAATGGAATGAACACGGCACCAATGTCAGGCTGTTACAAGTTGACCATCCATAACCTGGCTAGCCCATCGCCCCCTTACCAGAGAAGCATCTTCCTTTCATCTTCTCCTTCATGAATCTGTGCGCTCCATACAGAGAATGCCCTAGTTACTTTCCTCCGTCTCACCAGGATATCGTGCCTCGTCTTGCGGTCGGGTTGTGAACTAATTCGCGTGATTACATAACGAGTACCAAGAGACCTGATTTGCTTTTACAGTAGACAAACACGTCAAATAATTGACCTGGACCGATCATTACAAATTATGCATCGCATAATCAATAATAGTAACAACAATAATAATGCCGTCTTTGAGTTGGAGATAAGCAGGGACTCAAATCCATGACTTATTTACCTGTTTCCACGATGTGGGTATTCATAAGGAGAAGCCCAGACAATATAGCATAGAATGGATATGCCAACAGTGCCTTGCGATACGCAAAAGTATCACAGATACTATGTTATTCAATGATATGTTGGATAAGATTTGCATATAAATGTCTTCAGAAGGATTATAGCTTAGGTTATTGGTAACTACTACTCTAGCTGTAGCTTTGCCACATAAGTAACGGCCAATAAAGTTGCAATTAACAGATTCCGTTTCCCGCCAATGCGTATTTGGCTAAAATGCACATGAACACACATATCCAAAGATACACACACACGGCCAATGTCAGGTATGAAGACTGCTTGCTAGTATCGGTATATGACTCGTATCGGTCATTTAACTATCTATCAGTCAATAAGGCCAATCTCCAGGCTTTAACCGCATTTTGCCATCATTGTTATATGAATATAAGGGGGGGGGTCAATAACTCTCGCCATCACTGATGATGTGAGTGTCGGTCTCTAACTGACCATGCATGATGCTTATGAGAAGGAAGAAGAGGAGGAGGAGGAAGAGGAAGGGAAAGAGAAGGAGGTCTATGAATCTGGGAGTTCAAAGTGGATTTACACAGTCTTGTTATCCACCGATATAACATATGCGTTGGCTATAAGGCCCCATGTAGTGAAGAAAACGGTAGCAGACAGAGAAAGTGCGATATAGGACTAGAAACACGAGGGAGGAAGGGGCTAATTAATTACTATTAAAGACTCAATACCACGATACTTATGCATCCTCGGTCGGTTGCATTCCGTCTCTCTGACACATTAGTTATATTAGCATTGTGGTTAGTATAATTTGAGAACCACATATTGATACAAGCAAATAATAGTAATTGATTATAACGTGAAATCCATTCTAAGGACGTAAAATTCTTGGCTGGTTTAAGAAATATCTGTTGATCTAGCAATAAGCAAGATCTAATCGTATTAATAACCCGGCGTTTTTTAACAGATCAACAAATATGACCATTTACATCAATATAGCCCATTGCGTCAGTGGATGGGCAGTGGAACAATAGGAACAGCTTTGGTGGGTGGCTAGCTAGCCCACCGCTCCCACACCAGAGAAGCATCTTCCTTTCATCGTCCCATTATGATACTGCGAGCTCGAAAGCAACAATAAATGAGGTGACCACATACTGCCAAAATAGCCACTCCTGCCCCCCCCCCCCCCCGTCTCATTCGGTTAAACTCCCCTCATTGTCAAACAACGGAGAGGATGCCTCAGTTGATGTCTTCCGTCCCGCCATAATGCGGTTGGGTTGTGAAGTAATTCCTTACCATTACCACGAAACCTTATTTTCTTTTCCATTAGACGAACATATCAAATGATTGACTTGCACTGACCATAACTAATTATGCATGGGAAGTTATGGGTTCCAGTTTAGCCCTCTTGGGGCCGGCATCGTGAAGTATGCCGGACAGTTGACAAAGAACATCTCTGTCTCTATGGGGGGATGTAGTATCATGTGAATGGGCAGGTCGGGGGTAATGTTATCTTAATTTATTCCGATTTCATAATAATCAAACACAATTAACACGACCCGCATTTTGAAGAAACCCTTTACGCTTGCAATAGCAAGCTGAGGTTCATATCAGCCATACAACAAAGATCAAAGGGTATTTCTCAAATAAAACCAAATACGGTAGGGTGGTTCGGAATGCTGGCCAAGCCGACAGTGCCATGCGATACGCAAAAGTAACACAGCTACAATGTTATTTAATTATATGTTGGATTGGATATGCGCAACCATCTTGAATGTGATATCCAATGTATATAACAACTACTATTCACTGCATGCAAGTATCAATCTGCAATTCTTCTTCACTGCTTATGAGTGTCAATCTTTAACTGCCGATAACTTCTTGTGAGTGTCGGTATCTAACTACGATTCACTGCTTATGAGTGCCTGTGCTTAGCTAACATTCACTGCTAGTGAATGTCGGTCTCAAATACAAGTCACTACATGCGAGTATCGATCTGTAACTCCCCTTCACTGCCAGTGAGTGCCGTTCTCTAACTCCTATTAACTGCTTGTGAGTGTCGGTCTCCAATTACTTTTCACTTCTTATGAGTATCGGTCTCTATGAAACATTCACTGCTTATGGGTGTCGGTATCTAACTACCGATAACTGCCTGTAAGTGTCGGTATCTAACAACCACTCACTGCTTGTGAGTATCACTCTATACCTCCCCTCTACTGCTTGTGAATGTCGGTCTCCAACTACCATTCACAGCATGCGAGTATGGGTATATAACTCTTTATCACTTTGAGTCTCCAATTCCCCTTCTTGGCTGTTGAGGATCAGTCTATAATTTCCCTCCACTTCTTGTGGGCATCGGTCAATAATTCCCCATCACTGCCTCTGCATCGTGTTAAACCTGCCTTGCCCTGGCTTTGCATCTCTAGCTAAACCTCACACCACTTCGTTTATATCTCTGTCAATACCGCCATGATCATTGTGTTCAAGCTTCAGCTTAGAAATCGCTTGCCATCGATATGTTTGTTTCTGCGTAAACCGCCTCTAAACTGGCTTTATAGGTCTGTTCTGACCACCTCTCCTGTACATACTGGGAATCTATAAGAGCTTCTACAAAGAGGCACGTTCCACTGAATTACGAATATTTCAGATGCGAAATAGTTCGTCACATGCACATATGAACTCACAGCAGCCCTGACTGTCCTATATCCTGTATATCTCCGCAGTCACCTTAACAACTATTATACATATCTACATTGACAGACTTTTCGGTCACTTACACCTTGGTAACTTCGATGCATCATTGACATAAGCATCTTAGCCTACATCGCCAATATCACTGTCATCAAGGTCCAGGCTATCCGCTTTCGTCTCGAACTTAGACTAGGAGGCGTTTACTGAATCAGATCCTCCTTTTGTTAACTGATGAGGCTTACCCCCCTTAATTTTAAATACTCTCTCCTTCAATGCTAATACCAGGAGATGTCTGCAAACTTATTGGACAAAGGTAATACACCATCGTTTTGGAAAGAACTGAAATGTGCCCAAACTCGGTCGATACCACTGGCGTCAGCAGTTAATGGCTGTACCGGGGCTGAAAGCATCGCCACCATGTGGCGTGACCATTATCCCGCACTCCTCTACAGTGCGAGCAAGGTCGAGAGAAGGTCATAGTGACGGAAACGGTTAAATGGGAAACTGAATCCAATAGCACTGTAATCTCCCCTGCTCACATTCGTGGAGCAATAAGGACGCTTACTCGAGAAAAATCTTGCGGGGTAAAGGGCTATGAACATTTTATTAATGCTGACAACAGCAAATGTGACTATGTGTCACTGCTGTTCTTATGTTTTTTAGAGCATGGGTATCTTCCAGTTTCTTTCATGAAGTCTGCTAACATACCAACTATCACAAATTTGAATAGGGATACCAGAGATACAAAAACTTTTCGAATTAGTGCTACTCAATATCGCAGACAGGTATCTTACTACCTGCGACAATTAATTTGGCTTTAAGGCCAGTCACTCTACGGATTTATGTATTTACACTGCCAAGAGAATTAAACAATACTTAAAAGATCTCGGCAGCACTGTGTACACATGTGTTTTAGATGTGAAGGCCCTTGACAAGGTCAATCATTGGTTGCTGTGTAAAAAGCTCATCCACCGGGCCATGCCATTGTTTTTAGTCAGAATTTAGTCTCAAAATTTTACTGTATCTAATGGCGTTTGACAAGGTGGAGTTTTATCCCCTAAATTATTTAAAGATGATCTTTCAAGTCTGTTGTTGAAATCATGCACCGGCTGTTATATGAATGATATTTGTATCAACCATGTATTTTATGCGGACGATCCATATCTGATGTCGCCAAGTGCCAATGGATTGCAAAAACTGCTAGACCTTGGTGCTCGATTCGGAGATCAACATGATATAGTGTTCAACTCATCGAAATCTGTTTGCATTGTGACTCTATGGAAGACCCCCAAACTGTTCTGTGTATCGTTGAGTGATATGCAATTGCAGTATGTTGAAAAATGGAAATAGTTAGGGCTTATGGTAAATGCAAATTCCAATGACGACGATGGCATGCTGCGGGAAATGCGAGTTTTATATGGTCGGTCAAACAGTCTTAAACAAAGTTTATCCCAATGATCATCGCATGTAGAAATTAAAATTTGTCAAAACTACTGCAGCACACATTATTGTCCATATCTAGGGGTTAATCATACAAAAATATCTCTTAATAAAGCTAGAGCTGCTTACAATATCTTGTACCGAAATATTTTTGGTGTATCACAAGGAGACAGTGCCAGTCATATGTTCGCCTCGAACAGCATCCCGGGATGTCAAGCATATATTAGAATATCGCCCTACGCATTTATAAGGAGGATAGGACTCTCTAATAACTTGTGAATAAAATATTTGCATGATTGTTACAAGGTGCCATATGGAACCATTGGTGCCGTATTTTATACGCACTGCATTGAACGCTTACTTACATACATGTCTTATTTTCTATGGGCCCGGTGCCTGAAATAAACTATTATTGTTATACACAACGGTCATTCGTATCAATGCACACATGTAGGCACCATATAACACGTAATTGATGGTGTGCCGTTAAACCTATACTTACTTACTTACTTCCATAGATATGTGGCATACAGATTGCCCAGCCCATTGAGATATGGTATGCAATCTCTTAAGTTTATTAAAACCTGGCGTATATCTACTATGCCTTATTGCAATATGTTGAGCAGCCCCTCCAAGGCATTATAGTATATTATAGGGCTATTCCATCATATACATATGATGAATGGCCAATTCAGTCCATTTGATTGCGACATAGAGCTCATCTTGTCTTTTGTAATAGCTCTAGCCAATTGTCATGGGCTGCACTGCAATTTCAGTCCTATCGAAATATGGTGTATGGCTTCGTTTTTCTATTTAAGTGTTTGCAGCTCAGCCAGGACAGTGATGCATTATGTATGGATACTCAGAACCAATGAAATATTGTGTAAAGCTGTCACAGCCAATTTGAAAATGGTGGACACCAATTCGAGGTCTTTGAAATATGGTGTATTATCGCTCCATGAAACTGAAACGTGTACGTAAGTATATCGATCAGTTGAACAATGTTCTTGGCTAGCTGCAGTCCTCAGAAATAAAGTGTTAGTCTGTTAAACCAGGGAGTCTGGCTGTAGCACTTCATTATAAGGTGTTGTAATGCAGTTAAGACAGGAGCCATCAGCCCCGACCCCACTTTAAAGGTCAACTACAACGATTTTCATCATTTCTTTATAATGTGTTTCAAATTGAAGATTAACAACTTATAAACCAACGGGGACCCATAATTCATTGCAACGGCATGCATAAGTACTAAAAATCCACCGATAAGGTTCCATTCGGAAGAAAATACGAAGCCATCTTTTCGATGCCATTTTGCCTCAGTTGGCCGCTAGGTGCACGTTGCCTGACGTCATTCCTGCTGCACTGCCTCAAAGAGAATTTGACAGCGAGCGAGCGAGCAAAGCAAAAAACGATTGTTTGGATTTTAAAATCACACCGTTTTGGCAAGCCATGTGGTCATCTGGTGAAGTTTACGAGGCCCCATAGCATAACATAGGGGCAAATCATGTCCATGACTATTTATTTGAGCCAATACGGACGGGAGTTGAAAAATCCAAGTCACAGTACGAAATGACACTAAGTCTAACTCAAGCCTCAAGGGTACGCATCGGATGAAGAATCAACAAAAGATTTCGATGAATGGTAAGTTTTAGAATACCCTTCCCAAGCTTTATTGAACTATATTAACTGGTAAAAAATATTCGTTAGTTTCATTTACCCAATAAATTTACACATTCTGTAAGTTTAGGATGGTATATTGACAGACCTAACTACTACAACAAATAGTACTTGGCTAGTGAATGTAGCTTTGTCATTGTACCCTGAGCACATTGAATATTGTGGACAGATGTTTGCATGCAGTTCAAAAGTATTTTCCTTTTATATTCATTCATTGTACCACAAATATAAATTTACAATGACTCTTTAATTATTTCTCTAACTTAGGTGTAGCTGTCATCACTGCATCCCAATGGACACAGCCAGAGAGTGCTACAGAAGTTTGGAGAGAGTGATGGCTCTAACGGAGGAATGGACATGCATCACCAAGCATCCCAGATCCCTGGCTAGCTGCATTAATAAAAATGTGCTGGAAGTGTCCAAATTTGAATCTATTCAAATGGACAGACCTGTTGGAGATGAGGTCTCTACAATGAGTAATTTAGCCATTATTGCTACCAAAAAGGATGGTTTGAGGTTGAACAATCAAATTTATTACAAGGGGAACATTAATTCCACTGTGTAAAATATTCAGTGTTCATATTGATGAACTACAATATATTTCACATAGCCAAGAATAAATAATGCCAGTTACATCAAATCCAGAGGCAGAGCTTACAATAAAATTATGAAGTGAGGGAATGGTTGACAAATGACAATTGTTTTTTTAACTATGCAACTTATTTTAAAACCATAGACAACTAATTGACATATTGCTTCAGATTTTTCAGGTATCTAGCCTACCGCCAGTTTACACCCTGGATATGGCACAAGAAGACTGGGCAAAATAAACAGGAAAGTGCTGGTAGCCTGTGTGGTAACAGCTGTTAGAAAATCCTTCCCTGACTCGGGCGGCAAATATACAGGTTATCTACAATGGATCGGAAGATTTCTTGGTCAGGTTGAATCGACACCTGTGAACACCTACGAGAAGATCCTTTTCAGGTTTCTTGTACTGGGAGGCAATAGGTGGTGGGACAGTCCTGTCATCTGCAAGGATCTCAGCAAATCTGTAGCTTGGGTATTTTTGCCTTAGATCAAGCACCTGATGTACATAGTCTGAAGCAAATCAATGATATTCATATTTTATGATATTCATATAATAAGTAAGTTATATTATATGGCAATTTTTAATTGGGTAACAATGTTTGTGCAAATGAAACTTATTCAGGTTTCGGTAATAAATGTCAAAATAACGTGTTTCATTTTAGATTAATGCATGTACACACCAAAAGAAATTGGTACTTTGACAGGCTCGGGATTTCCCCATACCTGAACATGTTGAGTGTTCTAATAGCACTACTGCCACTAACAAAAATCCCTGAAGCCATAAACAAATTCCCTGTGGGCATAGCTCCTGTAAAAGGTTGACAATCCCACATCTTACGGTGTCCATTCACGCCGATTTGTTCAAAACAAGCAAAACTCCCAAGGTATCTTTGATTCTGACTAGGGCCATCCTCAAGATCAACACCACTGTACATAAGGATTCTGTGAGCTAAATTTTGCTTCCATCACATAAAACCCTGAGATTACACTACAAACAAAACAATATTTACCTAACAGTTCTTCTAACGCCATGTCATCATCAGTATCCATCTCAGCATCATCACTTCGTCAGTGAAGTCATAGTCAGGGTCAGTTTTCCATCTCATCATCGCTGTCCACCAGTCCAACAGATTCCTCCTGGAGCTCATATTTGGTGCCCCTAGTTACACTTTTGGTGAGATGGGCCAACTTGGGTACCTCTTGAATATTTCTTTATCCCAGAACTCTGTGTCTGTAGAGACTTGTCAGCCATCTATGGTATCAATACAATAAGTATGCTACAATTTCATTCATCATAGCCTTTAAGGATGTAAATGTTTACAAATTGACTGTGAAAAGACACATGGATACATACAACAGAAGTTATCCATGCCAATGCATTTCATCATATATAATAATGCAGTTGCCTTGTGACACTCACCAAAACATTTGCCTGCACCCCAAATGACTAGTGAGAGCAAGCTTCATGGTCGGCAGACGGCAAGGCACTCGCCCCTGGTGCAGCAAACAGCGCGGACGCTGACAGGCGAAGTTTCTTCGCCTAGGTCGGCAGTACTTGAGTGTGACACCTCAGTCTGTGATTCACCACTGTCACTTGATTTATCTATCTGCTCAGCTGCCAATACCATTTCGGAGCCTAGGTTTCTTACGAAATCCTAGACTTTTGAGCAGCTCTGGGTCAGTCTCATAAGCACTTTTCTAGAAATGATCAGAACATAGAACTGTCGTATAAGGGCAGGACTCCAGTGTTAACGCTTGACTTTCGACACCCATATGCGGCGCATATGTCATTGAGAAACAAAAAACATCACGCCTGACTTCTCATTGTTCCGAAAACCAAACGCACAACAATAAGGCATAATCCACACCAAGAAACGCACCAGACCGTGACGAGTTAGTCACACGCTGTCAACCAACCGGGAAGGCTAAAGATGGCGATGAATATTCGCGAACAACCCGAATGACGTCACTGTACGGAAATTCACGAATTTTACCGAGCGGTATCTTGTCAGATTCGACGTGGGAAATATACATTTAAAAATCATTTTTCTAAAAGAAAAAAAGCGCGCAGTCACCTTATTTTGGTCACGATACCCTTTTAAATCATAGATCTGGAAAAATGGAATAAAAAAAATCTTTGTAGTTGACCTTTAATTAATTGACAATAAATTACCTTCATTAAACATGATAAACAGTATGGTTGATGTCAAATACTTAACATTAGTCTTTCTGGGGCTTGTGAAGAAATTCCTGTCATACCTTATTATTATGGATTGTTTGAATGGCATTGTTATCAATGTTACCTCTGCTGAATTCTCCAAATCACAACTATCTAAATATCTAGCCGGACACCATGGATTTGGCTTGCCATTTTAGTACAACCATCCAATACCGACCAGAAACTCCTGTGTATTAATATTATACTACATTCATCCACCCATATTTCCTTCCCACTCCAATCTTTCTATAATTGCTTCATAGTATATCAATAGTTGACATTAAATTTGGGAATCCTAATGCTCACTGTAGGTTTGGCATACAAATAATAAAATAGATGCATGAGATGAAGATAGGACTTTTCACCTGCTACAAACGAACTTATGGGGGGATATGGCGTGAATTTTTTTATTTGTGATTTTTAACAAATTTTACCTTATCTACAAACTTTTCAAATTGTTTTCCATTTTAGTAATTTGTGAAACTGCCACTCAGAGTAACCATCCTGCACCTGAATCGATCGAAAGGCATTAGGTTTGTAAATAAGTTGAATAAAATGGTACGCAGAGTAGCGGCGTATTGTTTATTTTTTTCTGCTTACATTTCATTTTGATATCTTGATGTTAAATGGGTAATAAATGAGAACAAAGATTGCTCAATATATAGCTAAAGTGAAAATGATAGCGAGAAAATCTATATAGTATAGCTAAAGTGACTCGACAACCTGGGTTCTCAGCCTGGGTTTTCAAATATCACCCACTGGGACATTTTGTCATTGATCTAAATTATGACAACGCTGGTTCATATATTGGATATATTGTGTAGTATACCCAATCTGACGTAGAAAAGGAATCTAGTCAATGTTTGAGGTACTTTACTTAGGCTATGTTGAGTCAAGCCGGGCTTGGCGAGTCGCTTCGCCAAGTTCTGTTGGTTAGTCGTGTTTGTCATATGTTTGTATGTATATAAACAATTTTTTGATCCGCGATACAATTGGCCATTTTTTCCCGATCGTTAGGCGTCAATAATGCGCAAAACCGAGAGGTTTTGTTTTAACTTTGATCTGAAACTAATATCAAGGTCATCGAATAAGTGAAAAACTAGTACCTCGAATAACTCCATTTATAAAGGTCGGATTGTTACAAACTTTACATCATTGTGTCGCTCATTCTAACTGCAAACCTCCGCTTAAATAAATGTAGGCATCGAACCAACATTTTTCTCAAGCGCCAGATAGTTCAGATTTTGCTAAAGGTGTCTCTGTAAAAACCTTATGTGAAAAAACACCTATATGATCATGGTGCACCCTATCCATTAGATATGTACAACGAGATATGACAATTTCAGCTCAAAAATCAGTCTCGAAAGTAGCTGCTGACTCTTTATTGCTTTGTCATGTAATTATCAAATCAATTAAATATGATTATACTTATCATCAATAATTTTTAAAGCTTTGATGTATAATGTTATGAATCCTTTACACAGAAAATGATGTTCATTGGCCTTTGAAGTCAATGTAGATAGTATGAAATAGAGCAAGTAAATTGTTTAAGCAGAAAGGTTGGAACATAACAAGTCTATGTAAACTGATCTAGTTAATATCAATTGATATGTTGCATGCTCATTGCATCATATCATTTTACCCTAATATAGATGTATATGGAATTATCACTATGTATATTCTTGATCATTTCTGTATCAGTTACTGATTAGTCATGGATGCACCATATATGGTATAAAATAGGATACGTGTTTTTGTAGTGCTAAAGGTGACATGTTGATTCAAAAGTAACTATTATCCCCAACCTACCATTTAATTGGGAAGCATAAGTGATAGTATTATTGATTTCATGGAATCGACGAATGTTTGCACACTTATTCATAACCCCTCTAAATGATAATACTGGGAAACAGCCACTCACTAATAGCCATTCATATCAGCAGCGTTATTCCACTCAAAAGCTGCTCTCGCGCTCTGAGTGAGATGAGCGCCTATGCGCCCATCCAGTCCGCTAAGACCTCCAAACGATTCATATACGGCAAGACACCTTATACTCCCGTGACCCAGTTAACTGTAGCGCTGTATGTTCCTAAACCCCTTACCCATCCTACTCCAACACGAGAATGCTCTTCTGTCCTTACCCACCAGACGACC
>CM067342.1:7848438-7855938 GCA_034190875.2 Urechis unicinctus
TAATGGAAAAGAAAGTCACGTATGGCGGTAATCGTCAGGAATTACATCACAACCCAACCGCAAGGCGAGGCATGATCTCATGGTGGGAGGGAAGATAGCCACTGGGGCGTCCTCTCCGAGGTGAGACAACGAGGGGAGCTTAACCGACGGACAAGGGGTGGGGATGGGGGTGGCGAGGGGTGGCTATTCTGGTAGTATGCAGTCGCCTCATTTATTGTTGTTTTCGAGCGCGTAGTGTCACGAAGGGGAGTATTTGATAATATAACTCAAAGAACCTTCCTCCCTCAGGGGCTCTCTCCGTTCGCCTTCCTCGCGTGCCTTTTTCCGGTATCACAAACACGCGGGAGCCTTTATAGCCTCGGATAGCAAGGCTTTTAAATCTGGTCGTTACATGTCACCTTACATACAGCGTTTGTTGCGAGATTTGCGGTTCGTAGAAGCCACATACATCTGCTCTCGGGGATAGGTACACCCTGTTGACATGTAGCCCATATATCTGTTACCATCACTGCGCAACATATTCATCCCATGGTGGAAATGCTTTTTTGTGAACGGAGACTCCTTTTACTGTGCATGCTTCTTCGCCACAACGTGTTTCACTCCCTTTCCCTTTCTGATCTCGCTCTCGTCAGACATCAGGATTGAGTACATCTTCGGGCTCAGGCCAACACACTCCTTGATGGGCACACCGGCACACTCATCTTGCATTTTCCCCAGCCTTCTTGTTTACTTTACTGAACCCTGCTCCTGTCGACTGAAGCCTGGTTCTGTCGGCTTTGAATAAGTGATGAATGGAAGACACAAACCACGTTGTAGGGCCGAAAGAGGAGAAATAAACTTTATTCTTCCAACAACAGGATAGCTTCTTTATTCATCAAAGTGACCGAAAAAGATAATATTTAATGAGGGGGGGAGATGTGTCTGATTTATGTTTGGTGATCTTGCCCTTTCGTGAGCGTGTGTTCACTCCCTTATATTACGTTACTTTTGGAGGCAGCCCCCAATCAGCAAATGACCACCGTAGAGAGATAACGAGGCCAGCTTATGACGGTCATTTACCTAGCAGAAAACAAAGCATTGATTCAGCTTCTGCCCTCACTGCTTTACTTCCTTCGCATCGACGTCAAATACAGATGCGGAATTATAACGCCAAGTGAATGGCTATCAACTGCGGAAAAAATGAAGAAAAACGGTGAGGAGATTCGTCTTCAAATCATTTTGTCGCGAAACTGTAGAAATTATACATATTTATGCATATATAGATACTTATATATGCATATATACATATATATATAGATAATATATACATAAATATACATATAAATATTAATATAGATATATGCAGAAACACTATATTATTGTCACTTTATGTTCTAAGTATTTACCTGGTCCCCTACATGGCTCCAAAGAATGGTCAAAATACTGATTAATACGTGCAGTTCTGTCCTCATTAAGTTTCTAAAAACTGTTTGCCAATCGTGATTTTATCTGCTGGATGCATTCTTCCAATTTGGTTTGTGCATCATTCGCTTATTTTTGAGTCGGAGCAAATGTAAAATAAATTTGGGCGTCATCAGCATATTGGTGGTATTGCAGACCTTGTTCCTTTAAAAGATTCCCAAGTGGTGATATGTAGGCAGTAAATAATAATTGCCCTAGGACTGATCCATGTGGCACACCACATGTTAGTTGGTGTGTTTCAGAATACTGACCTTCAACACAGATTTGTTGTCAGCGATTTGATAGGTATGGCATTTTGCATGTGTCAGCTTTTCTACAATCTTAAAAAGTTTATGTGAATCATTGGTGCTCTCCAATATCTCTGCCCTAAGACACTTAGCTTTTGCTGCAGCACTGAGTGAATCAACCCGCCGACAGTGTGTAACAAACCTTTGTCCGTCAACTTCAAGCTTAGATCTTCTCCAACGCCGTTCAGATCTCCTGGGGGCTTGCTTCTCTTCTCTGATGTCACAATCTTTGAACGGTAGGGTAGCAAAGACAACCCACAATCATGTTAAATATTACCCAGATGCTGTACTATAGATGACTTGCCTCTTGTAAGGGACGAGCTAACAGAACCCAATGTGTGTATGATAGGATGTAACTTAATGAATATTCATTTTCACCTTAGCTATGTAATGCGGAATGTTAGTTTGATTTATTACCCATTTAACATCAAGATATCAAAATGAACTGTTAGCAGATTAACTAAATATTCCACTACTTTGTGTAACATCTATGTATTCAGAAGATTACCACACACCAATTATTATTCTCATTAAATATTATTTTGTATTTTATTCAACTTTCTTGCAAACATAATGCCTTTCGATCCATTTAGGTGCATTGTGGTACTCTGCCTAGCTGTTTCACAAATTACTAAAATTGAAAACAAATTGAAAAGTTTGTGGGTACGGTAAAGTTACAAATAGAACAATTCATGACATTTCACATTATGCGTTTCTTTGTAGTAGGTGGGTTAGTCCGATCTTCTCTCCGTGCACCTGTTTATTTTTATGACTCCAACCTACTGTACAAATTAGGATTCCCAAAGTTGATGTCAAATATTGGTATGCTATGAAGTAATGATGGAAAGATTGGCGTTACAAGTGGGAAAGATGTATGGGTGGATTGATGTAGTATATTAAAACACAGAGTTTCTGGTCGGTATTGGATGGTTGTACTCAAATGACCAGACGAATCTATGTTGTCTGGCTAGATATTTAGATCGTTGTGATTTGGAGAATTCAGCAAAGGTAACAATGATAACAATGCCATTCAAACTCTCCATAACAATAACGTGCCACCGGAATTTCTTCCCAAACTTCAAAAAGCCTTAGGATAAGTAATTGACATTAACCTTACTGTTTATCATGTTTTATGAGTGCTCTTTACAGTCAATTACTTAAAGTGGTGTCGGGGCTCATGCCTTCTGTCCTAGCTGCATTACAACACGTTATAATGGCTACAGCCTGAATCCCTAATTTAATGGTCTGCAGCAGACTAACACCGAGGACTGCAGCTGCCTAAAACAATTGTTCAACTGATCGATATACTTGCACACATATTTCAGTGTGATGGAGCAATCATACCTCATATTTCAAAGAACTGGAGTTGTTGTCCATCATTTTTCAAATGGGATGTGACAGCTTTGCTCAATATTTCATTGGTTCTCATTATCCATAAACCATATATCATTGTCCTGGCTGAGCTGCAAATCATATTTAAATAGAGCAAAGTAGCCATACACAATATTTTGATAGGACTGAAGTTGAAGTAAATCCCATTTTAATTGGCTCGAGCTATTGAAATAGACTACATTTGTTCTTTGTCACAATACAATGGACTGAATTGGGCATATACCATATTTACATGGTGGAATAGCCTTATTATATTCCAATAAGGCATTGTAGATGTACACCACGTTTCAATAAACGTGAGTGATTTCATACCAAACATCAATTGACTGGACAATCTGTATGTCATATATCAATGGAAGTAAGTTAGTATATGATTAACGGCACACCATCAATAATGTGTTATATGTTGCCTACAAAAGTGAATTGATAAGAATGAACAATGTGAATAGATGGCTGTTGTTTTAATGTTGTATGTTGTAGGTGGACGTCATTTCCTTCTTCCCTTCATCACTTCCTGTACTATCCAGACTATGGCATGTGACACATCTTTAAGCACCCCAGAATACCAAACGTATGGCGAGTCTTCTACAACTACAGTTGATGCAACGTTCCAAATAGGGAACTTGACAATGACGATCGTTCCGCCGAGAGTGATCAACGCAAATGATTTATACCGGTCATGGTATTTACCTGTATATGTTTGGCACATATTGTGCTTGCTGCCAATAATTCCTGGAAACGTTTTGGTTATCATGGCATTTGTAAAGACACCATCTTTGCGCACTCCAATCAATATATTTATACTTAACCT
Source organism: Urechis unicinctus (assembly GCA_034190875.2). Lineage (NCBI taxonomy): Eukaryota > Metazoa > Annelida > Polychaeta > Xenopneusta > Urechidae > Urechis > Urechis unicinctus. Next base: position 7,852,390 of record CM067342.1, read on the forward strand.
GTGTTTGTGTGACATCATGACATTCTTAACCGGCTTATATCTTACCACATCGAGTTACACCCTTGCTGGCCTCAAAATCATTTCTAATGCTAAATACAGTTGTTTATTGTGTTTGTCAGCGGGAATGGTTAGCGTTGTGACCTCATTGAGTGGAATTCTAGCGCTCAGTATTGAACGAATTATTGCTGTTTGTGCATCGTTGAGGTATTATGGAATTGTAACTGAAAACAATGCTGTCAAAGTTTGTGTATGTCTCTGGTCTATGTCAATTGGTTTGTATTCGATACCTCTCATTGGATGGAATCTTTGGCAACCTGGAGTTGCTTGTTTCACTTACTTTGTCTATCCACCAGCATTTATAGCCTATGCATTTATAATGGTTGCGATGTTTATGATCATTATATCGTTTTTGCTGCACTTATCAATTTGTGTTGTTGCATGGAAGAAAAATACTGTATCTCCTCCGATAATCCCAGCTTGTGCAAACAATATAACCAATCAAGTAAGTACACATCAAGAATTCAAAATTACCAAAATGTTTTTCAAAATAGTTGGAACGTTCTATTTTTGCTGGGTGCCATTTCTTATCTGCACGTGTCTGCATCTCACCTCTGCTAGACCTGGTCTTTTATTGTCCATGGTTCATGCAATTTCTCAGGGTTTTTTGCCTCTCAACGGTGCATTGAATCCACTCATTTACGCCAAACACAACCAAAGTTATCGAAATGCTATTAAAACGATACTTCACATGAAATAATACGTACACCTTCCAGGAAATGAATAATTGTTAACTTGTAGCTGATGGGCTAAAGTTACACTAGTACATTTAAACTAGCGATAGTATACAATGTTGACAACAATGGACACACTGAACATATATTTTACCAAGACATTCTAAATGGCAGCGTTAACCTCATAATTACCATATTGATAAACACAGTAAAAATAAATGCTAGACATCACTTACACAGGTTCATCAAGCAATTATTTTTTTAAAAACATTGAATTTTGCATGATATGTGATGGACAAGAATAACGAGCGCTTCATATCACTTGACACTCAGCATTCCTAATATCCTGTATCACCACATTGTTTCACAATATTAATGGTCAACATTCGATGTGGGTATTGGTTGATGATTGTTGATGTCAGCTTATTACATGTCAATATTATTATAATATGTGTCGCAGATGAATAATTGGTGTCTTACCATGAGGTACATATCATTTGTTTTTATGTCATACAGCAATTTAAGTGGTGCGTCAGTCTATGACGAATAGCTCATTTTCAATTAGTTGTCCAAAATGATGTGATGATACATAAAATATCATGCCGTTCATGCTACCGCAAGGTCATTATGTTACGTATGCTCATCTGTAGAATCTGCAGGTTATATCACGGTGACGTCATATAAGGAGCAATTAAATCCAACCATTCGATTTCATTTCTCACTACCTATCCAATCGATCCCAGTTAGCATAAAAGAAATTTTATTTGTTCGCGTGGTAGTGTCTTAACAAAATAATCATTTTGGTAACAACATATAAAATTGCTTGCATGCGAAGAAATAGTTGTAGATATGCTTTTATAGCATTCGTTTGATTTCCCCGGCCGCCGCTCCCCCTAACACATTCGCTTTGTTAAACGATGTTAACCATTTTACAATGCTTGAGTGCAACACAACGCCCTATTATATCATGATTGCTGGTGCTGATAAGCATAGTGTTATGTGCGATCCACTTAAAAACAGGTAGGTTAACTAGCGGCCGGTTCAGCAAGCAAAAAGGAATCAATTTTGATATGAACAATGATTAGAAACGCCCATGTTGTGCACGCCAACTGCATTGTCAGATTTTGACAAAGCCGATTAAGCAGTAAGTGAATGCAGACGAGGCTATTGTACTGACGTCAATAGTACCAATTGTAATATTGCATCTTTTTGCACCATCAACAGGGGTAATCATAAATACCTGTAAAAGGTGTCTTATATTCCCGTGGCGTAGTGGTTTACTGCTTCGCATGCATTTTTAGGTTGTAGGTGTTAAAACATAAAGGGATTGATCTGTAGAGAATAATGATAATCTTGCAATCGGTAGTATTTGTGTTCAAAACAAATATACAGGAGACAATTACTCGCACAAGACTACGGTCAAATTATTAAAAAAAGAACGACACGAGTTTCGATTACCTCTGTACACAAAGCGCTTTTAACAATTAATAGAGTATAATTTTGCAACATTGCATTAAACACAAGCTTTTGTACTGAGCCAGCTAAGACTATCATCTGTAGCATTCCGATATGATGTGTCTTGATATTTTCGCTCCATATGAGCAGTACCTGTCATGTGAATATTTATGACAGCAGTAGAAATTTAGTATAGCAGTGGGTGCAGTGTGGTCGAAGCATGCATTAAACGTAAAACGGATAAAGTCATGTCTGATATTACATGAGCTTGATTATCAACGCGATTTGCCAAGCCGCAATGACTTACTGTTACACAGCGCCAAACCATCTAGTATGTGACAGGATAATCATATATTAACGCATTTCATGTTTATATTCCTTAACCAACGTACATATTTAGCCCCTTGTTTACCTTTAATGTAATCCGCTTACAAGTTGACTTGCACTGTCCATACTATTTTAAAAGTAAAAGGCGCTCATCAAATAGCATGGGCGACATTTTCATATTCCACGACAATTGTCACCTCCGCTGCCAACAATAACAAGCAAATGAAAGATCGCATGACCTAAACACTATGAGTATCCATTATCAACTAGTTTATGAACCATCTCATATGTTACTTTTTCGGGGGCAATGAAAAAACACAAAGCAGCATATCCAGTCATTTTCTTCAGCTTGCTTGATCGCCAGGCGTTCAGTGAGCTTTTGCAAAGCAAATATGTTTCGATTCGCAGTAACTTACCCTTACGTGACTGGGGAATTTAACGAAGTCATAATTGGGAGCTTATAACATAATATTTCACAAATCTAGACATTACTGCCATTTAAAGGCAACTTATGAATTCGGCAATATGAAGAATGCGAACAGCTTTGGGAAGTGGGAGTGTAGAAATTAATTCAGCGATGACTTTGCCATATAGGTGAAGCATTGGCAGGTCATTATTTCTATATCATAAGGCAGGGAGTCATTTGTAAAGGGTTCGATAGTCAGCCTGATAATGTGAGTACTCCTGCTAATGTTCTTTGCCTGTGCATCTGTATGTCAACATGAATTTAAAGCCTTAGAAGATCTGTCGCTCTGTTTGCAGATGAACCTATGGCAAAATCATATTTCATATGAAGTAACTGGCTCCTGCTTTGATCCAGTCAGATAATAGCAACAGAATCCAGAGGATTTATTTGAAGCAAATGAAAGAGCTGCATAAAACGACGCTCTCTTTAGAAAAGGAACCAATGTTGGGCACCGGAAGCACAACCTGTTATGACCACCGTAGAGAGATAGCGAGGCTAGCTACAGAGGTTCATTTACCTGGCAGATGAAAAGAACGCTCTGTATAATTAATAAGCTACAACAAATATAAA
>CM067342.1:7860938-7904282 GCA_034190875.2 Urechis unicinctus
ACAACTATTATGCCAGCTTTTTTAGCTTTAACATGGTCAGCATTCTGAATCTTCCGCCTTGACCTCGTCAGAAATTTATTGTTCGCAACAGAATCTATACCAAATTTGACATGGTAGTACTTCATCATGAGTATCATGGGAATAAAGCCATCCATTCATTATTCGAAGGAATAATTTCGTTTGAGATTTAAGGGGAAGCCAAACGCTTCGACTTTAATCCAAACCATGGGTAATGCATCAAGTCTTTCCATTTTGACTTATGGCAGGACCCCTTCGCTAGATTGCAAATAACGACGAAAAGTTATTTAAGTATTGTGTTAATGATAAGTTAAACAAAAGGTGGGCTCCTAAATCGCATGACATAAATGCGGAATGATGCATTGCATTGATACTCTGCCACCGATCATCGTTGATTGTTGTTGCTTTAGTGTTTTATGTTGTAGATGGACATCATTTCCTCGTCCTCGTCATCACTTACTTCACTATCCAGGCAATGGCATGTGACCCATCTTTAAGCACCCCAGAATACCAAACTTGCGGCGACTCTTCTACAACTACAGTCGATACAAAGTTCCAAATAGGGAACATGACAATGACGATCGATCCGCCGAGAGTGATCAACGATCATGGTATTTACCTGTATATGTTTGGCACATATTGTGCTTCCTCCTTCTCCTCCTAATCATCATCATCATCATCATCATCATCATCATCATCATCATCATCATCATCATCATCATCATCAACATTATCATCATCACCACCACCATCATAATCATCGTAAGGATCCAGGTTTGAAGAGTTTGGAGAGAATGTCCATACACATTCGCCAGTTTCACAAAACATCCCCCCCCTTACTTTCTTGGTTTCTTCGTTATTTGCCTATATAACAATGATGGCATAAATGTCTAGGCCACAGTTGTGATGGAGAAGTTGCCTAGATTCCAATGCTGAGTGAGATGTGGCCTTGGTGACAGTGATGTTGGCGATGTAGGCTAAGTGAAACAGAGCCAGTGATGGGGAATTACTGACCGATACTCACAAGACGTGAAGGGGAATTATAGACCGATTCTCATAAGCTGTGAAGGGGAGTTGGAGACAGATACTCACAAGAGGTGATAGAGTGAAGTAGTGAAGAGGAGTTATAGATCAATAGCCACAAGTAGTGAGTTGAAGTTATAGACCGAAACTCACGGGCAGTGATGGGGATTGGTGGACCGATACCCAGAAGCTTTGAGCTAAAGACCAATACCCGCAAGCATTGATTGGGAATTATAGACTCACAAGCAGTGAAGAACAGTTATATAATGATACTCACAAGAAGTAAAGGGGAGTAATTCACCGATACTCACAACAAGTGAAGTGAAGTTATACCATAGAAAGGCAGGTATAACACGATACAGCGCCAGTGATGGGGTGTAATGGACCGATACTCACACAAAATGAAGAGAAGTTATAGACCAATGCACACAATCAGTGATGGGGAGTTATAGACCGATACTCGTATGCAGCGAAGGGTAGACTGATACCCACAAGCAGTGAACTGTATTTATAGACTTATATCCACAAGCAGTGAACTGTATTTATAGACCTATACACACCAGCAGTGAATGGTAGTTAGAGACCCACACTCACAATCAGTGATGGCGAGTTATTGAGCCATATTCACAAGTGGTTAAGTTGGGTTATTGACCGATAGTAGTGAAGACGAATCATATACCGATACTCGCAAGCAGTCTTCATACCTGACATTGGCCGTGTGCGTGTCTTTGGGTATGCGTGTTCATGTGCATGATAGCCAAGGACGCATTGCCGGGGAATGGAAACTGTTAATTGCAAATTTACTGGCCGTTTCTTATTTGGCAAAGCTACAGCTAGAGTAGTAGTTACCAAGAACCTAAGCTATAATCCTTCTGAAGACATTTATATACAAATCTTATTCAACATATCATTGAATAACATAGTATATGTGATACCTTTGCGTATCGCAAGGCACCGTTGGCATATCCATTCTAAGCTTTATTGTCTGGGCTTCTCGTTATAAATACTCACATCCTGGAAACAGGTATATAAGTCCTGGATTCGAGTCCCTGCTGATCTCCAACTCAAAGACGGCATTATTATTGCTGTTATTATTATTGATTATGCGATGCATAATTTGTAATGATCGGTCCAGGTCAATTATTTGACTTGTTCGTCTACTGTAAAAGCAAATCAGGTCTCTTGGTACTCGTCATGTAAACTTGCGAATTACCTCACAACCCGACCGCAAGCCGAGGCGGGATATCATGGTGAGTCGGAAGACAGTAACTAAGGCATTGTTTGTATGGAGCGCGCAGATTCATGAAGGGGAACATGAAAGGAAGATGCTTCGCTGGTGAGGGATCGACGGGCTAGACAGGTTAGGGATGATCACCTTGTAACAGCCTGTTATTGGTGCCGTGTTCATTCCATTTGTGCCGATTGAATGGATTTGAATGACAGGCACAAAGGTTAGCTAATCACCAAAGCAATTCGCATTGTTCCCTTGTAAACTTCAACCTCATTATTTCCCTAGCTGCCCTATGGCAGTTACCAAATAGTATAACGGATTTGAATAACAAAAACCGAGTCATTCTAAGAGAGAAACAGACAGGCGATATAGATAGATATGTGTACGTAATATAATACATAACAGGTAAGGACGCACAGCACATTATGGAAAATAATAAACGATATACTATAATTTGGTACACATCTTGTCCACGTGTGGTCTCGTAAATCTAGCATCAGTTATTAAGTAATATGTAACGAAATATCACGAGGAACGGACATTGTGCGCCTCAACCGTATCCGTCCACAACCCATCCACTGAGACCGACACTTTCCAGCAGTGAATGGTAATTTAGAGACCGACACTCACAAGCAGTGATGGAGAGTTACAGACTAATACTTGTATGACACGTTGAAATCTTGGTGATGAGGAATGGTGAGCGAGAGTGGTCTTTGTTGTGATGTGACGGCACGATGAGTTTATTTTTTCATCAAGCAGGTTGGGATAAGGATTCCGTATCCCATAATTTCAAATGTCAATATAGATATTGTGATATATGAAAGGTAACGCTGGTCAAGTCCTGGTTAGAGATGAGACGGACTTCCGATCTCTTATTTACCGTCGTACGAATTCGGCCTTCCAACTTAGTCCGTAAAACCGTGACTATTTAGTTGTCCATATTAAGAGTATCTTTTAACATCTGCTAATGCGGATGTATTTATACAAGTATGGCGTCGCCCGCAAGCGTGATTGGGCCTCAGCGGCTACAAAGGGGCTTGCCTAAAAGTATGGGCAGATACTTGAGCTGGATCTGGGGAATTTATATTTATTGCCGACGCAGGGTCAGGGAACTAATTTAGAGCACATTCGGTAATAATGAAATTGTCATCACGAGTGACGGGACTTAAGATATCGAGGTTTGATACTTTAGGGGCTGGGAATCGTGACTCCACACTGGCAGGCGACGCTTATTACGATATGAATTACATTAGATGTAATATGAGTACAGATGTGGACGACGCTGATTATGGTTGATACTACGCAATGCATAAACTCTTATCAATAAGGGCAGTCACACTGGCATTCAGTCAATGGTAGTTAGAGACCCACACTCACAACCAGAGAGGGGGTATTGCAGGCCGACACTAACAACCTGCGAAGGAGAGTCAAAGACTTCCTCCCTCGTGTTTCTCCCACACTGGCGCTGTTCGCCTTCCTCGTGTGCCCTTTTCCTATCTCTGAGGCAGCTACCCATCACCACGGGGGGGGGGGGGCTTTATTGGAGCGTCAACAAGGGTTGGTTATCGCATGGACATGTGAGTGAAATAAGGAAAGAACACGGGGAAGCGGAGTGTCCGAGTGTCTTTCCCCATATCACCCACGTGACCATGCGATAACATACTTATCGCGATGGCACCTACACGCGATAATCAAGCGCACGACGCTGTCTCATAATAATGATAATTAGCGTGAACCTATGTTATATAAGGTATCTGCGTGGGACCTGTAAATATGAGACGTATTCCCTTAGTCCCCCACTCGGCCTCAGCTGCCTGTGATGATGGTTTCAACTATAGAAAATCTCGGTGAATTTTCTTTTTTCGACCCAAGTGATTTTGAGAGGGATTTTAGTGTTCGTAATGGTGCGTTTGTTGCTCCCTTGGATCCATCTATATATACCAGATGGGAAGTAAGAGGTGCTTCTTGTGCAGCACCAACACTGTAGCGCAGAAGACACGGCTCGGCAGGTGTTAGAATTTCGCGCCTCAGCATGATTCAGAGGAGATGGGATAATACCATGACTTCCCGATTAGCGATACGCAACCAGATTAGCGGTTGACAAGCAAATGACTCTTGAGAAAACCTTCGGTATAAGACCTGGTTGCTGCTTGGTGATATATATCCGATACTTTGCATGATCAATTCCACGTTAACTGCAACACAAACATTAACATTCTTCTTCAAGGATACTTCCTAGGAACAGGTCATTATGGATATGCCACAGATCAATATTTCCACCACATTTCATCATCAATAAATAACGAATTTATTCCCCATGATCATTATATTGAACATGCTAGCGAATTTTTGCACAATTCAGTGAATTCGTCTGAAAATGCTGTTGCAGTTGGAATACACATTCGGCGAGGTGATTTCATACAACTGAGAAGAACACTGCATCCATTGTACTTTCTTCATCCTATTGACTTCTTTTTGGACAAATTCGGTACACGTGTTCACTTTGTTGTAGCGTCAAATGACAAACATTGGGCACCGAAATATCTGCTGCCATACCGCAACATAAATTTGATAGTTTCACCATTTCAACATTTTGCGGACGACATTGCTTTGATGATGCAGTGTGATCATATCATTATAAGCACTGGGTCGTTTAGTTGGTGGGCTGGATATCGTTCCCCTGGCATTACGATAACACCACGTGAAGTGGAAGAATACATGACCAACTGGGTTTATTTACCCCCATCTGTAGCTAATAGAACTTCGTGGAGGGAAAGCATTAAAACCCCTACATTGAATTGCTAAGAAGTGAAATAGTTGGTGGTCTGAATTCATCAGATGTTGTAATCGTTATGGTTTAGTAGTGGTAGTAACAGCAACACGGTTATGGTGTTTAACAGATGTGATCTGCATGCAGTGTTGCATATGCCTATGTTACATGTAGATGCCTGTAAAATTGTCAGTATATTGAAGCAGATCAGTATGGGACCGCTTGAGATATTGTGCTTTATATGTTAGTAAAGGTGACTTTGGGGATACCTAACGCTTATTTCAATTTCTAGGAGACTGTCAGAGACTGCAGGCTCCCGCTACACTACCCGACCCTGAGTCCACAACAATATAGGGTGTCTTTCTGATAGTTATGAATAAACATTGTTGTCAATCCTCGTGTCCAATCTATCACCGGGTGGTTGCCTGACTAATTCTCTAACGCGCTCGACCTGGTTATCAGACCAATTATATGCGCCCTTGATTTTCTGAGAGTAATCTAAAACGTTGGAATGATATGGCAATAGTATTCAATACAAAATATGAATATCTACTACAGCCTATACGAATAATGATTAACAAAGGCCCGCATTCAAATGAACGCTAAACATGCCAGTACTTGTGAATCGTCATAGTAGGACTAGGTGGGCAGGCTCCCTACTTAGTAAAACTATGCCCATACAACACAGATTCTGATGCGGATATTGTGTAACAGAATATGGATATAATCACTATAGAAATCCGATGAAATAAAGTGTTTAATCCTTTGTTTTTTTACAATTACTTGACAAACTTGAAAAACTATGATACACTATATTCGCTGGTTACATGCAACATTAATATTTCAGAAGTCAACGCCATGTGATGAACTTATTGCTAAATATCTCGTGCAGATGATTTGTCATTATATATAACCAGTACATTTTTGCGTTTTATGACAGCCTCCCGTTAGACTTTAGTCAAATGTAATACTCAGTAGTAATGCATAGACATCAATGTTGAACAATGTAATTAAAGTGGAGCGTATATAGAATACTGATCCTACATCATTGGCGCAAAAATTTATTACATATCCTAACAGCTGCATTTGGATCTATTAGGCCATCCCTCCTACTCCTCACCCTAGCCCTTCTTGTAATCACGACTTACAATCAGGATCACCAACTGTCCTTGCTCTTTCAAATAATCCTACATATTTTAGCTTGGTTATCTTCCACGCGCATACATGTATGTCGTGGTCTGATCAGTGTTGAGTACAAAGTACACTGAGGATTGGTCAGTGTTGTTTGCTAGGGAGGGTATGATTCAAGGTATTTTCCACACAGCATACATATTATTCGACCTCTCCCATTTGTTGACATTAGCAATACAGACAACTGTAAATGTTGTAGAGATGAGGATATTTATGTTTGTTAATTGTCATGACAAATGTTGTGACAATCATTTTTTCGCCGCAGTGGGTAAAAATCCTCAACGATGCTGATTGGTTGTTTTCTGTTTTGTTAAGCACTGTGGTGACAGCATACAGTGATATATATACCTATATTTGCGAATTAGTCTTCGTTATCTGCTTTTAATAATATTTCTTCTAGGGCTCACGCTGCAAACATATCTGCCTTGTTCTAGGCTAAACGTGGTGGTAAACTTATAAATGTGAACAAAGTGCATATCCCCTCTTACTGTTAAGATCAGTGTGTCGTTGAGTACGGCAGTGACTAGCTTTGATGCACTCATACGTAATTGTAGGACGCAAATTAGTGTTCTGTAAACGAGTAATTACCCAGGCTGCTATTGCCATATGCATACGAAATGTATGGTATTCATGTACCTCTGAAATAATAGCGTTCCCGACTGCATTGACCCACCTATCGAATATTGAATAGCTTACAGACCATTCTTGCTTGCATCCCTCCTACTCCTCACCGTATCCCCTACTGTAATCTCGATTTTTCTAATTACTCGCTTGTCATTCTTACTTCTCTCGAATTCCCCCTTTCTCCTTCACTCTGCCTCTCATATCATCTCCATATGCTCCTCTTATCTCGTTCTTCACTTTTTCCATTCTCCGTATTTCGTTTCCTGTTCCTCCGCCTCCCCTACCGCTAATCCTCTCTTTTCTCACCTCCCTTTTGTCTACAGCCAACTTTCCCCTCTCGTCCCACTTCTACCTCATCTTCTCTTATCCCTCCCCATCTCCTCACATCCTCCCTCTTTCCTCCCCCGTCCCTTTTGTCGCCATCCATCGTTCTCCATCGCCATTCCATAAACATACCTTGATAACCCTTGTCTTCCCCTTTTTCTCACATCCAACCATTACTGCACTTCCCGTCTCCTATCCTCCCAGTCTCTCGTTCCCCCACCCTCTCTCCCATATGTATTTTCTCACTCTAACCTCGGTCGCATTATTTCCCCTTGTCTTAGTCATCTCCTCCTTTCCGTCCTATCTTGACTGTTGCCTTCCCTTCCATCGCATTTCTCTCCTCTTGTCTCTGTCTCCCTCTTTCTCACTCGTTTCTATATCTCTCTCGTATCAATTCCATCTCCGACTGCCTCCTTCATTGTTCCTCTCATTCTACCTGTGTTTTTTTATCTTTCAACTCCTCCATGTATCTCTCCCTATCGCTCCCATACCTCCTTTTTCAATCGAATCCGATCATGTTCCTCCCCAAGTCTCCTCTCTTTCTTTCTGACGTCACTTGACTCTCCCTACCTTCCTCATCTTCCCTCTCAACTCATCTCCCTCGTTTCCTGTGTATTGCTTCCTATCTCGTCCTCTTTAGTTACCATGCCTCTCTTAAATTATTGTATCAAGTCTCCTTCTCTCCAACTCCACTTCTTCTGTCTTCTCATACTTTATACCCTATTAATATACCTCCCTTATACACTCACGTCTCGCGCACCTCCTTCCCTCCGTCTAAATCTTATTTTTTGACAACCAATGACTTTTAACCCTCTGCGCCTGTAATGTTCCACGCCAGGCCCAAATAGCAGCGCATCCAATATTATGACAAGACTAACAGTGCGGTCATAGTGTGCTGTTTGCGCATATCAGACTTATATGACATAACCTAAAACGAACGCAAAGTGCGTCCATTCGATGCACACCACTACTACAAAGAATCATACTTGATTCACGATCATCAGACCACACTGGTTGACGACGCTGATCAAAGTTAATAAAATCAAATCTAACAGACGGGCACATAGATATAGAGATATATATATATAGATATAGATATATATATAGATATAGATATATATATAGAGATAGAGATATAGAGAGATATATATATATAGAGAGAGAGATATAGATATATATAGATATAGAGATAGAGAGAGAGAGAGAGAGAGAGAGAGAGAGAGAGAGAGAGAGAGATATAGAGAGAGAGATATATCTAGAGAGAGAGAGAGAGAGAGAGAGAGAGAGATATCTCTAGAGAGAGAGAGAGAGAGAGAGAGAGATATAGAGAGATCTCTATCTCTATATATATATATATATCTATATCTCTCTCTATATCTCTCTCTCTATATATATATATATATATATATATATATATATATATATATATCTCTCTCTATATCTCTCTATATATATATATATACTGACGATTACAACCATTCGTAGACTCAAACGTTTGGTAGACAAATTTTCAAGTACATTTTCACTATCAGTATATTTTTATTATTTATTCGGAATATCTCAAATAATGTAACGAAAGAGTTTAATGCAAATAAAAATCGTTTTGCAACTTCATAATTCTGGTATATACTTTTGTTCCTCTAAAGTTCGTCCACGAATGGTCAAGATACTAATTTATACGTTTAAATCAAATCTTATGGCCTATATATTTTTGAGTATATTTGCGGAAAGCAGAAATTATGAAATCATTTTACGTCATTATGGATTAGAATTATACTATTTGTTGTAGATATGATTATGATGAGCCATTGGCAGCATTTTGCGAACTTATTCAATGTTGTAGATAGACGAATAAAGAGAAAAAATAGTTTTTCGTTATTAAAATTATATCAGCCTCCGTTATTGCATCGGATGCTCCTGTGGATCAACGCAGGGGTCGTTATAAGTTTTGAATGCCATTCTTAGTATTGAATTGAGGTACGTAGGTCATATTAAGTGATCGTAACAGAGACAGTTTTGTGTCCATTAATAACATGTACACGGACTACAACCATGTGAATTAACCGACATCACTTCTAGAGATAGGAAGGCACACAGCAAAGTGAAGTTACACATGGTTTGTTTCACTAACGTTTGCCCGGTTAGTAATCAAATGAACATGTGAGTGAGTATCTACCTTACTTCCCTCACATATCCGCTGCTTGCAGGAAGAACTTTCAAAGACTGGAGTGCCTTTGATCAAGTGTGTCCATGCCAACAGATAGGGGAGTGTCGCTTTAATGTTATAGTTCCTGTTATGGAGTCATTATATAGTTATATATATGAATGGAGGGTCTGTAACTACTCGAGTGCCTATGATTGTGTGAATATGGAGCGTGTTATTTTGGTGATTATACATCAGGCGACCGGTTAGATGGAAATTTAAACACATGAGTATAGATGCCAATAAAGTCTCCCAAATTTCAGTCTCCCGAATGACTATGTCTCCTTAATCACTCTTATTCACATCCTGTCAGTCTTATCACTCAGTCTTTCCAATGACAAAGTCTTCATTATAACTCATGCTACCTCATGGCTCAGTCGACTTTAGTACACGGTCTACCTCATCACTATATGTACCCTATTACTTAGTCTACAATATCTCTCTATCTTTGTAATCGTATCGTCTACCGTATTACTCAGTCTTCGTTTTTCACTGCTCTTGTTCTTATTCTACCTTATCACTCAATGTCGTCGCTTCGTCTCTCCAAGCACTCAGTGTACTTCATCATTCAGTCTAGCTCATCACTCAGTCTGGCTCATCACTCAGTGTAGCTCATCACTCAGTCTAGCTCATCACTCAGTCTAGCCCATCACTCAATGTGCATTGTCACCCATTCTATCTCATTACTCAGTCTACCTTACAAATCTGACCACCTCGTCACTCCGTCTACCTGATAACTCACTCTGATTTATCAGGTAGACGGAGTCTACCTAGGCACTCAGTCGACCTCATCACTCAGTCTTACTCACAGGCTAGGACGATTACTTAAATAGCGGTTCATTGTGCAGTTGGAAAAAAAGTTTTCGAGGGAAATATTCACGAGAGCATGGCCAGGCGAGTTTTGAAACGCCCTTTACAAAGCAATAATATGAAAATTTAAAAACTCCCTAGCACATGTTGAGCATAGGCTAGTGTGGTTAGATTAATAACACACGCAACAAAAATAACATGTTACCCCAGGTATGGGCCTAAACTATCAAAATTTGGATTCCTGACTAATAATACATCATACCGAACAAAAGACTATCTGCAAGTGATCGTGATTATTTACCTGACCCATCCGTAGTCATCATGTTGTTAATTTAAATTAAAAACCTCGCTTTACATTCGAGTAAGGTGAGCGATGATAACCCGGTCGTCAAGCACTATGGACAAAAGGAACAAGACCACTCTAAACGCCAATAATATACTTTCTATTGGTACTATTCCCTTTGCGTTGCTAGGCTCTCGTTGAATAGATACTAGATTTCTTCCCACGACCTTTTATCGTTTCTAACCTCTAGATCCCTACGATCTATTCGTCTATGTTTATCTACCCTGCCCCCCTCTTCCCTTTGTCAACCAACCCTGCCACCCTAGTCCCACTGTCTACCTATCCTGACATACTATTCACTCTATCTACCTTCCATATCATCCTCTTTCCTCTGTCTACCTGTACTCTCATCCTCTCTCCTCTGTCTACCCTCCCTGTCATCCATGTATATGTATGTATGTATGTATGTATGTATGTATGTATGTATGTATGTATGTATGTATGTATGTATGTATGTATGTATGTATGTATGTATGTATGTATGTATGTATGTATGTATGTATGTATGTATGTATGTATGTATGTATGTATGTATGTATGTATGTATGTATGTATGTATGTATGTATGTATGTATGTATGTATGTATGTATGTATGTCTGTATGTATGTATGTATGTATGTATGTATGTATGTATGTATGTATGTATGTATGTATGTATGTATGTATGTATGTATGTATGTATGTCTGTATGTATGTATGTATGTATGTATGTATGTATGTATGTATGTATGTATGTATGTATGTATGTATGTATGTATGTATGTATGTATGTATGTATGTATGTATGTATGTATGTATGTATGTATGTATGTATGTATGTATGTATGTATGTATGTATGTATGTATGTATGTATGTATGTATGTATGTATGTATGTATGTATGTATGTATGTATGTATGTATGTATGTATGTATGTATGTATGTATGTATGTATGTATGTGTATGTATGTGTATGTGTGTATGTATATGTATGTATGTATGTATGTATGTATGTATGTATGTATGTATGTATGTATGTATATGTATGTGTATGTATGTATGTATGTATGTATGTATGTATGTATGTATGTATGTATGTATGTATGTATGTATGCCGAGCCATATATGGTCCTCTGTGGTTTGTTTCGCTTGGGGATCATCACCGTACCTTAGAGTGCTGGGCGGAAATTAAAAGGACACCTGGCATGTGCGCATTGCACTGGGAACGGTATAGAGATATGCAGCACAGCCGCAGAGCCATTGCATGGATGAATGTGGCAATACAGTTTACAGCCTTGGTGGTCATGTGTGGTTGATGGGGAGGTGGTGAGCCATTGCGTATTGGATAATGTTATAAACAGGCTTGTCCAGGTGTTCTTCCCCACCACAGAGCAACGCAGATGTCTTGGGTCATTCAAATCAGGAAAATATGTACGAGCATGTGGATGGGTGTCCGTGGCTGGGGCTATTGTCATGGCTGATAACAGCGGCGTGTATGTGTTTTCTGTTAGCTCACTAATTTTCTACACAACCCAACCGGTTTTAACGGGCTTCATCCAGCACATTGATTTTATCGTTGAAATCTTAGTCACTGACTCTATTCCTACGTACGCACTCAGGCAAACGAAATCCCAGCGTTGCCTCGCTTTATTGCAGCCGCTATGAAAGCAAAAGCTTGCGATTTTTATTATATTACATGGCTCTCATTAAATCCTGAACAAAAACCGTTCAGACGCATGCAGTTATTCGAGCCTCGGGTGAGGGGGGGGGGGGGGGGGGTGAGGGGTTGGTAATGGGACAGTTATCATGCACTTGGAGGCACCCATAGGGAAGGCAACAAATATGGCCGTAATATTGTAATGTCTTCAACATACAGCCAAGTTTAGTAGGGCGGAGTTTGGGCGTCAACAACGGACATGGTTTGCTGCCGAATTTCTTTCTCTATAATGTTTTTGCAACAGTATTAACAATCTATACAGAGCAGTAATGAAAAGCAAATAAAAGAACGTGAAAATGGTAAACAAGCATCAGAGAATTCAAAGGTAACCACTGTGCCCATGTTGCGTAATGGCTTGACGGGATACTGTTCACGCATTATACACGCTATGCATAAAATCTTACTTCAAATAGATCAAATATTTGTCGAGGGGTCGAGAGCCTGTCGAAAAACAGACGTGGGTTGGATTGAAGGAGGGGAATTAACGATTAAAGGACAAGCCGTTAGTGGGACAAACGTGGCGGATTTGGTTAACGATGTGTTGAGACGACGTAAACACTTTGAACCAGAGGGTTGGAAAATATTTGCTGAAGCGTTGCGAGACTCCAACATTCCTCAAGATTTAGTAGGTCACCCCGATCGATGGAACTATATCCGACAGAGTGCGATGCGAATATAGATAAAAGACCTGGCGAGGAGCCCGCCATGACACAAGGTTGGACGTCATGGAAAAGTTAAGTGTGTATTTCGACCCCGAGGCACCGGCCGCGTATGGAGGGGTGCACCCGTTGGTTAGAGCTACGAAACTCAAAACAAAGGCAGTCAGACAATGGCTGGGTGATCAAGATGCGAATACATTACATAAACCGATCCGTCGTCGATTTCGAAGACGACGCGTCATAGTCAGGGGGATTGACCATCAATGGCAAGCCGATTTAGTGGGCATAGCTCGCTTAGCCAAACAGAACCAAGACATGAAATTTCTCTTGACCTGTATCGATGTATTCTCGAAATATGCGTGGGTGATACCACTAAAAAATAAAACGGGTGACAGTCTGATTCGAGCCTTTGAGAGTATATTAAAACAAGGGCGGAAGCCCCTGTGTTTACAGACCGATAAGGGTAGAGAATGTATCAACCGTAAATTTCAGACATTTCTTAAGCAGCAGGGGATTCGCTTTTTTTACCACCCACAACGAAGAAACCAAAGCTAGCATAGTCGAGCGGTTTAATCGTACGTTAAAAACTAAAATGTGGCGTTATTTTACCAAACACAACACCAGTGTTTATCTACCGGTTCTGGCTTCGCTGGTGAAAGGATACAACGTCAGTTATCACCGCCGATATCAGTCTCGGTGCGTAATCAAGAAGACACGTGGATGACATTATACGGGGAACGCTCTGATGGGGTTAAACGACCACGGTATGATATCGGGGATCATGTCCGCATCAGTCAAGCACGGGGTAAATTTAAAAAGGGTTACACTTCCAATTGGAGCGAGGAGTTTTTTTCGGGTGGAGAACGTTCACTTAGGCTCCCCTAATGTGCATACGATAAAGGATGATAATGACGAAGTGTTAGAGGGAACATTTTACGCGGAAGAATTACAGAAAGTGAATGACAAAGCATGGTATAGGGTTGAAAAAATTATCAAAGAACGTAAACGGAAAGGACAAAAACAATACTTTGTCAAGTGGTTTGGCTACCCTGCCAGTTTTAATAGTTGGGTCAGTGGTGAGGAGCTGTATAAAAACTGAGATTTGGAACAGAAGCGTCATTAGGATGAAAGATCAGAGAAGTGATCGGGTGTGGACCATATTTGGTCGGGAAATTCCGAAAGCCGAAATCGTGTTTTTCACACAAATCCTCATTTTATATACAGTAATCCTCGTCAGCATCTACAATCTATCGGCGGGTAAAGGAGATAGTAATTTGTGGACTGCTCTGTTAAGCAGTAGCTTAGGGTACATCCTTCCCAACCCCACTTTGAAACATAAAGCGACGTCATGAGTTTCTTTCTGACCCTGCCTTCCAACAGTTCAATGAATTATCACCCCAACAACACGCTGACACGTTACTTTACTCAATTGCCTAAACCCATACAATTAAAAGTTAATTGGGAGGTGGGATTAGCAGAAATTTAGTACCCTGTTTCCTGGTACAACATCGGGGACAATGTCGGTTTTGTCATAGTGGATGAGCTAGCTGGATACCATACGATAGACAGACACTTGGAAGGGGATCCTTTGGTCGAGTCCTTGGTCGTTCGCCTGACCCCCGGTTCCTACAATGCTGAACAATTGATAGACAGGCTCAATATGCACATCCGCAAATCGCATCTCAGAGGCGTGGTTCGATTTCAATTCAATTCCCACTCACAGACCGTGAATGTAAAAATAACTGATCCCAAACTTCAAGTTGTCATGACCGAAGGTCTTCGTCAAATATTGAGGTGTGAATAATGTCTTTCCCTTTACGATTCTCAAACTTATTACAAGCCTAATGTATTTCGAGGGTTGTACGCACTGTACGTTTATTGTAGTATAATTGAATAACAAGTGGTCGGTGACACGATGGCCCCCTTGTTACGCACAGTTCCTGTGGACTACGACCGGGTGCACAAAATGGTGACCCAGACATACGAACAGATATTTTATTACCCTGTGGGCACCAAAACCCTATCTACCATAGAAATTGATATAAGAGACGACACGGGTCAGTCCGTGGCATTCGAAGACGGACATGTGATGGTGACTTTACATTTCCGTGAAACCAAGAAGAACTTAATTTGAGTCTCATGGCATCACCATCATGAGTTTCTTTCTGACCCTACCTTCTAACAGTTCAATGAATTATCACCCTAACAACACGTTGACACGTTACTTATCTCGACTCCCAAAGGTGTACAGTTGGAAGGGGCTTGGGAAGTGGGATTAGCGGAAATTCAGTACCCTTACACGTGGTACAATGTTACTGAGGACGAGGGGTTGGTCGTCATGGATCGCGTGGCTGGTGCGCTCAATCTCCCCCCAGATATCTGTTGTTGAGAGCGATATGACATTGTGAGTGAATTTGCAGAGGCCCGTCCCAAATATTTTCACATTACCCCTGGTTTTTATACGACCGGATCGTTGATAGAAGCCTTTGCAGCCAAGTTAAAGGAGCTAAATGAGGAGCGAGTGCGTCTCACCTACATTCAAACATGACAGACATCAACTATGATGCTAGACAATGAGTCAGTTGTAGTTTACATGGACCAGGGATTGCGCCAAAGACTCGGCTTTGAAATGGGGATTTTTGAGAACTGTCAAGTCGGTCAGCACATTGTTGACCCTGATCAAGGCTTGTACGGACTCTGTCTATTGTAATCTCATTGAAGCTCAGGTGGTACGAGACACCGTGGTTCCCCTTCTGCGTATTATTCCAATCGATCACGATCGTCGCGGGCAGTTGATCAACTCCACGTATAAAAAGATATTTTATTACCCGATAGCCACCAAGACTTTTTCTACTATAAAAATCGATATAAGAGATGACACGGGTCGACCCATTCCATTCGAATCTGGTAAAGTGACAGTGACGTTACATTTCCGTAAAATCAAGAAAGCTATATTTTGAAAACCATGGCTGATATTTACACCCCGTATTACCTGAACCAAGCGGGTGGAGGGCTCCCCGTGTTTTCCGGTGCCAGAAGTCAGCGTGGACATGGCCTTGGTAATGTGGTTGGTGGTCTGGCTAAAATGGTGTTACCGCTGGTTCGAAAAGTTTTACCTGTTGTTAAAAAACACGCCTTGAAAACAGGAGTGAGGGTGGTTGGAGATTTGTTGGGAGGGAAGTCTCTGAAACAGTCGGCTAAGAAACGATTGTTACAAAGCGGAGAGGAAGTGTTCGATCAAATAGTTCCACCCAAACAATTGCGTCGCCGAACACCATTCTCTATAAAACGACTCGCACGAAGTAGGAACAGTAGTTCACGCAGTCGTCGTGGAACAACTCGGAGGTTGCCAAAAGATATTTTCGGTTAGATCATGGCACTGGTACACCCCCAATCTTGTCCCTGTGTCAAAAGTGAATTAGACCTATTTTCGATTCCCCCAACTCAAAGCAGTGTTGATCATGGATCATGGATCGAATTCCATCCGGTAGCTGCTTTAGGTTCGGGTCCAGTCGAATTCTACATCAGTGGGTCGGGTGATGATTATATCGATCTGAACGACACGTATTTACAAGTGAATGCCAAAGTGGTGAAAAAGGATGGGGAGGTTTTGGAGGCTGATAGTGCTGTAGCACCCATTAACCTCTGGTTACACTCACTCTTTTCCCAAGTCGATGTCTCTCTCAACGAAAAACTTGTGTCCTCCTCGACATACACATACCCGTATCGCGCTTATATGGAAACGCTATTGAGCTATGGTTTGGAAGCCAAAAACTCTCAGTAAACAGCTAGTTTATGGTACAAAGACACCCCAAAACACATGGACGCCGTGGGTGGTACTCACAACAAGGGGATGATAGCTAGAAAGGAACGAGCTCAAGAGAGTCCTATTGTGGATATGATGGGCAAATTACATTTAGATTTATTTAGTCAAGAACGCTATTTATTAAACGGCGTAGATTTGAAGTTGCGATTAGTACGCAGCGGTGACACCTTTGCCCTAATGGCCAATCCTGCAGAGGGATTTGCCCCTAAAATAGCTCACATTAAGGCTTTAGAACGAAGCCCAGCTAAATACCCCATAAGAAACCAAAGTGCTTTCTGCATCTCAAGGAGCTATGACGATCAATCAAGAAAATTTATTTTTGGGTCAGTTACCCAAACGAATTGTAGTCGGAAGTGTTGATAATAGGGCGTTCAACGGTGATTACACCCAGAACCCCTTCAACTTTAAGCATAACAACCTCACATTTTTAGCTCTGTACGTTGACGGGCAACAAGTACCCGCAAAACCATTACAGCCCGATTTTAATCACCATATATACACCCGCAGTTATGCTAATTTATTCATTAGCACTGGACAACTCTATCAAGACGAAGGCAAAGCCATAAGTTGGAGTGATTATCCCAATGGCTATACACTATTCGCTTTTGATCTGACCCCCGACCTGGGTGATAGCGGCACGCATTTTAATTTGTTGAAACAAGGAAACGTGCGCTTGGAAATGCGTTTTGGCACGGCCCTAGAACGTACCATTAATGTCATTGTGTATGCCAAATTTCAAAATATGATTCAAATTGACCGAAACCGTAACGTTCTGTTTGATTACGCTGCCTAACAATGGATACCAGGCAATTACACGAGCTCTTACAAAAAGACGCTTTCACTCGAGCTACTGTGCGCGTAGTGTTTGCGCGGAATAAATTACCCAGCCATGTCAACTACCCCAGCGGTTTCGTTTGTAATACGGATCCAGCTTCCAAAAAAGGCAAACACTGGATTGCTATTTTTCATTGATCATAATGAAAGAGGCGAATATTTTGATTCTTACGGAATACCTTCTATTCATAACGTATTTTTGAAGTTCTTGACCAAGCATTGTGTGAACTGGACTTATAATACAAAGCCATTACAAGACTTCAATTCCAATACTTGTGGACTTTATTGCCTGTATTATTTAAAGAGACGATGTCGTGGAA
Organism: Urechis unicinctus; assembly: GCA_034190875.2. Classification (NCBI taxonomy): domain Eukaryota; kingdom Metazoa; phylum Annelida; class Polychaeta; order Xenopneusta; family Urechidae; genus Urechis; species Urechis unicinctus. Next base: position 7,878,812 of record CM067342.1, read on the forward strand.
ATAGTTTGAACCAATTGCTGGCTGTATTTACCGACGATTATTCAACCAACGATAAGCTGGTGACATGCTTAATTCAACGCAAATAAACAACGCGTGTTGAAAATGTAAGACGTTTTTATTCTTAGTTTCTCTCACAGCCTTTAAACATCAATTTCTTACAGAGCGCACATCCATCGATTACATAACACCTTCACTTCAATTTATTACATAATAACACATATCAATTTCTTAAATAGCGTATTAATGTATCACACATCTAAAGGTTAAGTGCTTACACCATCTGCATTTACAATTCTCTTGAGGTAAAAATAACTTAATCCATCTCTAATTTGCGTATACGAATACATTGTGTTATTGTTAACGCAAAAGCCACGGTTCACACCGCGACCCGATTCTTGTTCTCTCAGCACATTCATATATTTCTCCTTGTTCAGGTCGTTTTGACGCTTATTGAGTCCTTTACCCGAGGCTTTATCCGTAGTTCAATAACAGTAATAGGTTTTACTGCACAGTCCGATAAAACCATCTCCACTCCACTCCTCTTTAAATAGCCCCGGGGTACGTTTATCATATTTTTGGCGAGTCACGCAGCACGGTTGAGGTACCCATGGGGTTCCGTTCTTTTTACACTGTATAAAGGTGTTGTTGTGTTTTTCGCACGCTGCAGCTGGTAACCACTGAGGGTAATCTCGGTAAAATTGTTCTTTCATATTGGGTTTTATGACATCCGTTAGATGACTACTACTAAGGGCGATATAACTACTATCAGTGTCCATCTGTACATAGGCAAAATCACATCTCGCGACATACTTGTCAATAAAATCAAAATAAAATTCCAGCATCCTTAATTTGGCGTATTGATAAACAAAAGAGCCTATTTGTTGGGGTAAGTCAAGATTAATGGTGGTTTTGGCCATGTCGAATTCAAACAGGTTGGGGGTTAATTCGTTCAAGGCTCTGAATCTTTTGTCGTTGATCAATTTCTGACCCTCTCGGTAGTCGGCGTATCTGACATCACGGTGTTTTGTTTTATCCGTGACGCATTTACCTACAAACATAGACAAATTAGTATAAATCAACAGCACTTGACGGGTATTTTTTGTTCTTTTCTTTTTTTAAATCATAAATTTGAAATAAATTTGAAAGTAACAATTAAATCAATGTATTTTACAATAATACATTTTAGTATATTTACCATAGGCCGAATTTCCAAGTAGCTTAAAAGTTTCGGCTATAACGGTCTGATTCGGGTCGACATCACCCCCATGTCTACACACAAACAAGAACATTATCAAAAATAAAATTCAATGCTTGAAAGAGTATATCACATATAACTCCATTCATATATATTCGTGCATACCTGGCGTCCGATACGGTCTCGGCAAATCGTTTGAAACAGGCTGTGGGTTCATACTCCAGTGTTTGGTATATCTTTGTGATCACCATGCCATGTTCCAAGTACCATTTCAGTATTGGGCTAGCAAGCAATATTTTCACACCTTTGTAGCTCCCTATCAACGTCCGCCATTCCATCTATTTGAAAATAAATAATAAAAATCGTTATGACATCATAATGATCGCAACAAAATACATTATGATCCCACGCCCCTTGTCACCTTGTTTACTTACTTTCATAATGTCCCGTTGTTCAGCATAGTCTCGCATAAAGGGTCCGATTTCATCTCAGGTCAGTTCAGTGTTTTTTAATATAGGGGTCATTTCACTAAAATAGTCTTTAAGGGTTTCTGGTTCGTGTATATCTACTTCAGCCATTCCAAAAAAGGTTCCGTCACGTATATTGGCTATGAGCTGCTTTTCCGTCAAACGGTTCGTGGTGGTTGAGGTCGACTGTACATGAACGCTTTGATCTGAGCGTCTTTTTTTCGTTTTTTCGTCCATTCACATTCCCACACAGCTACGACATCATAACCTAATCCTCTCAAATACTGGGTATTTCTTTCTGTTTCGGTATATAAATCACTCATTAGTTTTCCACTGATGGGGCTATGGGTCAATTTCAGACACGGACAACCATGCCATACACATCCGTGAAACTGATATACTGTTTGCGTTTCTTTGCACCAACCATCTACGGGTAATCGCCGGGCGCCAATTCGTTTTTCCCCTCTGTTTAGACGATGTTGTATTTGATTTTGTGAGCTGTGTGCTATCCAAGCCAACCATTCATCCGCTACACCACGTTTTCGGGTCTGAATTGGTTTAAACTCAGGTGCGTGACATCGGGTCAGAAAGTTGGCTGGCATGGGTTGAGACAAGGCCCACAGATACAAGGCACTGGCATCATAACCCACGATTCCTTCACACAACTTCTCTCTCACTGTAAAAACGACTCTGTTTCTCTATGGCTTCCAGAAACGGTTCGACATCTAAATTGTTGTAATGTATCAAAAAGTCTTTAAAAGTCTGCATATGACCTGCTTCCCACGCCTCTTGACATTCAGCGTATTGGTCAGCTGTAATGTTGTCTTGTTTTAATGCACTGTAAAAAGCCGCATGGGGTGGTAATTCTGTGTTGTTCAAACGATCGAATGTCACCCATTCATACGGGAAATATCCCTTTTTCTGTTCGCATTGAAAGGCTCGTAGGTATTTGTCGTATGTATATCCAGGTGCGATAAAGTTGGTGATATCCAAAAACCGTACATGGTCCGTTTCAATGCACATGAATGAGTTATTTCGTTTGATGGTATACTTGATTGATGAATGTTCTTGCAGGTAAGTTCTCAACGGTATTTTTACAACGTTGAGGTCATAATTCGATGAGTTGAATCCGACTAACGGTAATACATGTAAATAGTTGTCGAATTTGTTCTGTAATTTTGCAATGGATGTTCTCCCTTGACGACCAGGTCCCGTTGATACGCTTCATTGATTTTAAATGCTAGGGCAGCTTCGTATTGAACAAGCATCAGTAGATAGGCGGCGTTTGATATCTCCTCTATATACATCATCATCCTGTCAATCAATGTTTGTGCGTTTCCTTCCGTTACAAAGCATTTTGGTTCTGTATAATCAGGTACATTGCTGCATACACTCACTGATAACAGTACGTGTTTTTTGTCCCAGGTGACTTTGGGTGAATTGACGGGTAGGTTGTCTTCTCCAAAATAACTTTCAAAATCATAGGTGGCTCTGTAAGGGTAAATACTGTCTTCTATTTCGATTCCTTCATCCCGTAACGCTTCAAAGATAGTGGGTGGTAGATGAAAAACACCGCCTGGGTACTTGTATTTCGTTTCCACAGTACATTTGTTTTCGTGGCGATGTAGTTTTTTCTCACTTTTCCACAGCTTCTGACAGGTACCACAAATATATGATTTGCTATAAAGGTCAAAGTTTTTTATGTAACTAAAGTGATTTTCGTGCAGGTTCAATTTCAAGGTCGAGGCGTTCGCTTGACCAAAGTAGCTACCTGAAACACATATAACAAAACGATCACATCTCATATTTCCATTTCGATATCAAATGATTACATCGTTTATGTTGTTACTTCTGTTTAATCACTACAAGACACACTTACTTGATTCTCGTCTAGCGTATACACGGTGATATTCACTTCGAATTGTTTTGCTAGTCTTTCGACGTCTTCAAGAGGTACACCCGCAAATGTTTTTTTCTTTTGTTTGGGGTAAGCAGTCTTTAACAATGTTTTTGCTGCGTTCTCTAGACTCCTGATCTTCGCTCCTCTGTGTAAGGCCAGTGCCCTGAAAAGGCACAACTGGTCTTGATACGGTTTACCCGTGGTTTTCTTTCGGTCTAACAAGTTGATGGCTCTGTGTTTTCAGGTGTTCCGGTATAACAGGCGGTGGGTAGCCGATCACGTGATCTTCGATTGGGTTCACAAAGATGGTCAAATTAGTCACTTCCTCTACACTTCATTTCGAATCCGGTCATTGGTTCTGAGCGTAGGTTAAAATGTCTCTTTGTGTTATTGCATCTATAGCCCTCTCAAAATCATCGGCATTCCATACGACTAGAGGGGTTGGTAGTATTTGATGGTTATTGACGGACGAATGAAAGTACCGCAATTCATCTGTTTCTTTGTGGTGTAATAAGAATCCATAACTCCCGTTGATTTTAAAGGCTGAATCGCGTTCATCAAATATATACTGGTTGAGGTTGGGCACATCTTCTGATAAACTATAATTGTAAACAGTTTGCAGGCTTCCAAATCACGTGTGAGTCCGTATAGCTCTTTCATTCGCAACCAACACAGCTTCTGTCGACATAATCATCGATAATCTGTCAATATAAATATCAACCAATGTCATAAAGCTTTCCATTATTCTTCAATTCTACCCGTAATAGACCTATCCCATAATAGACCTATCCTGTAATAGACCTACCCTTATCATTGTCGACTGCAGCGCCATTTCCAGTTTGTGTCAGGGGGGTGTGTTGAGCGGTGTTTAACAAATCCAGTGCTGCATTGACCTGTTCGATTGCATAAGTGTCCATGGCAGCGTGCAAAATATCTTTGTCTCCCGTCAACACTGAAACACACACGCGTAACAAAAATAAATAAATAAATAAATGACGTATACGTGGTAATTCTATAATTCAGGTATAGAAATAAAATCATACTCACTGCTTTCCATCTTGATTTGTTCTACCGCTTTTAACAAGTCCGCGTCGCTCATCTGTCTACTGCGTTTGTTCACATCGTTGATAGCACTGATTTGTCTCTTCTCAGCCATGGTTATAACTGAACGCAGAACTGAGACACACTCCCGTTTTATATACACCCTCTATCCCATCACTTAGCTTAGCTCAGCAAACTATGACGATATATCCGACGAAAATTGTGAAATCACTTTCCAAAAATAGAATGACCTCATCCAAATAGTGCCCAGCTCAATATATTGACATGAGGTCGCAAAACCAAGGTCGCAAAGATTTCAAGGACGAAAAATATTCGAGCAGATGATGTAATCACTTTCCAAAAATAGAATGATGTCTGAGGTGAATGGGAAATCGACTGACACCCAAAGTTGATAATGATATACGCTTGAGTAATTTTAGCGTTAAGGGGAGGCTCACAATGACTAATTTATCAAATCGTTTGACATGAGTCGTTATTTAATTAAGATAGATGCGCATCGTGAATTCAACGATCGGTAAATCGCATTACCAGCTTGTGTAATTATACCACAGATTCATCAAGTCCGATTAATAACACAAACACTAGTATAACATTTATTAATATATTTATTTAAATTTAAAAAAATATTCAATTCTAACTAATTTCTTCTATCTTCATCCTACAACCAAAACAAATTATTATCTTTTTGTTTTAATCTCTAAGAATAAACCAAAATAAAATTCCAGAGAATCTAAAATATTTGCGGTACTCACGGTTCTCTTGTAATAAATGTTTGGGTTCCCTGCAAACAAAGAAATATAGACTTACAACAGATACAAAAAGTCAACGAATCTATACAACGATATTGCTTGTTTTAAGCAAAACTCACAGTACGGGATAAGCTGTTACGAGGGACCCTCCCTTTGTAATAACTTTCACCCAACGGGTGGGGGCCGAGTGATATCCAGGATACGCCCCTGTGACTCCTACGAAGGAAGGGAATAGTTGATAAAAAACGTTATCCAAAATGTTGTCCGGGATTTGTCAATGTCTGTTGAATTAAAATAGGATAGACGGAATATAAAACTTCGATTTGGTTGGATCGGTTGAAATAAAATGGTTTTATGGATATGCTCCATTCTGACAAAATATAGATGAAAACTATTTGGAAGTAAAGTTACCATCCGCTATTTGTAACCCATAACTCCACCCCCCATTTTGAGAAATATCCAATGGTCAAGTTTTAATCCATCTGTTGTTATATTCTCAATGAGAGTTAGAACACACTTAAAGACATCTGTCATTTTTCCCTCCTATGTAAGACTCATATGCTAGTAAGATTCATTCACGTGAAAACTTCAATCGACCTACATACTACGGAAAATTGTGAAATCACTTTCTAAAATAGAATGACCTCACCCAAATACCGCCCATTCATCACATCAGGTTATTAAGGTCACCAATCTTCCTAAGGACATAACCCTTCAATTCTAAGGTCACCAATTCAATATATCACCACATGTCATGGGATAAAGGAAGTTAATAGCAACAAATCACCTCGTAAACACCGTCTTCATATCTGAACAGACGGTGAATACTCCCACTACAATAACGCTATCCTTGACTTCTCTTTCAACGCCATTACCGCTAATTGATTTTTAATAGCCATTTACAAACTCCTTCTCAATAAAACTGCCAAAAATGTCCTCATCCAAATAGTGCCCAGCTCAATGTATTGACTTGAGGTCCCTTAGGTCACCAATTCTAAGGTCAACAAAACGATGACGAAATATCCGGAAGCGATCGTCAGCGAAAAATATATTGCGCAATCCACTTCGTCCATCGTTCGACGTCAAAAACCAGGCGAGAATGGATACCTATATCACTACTTTTACAATCAGAATAGCTTAATGATGGGTGTTCTGATGGGACGATAACCCAACTATTGTATTCACATGTCATTAGGCAATTGACGATTGATTCTTAATGTGATTGAATGCTAAATGCAAATTTGGATTCGATGGACAGCCATTTTATGTTCCTATCTGACAACATATTGCGGAGTTGCTCATGGTCCAAGGCGTGATTCGCGTAAAATAAATTTAGACCAGTTAAAGACGCATCTGCAGATATATAGTCGGGTACAACGCATAACGTACTATGCATCATAGTCCAGTGCATTTCATCAACATGGTTGGATCGCTTTATCATTCCAACAAATGACCTATTTGCTGTGATATTTCTGTCACACCTCTTTAACGTTGGGAGGAGGGGGAGTGGCGCAGGCATCTCGACCTTTGTCGATAAGGTGTCTACATTGGCATGCATCTAGAAACTACACTCGTTTTATGCGTCGAATATCCCTTCACATAAAAGCCCTTTTAGCGTAGCTTTAAACTCTTTGATATTACTGTGTAGAGGCAGGGAAAATACAACTTAGGATTCATCTAACATAAAAAAAATGATGCGTTTGACCGGTCAACAGCTAATTTGCCAAACGCAAATGCTCTGATAAGAGTGTTCTGTATGTGCACAGTGTGCCGCGAATACCAATGATATAAGTATAACATGGTCTGCATTTAGTTTTAATTCAATCAAAAATGCGACAGTTGGGCGACAATTTCACAAGGGTCGGGCACCAATTGGCTCCCAACACTTATATCTGGTGTCTCCCAAAGTTCAACGCTTTCAGCCGATTCCGTGTCTGTTTATATTTGCTCCAAATTTTGACAAACTGTAGTTGGAGTACTACTTAGGTCTGGCGATCAGTTTTGATATTCTATAAGCAGCGACATTTGTTTTATTGCAATTTTGATGCTTTCAAATATAAACCCAAATTGTTGTCAACGCGACGGTTGGGCGACAGTCAGTGTTTTGTGAATTATAACAAATATACGGGGTATATGTTTACGAAATACTCAGTAAAGCCTGCAAGTGTCATTCTTAAAAATTGACCATCATGCAAAGGCGTGAATTATCTTTATATGTAGTGATCTGGAGTTTCAATATATATATATTGACTATTTTACGCTCTTTCAGGCTCCCACTAGTTTGCGCGCCTATCGGCGGAGGGGTTACTACGTTTTGTAATCAAGGTCAGGTGAACGGAATTACATAGTGTGCTTCCATACCAAAAATAGTCAATAAAAAAACAGAATGTTAGTACTATTCTAGTGTCAAATGACATTTGTTTAGTTTTTTTGTTTAATATTATCAACGGTATTCCAATCATTATAATGAGCAACCGCTCTGCGCGATCTGACCTCGTTTCCCGCGCGGCTCTGAATAATCTAGGCGATTCAGGTTACTTTCTGAAGCCGTGGGAGGGGAGGGATGCTGTACCTGCTTAACAATTCGACTGATAACATGAGTTGATTTAGATTGCAATATGCAGTCGGGGCAGGTATGGCTATGTCAAAGGCCATGGGTCGCTCGATATATCTCCTTCATAACAATGACAACGCAGCGTTGTTTGTCTACAAACAATTAAAATGATATCGAAAATTTAGAGGGATCTGGGGTTCGAAACCACGACAAACAATATCATGCTAGCCGAGCTGTCCTCTGAGCCGTTTTGACTTTTGTTTGTAATGTACAGTAGTATGGATAAAATAGAACAAAAATACAACGATGGTGACAATGAAGATGGCAATGATCATTCCTTTCATCCTTACATTCCTCACATTCCTCACCACCACCACCACCCTCACCATTATCGTCATAATGATTTAGATTTTAATAAGTTTTGCTTGCTGTCAGTATTAATGGAGATAGAGCCTTTATTAAGGAAGTTGCTGAGTAACCTTAGGAGAGAAAAAAACAGGTTAAATCATGCATCGTTACCTTATAAGTGATGCAATTCCATACGGTACAGATAGTACCCCGGGCCGATTGCGTTCCGCTGATTCCATTGGTGACAAACGGTGGTAAGCCAAACCGACGCGAATTAACCTTGGACGCACGATCGTGCTGGAGTTCCCCACTTCCCTTCTTGGTATTTTAGTTATTTGCCTATATGTAAATGATGTTATTAATGTAGTCTATGCCAAAGTGATGATGGAGATGTAGCCTGGATGCCAGTGCCTGGGGAGATGTGGCCTTGATGACAGTGATGTTGGCGATGTAGGCTAAGATGCTTATGTCAGTGATGCATCGAAGTTACCAAGGTGTAAGTGACAGAAAAGCCTGTCAATGTAGATATGTATAATAGTTGTTAAGGTGACTGTGGAGATCTACAGACTTAAGTCAAATGTAATACTCAGTAGTAATGCATAGACATCAATGTTGAACAATGTAATAAACGTGAAGCGTATATAGAATACTGATCCTACATCATATTGGCGCAAAAAATTATTACATATCCTAACTAGTTGTTAAGGTGACTGTGGAGATCTACAGGATATAGGACAGTCAGGGCTGCTGTGAGTTCATATGTGCATGTGACGAACTATTTCGCATCTGAAATATTCGTAATTCAGTGGAACGTGCCTCTTTGTAGAAGCTCTTATAGATCCCCAGTATGTACAGGAGAGGTGGTCAGAACAGACCTATAAATCCAGTTTAGAGGCGGTTTAAGCAGAAACAAACATATCGATGGCAAGCGATTTCTAAGCTGAAGCTTGAACACAATGATCATGGCGATATTGACAGAGATATAAACGAAGTGGTGTGAGGTTTAGCTAGAGATGCAAAGCCAGGGCAAGGCAGGTTTAACACGATGCAGAGGCAGTGATGGGGAATTATTGACCGATGCTCACAAGAAGTGGAGCGGAATTATAGACTGATCCTCAACAGCCAAGAAGGGGAATTGGAGACTCAAAGTGATAAAGAGTTATAGACCCATACTCGCAAGCTGTGAATGGTAGTTGGCGACCGACATTCACAAGCAGTAGAGGGGAGGTATAGAGTGATACTCACAAGCAGTGAGTGGTTGTTAAATACCGACACTTACAGGCAGTGAACGGTAGTTAGATACCGACACCCATAAGCAGTGAATGTTTCATTGAGACTGATACTCATAAGAAGTGAAAGGTAATTGGAGACCGACACTCACAAGCAGTTAAGAGGAATTAGAGAACGGCACTCACTGGCAGTGAAGGGGAGTTACAGATCGATACTCGCATGTAGTGACTGGTATTTGAGACCAACACTCACAAGCAGTGAATGTTTCATAGAGACCGATACTCATAAGAAGTGAAAAGTAATTGGAGACCGACACTCACAAGCAGTTGATAGGAGTTAGAGAACGGCACTCACTGGCAGTGAAGGGGAGTTACAGATCGATACTCGCATGTAGTGACTGGTATTTGAGACCAACACTCACAAGCAGTGAATGTTTCATAGAGACCGATACTCATAAGAAGTGAAAAGTAATTGGAGACCGACACTCACAAGCAGTGAATGGTAGTTCGAGACCGACACCCATAAGCAGTGAATGTTTCATAAAGACCGATACTCATAAGAAGTGAAAATTGATTGGAGACCGACACTCACAAGCAGTTAAGAGGAGTTAGAGAACGGCACTCACTGGCAGTGAAGGGGAGTTACAGATCGATACTCGCATGTAGTGACTGGTATTTGAGACCGACACTCACTAGCAGTGAATGTTAGCTAAGCACAGGCACTCATAAGCAGTGAATCGTAGTTAGATACCGACACTCACAAGAAGTTATCGGCAGTTAAAGATTGACACTCATAAGCAGTGAAGATGAATTGCAGATTGATACTTGCATGCAGTGAATAGTAGTTGTTATATACATTGGATATCACATTCAAGATGGTTGCGCATATCCAATCCAACATATCATTGAATAACATTGTAGCTGTGTTACTTTTGCGTATCGCATGGCACTGTCGGTACGTCCATTCTCAGCTATATTACCTCAATCCCGAAGATATCGTATGGCCAGCATTCCGAACCACCCTGCCGTATTTGTTTTTATTTGAGAAATACCCTTTGATCTTTGTTGTATGGCTGATATGAACCTCAGCTTGCTATTGCAAGCGTAAAGGGTTTCTTCAAAATGCGGGTCGTGTTAATGGTGTTTGATTATTATGAAATCGGAATAAATTAAGATAACATTACCCCCGCCCTGCCCATTCACATGATACTACATCCCCCCATAGAGACACAGATGTTCTTTGTCAACTGTCCGGCATACTTCACGATGCCGGCCCCAAGAGGGCTAAACTGGAACCCATAACTTCCCATGCATAATTAGTTATGGTCAGTGCAAGTCAATCATTTGATATGTTCGTCTAATGGAAAAGAAAATAAGGTTTCGTGGTAATCGTAAGGAATTACTTCACAACCCAACCGCATTATGGCGGGACGGAAGACATCAACTGAGGCATCCTCTCCGTTGTTTGACAATGAGGGGAGTTTAACCGAATGAGACGGGGGGGGGGGGGGGAGGAGTGGCTATTTTGGCAGTATGTGGTCACCTCATTTATTGTTGCTTTCGAGCTCGCAGTATCATAATGGGACGATGAAAGGAAGATGCTTCTCTGGTGTGGGAGCGGTGGGCTAGCTAGCCACCCACCAAAGCTGTTCCTATTGTTCCACTGCCCATCCACTGACGCAATGGGCTATATTGATGTAAATGGTTATATTTGTTGATCTGTTAAAAAACGTCGGGTTATTAATACGATTAGATCTTGCTTATTGCTAGATCAACAGATATTTCTTAAACCAGCCAAGAATTTTACGTCCTTAGAATGGATTTCACGTGATAATCAATTACTATTATTTGCTTGTATCAATATGTGGTTCTCAAATTATACTAACCACAATGCTAATATAACTAATGTGTCAGAGAGACGGAATGCAACCGACCGAGGATGCATAAGTATCGTGCTATTGAGTCTTTAATAGTAATTAATTAGCCCCTTCCTCCCTCGTGTTTCTCGTCCTATGGCGCTCCTTCCGTTCGCCTTCCTCGCTCGCACTTTCTCTGTCTGCTAGACATTTTCTTCACTACGGGGGCCTTTATTGGAGCGTCAACGCATAGTCATATCGGTGGATAACAAGACTGTGTAAATCTCTTTGAATTCCCAGGTTGCACTTCGTACTTCCCTTCCTCCTCCTCCTCTTCCCGTTCCTCTTCCTCCTCTTCCTCCTCCTCCTCATCATCATCATCATCATCATCATCATCATCATCATCATCATCATCATCATCATCATCATCATCATCATCATCATCATCACCACACCACACCACCACCACCACCACCACCACCACCATCGCTATCACCACCACCACCACCACCACCACCACCACCATCATCACCACCACTACCATCGCCACCACCACCACCGCCATAATAATCATCGTAAGGATCCAGGTTTGGAGAGTTTGGAGAGAATGTCCATACACATTCGCCAGTTTCACAAAAAAATCCCCCCCTTTAGCTTCTTGGTTTTTAAGTTATTTACTTATATAACAATGATGGCATAAATGTCTAGGCCACAGTTATGATGGAGAAGTAGCCTAGATTCCAATGCTGAGGGAGATGTGGCCTTGTTGACAGTGATGTTGGCGATGTAGGCTAACTGAAACAGAGCCAGTGATGGGGAATCACTGACCGATACTCACAAGAAGTGAAGGGGAGTTATAGACTGATCCTCACAAGCCGTGAAGGGGAGATGGAGACCGATACGCACAAGCGGTGATAGGGAGTTATACACCAACACAGAGTGAAGTAGTGAAGAGTTGTTATAGATCAATATCCACAAGTAGCGAGTTGATGTTATAGACTGATACTCACAGGTAGTGAGGGGATTTATGGACCGATTCCCAGAAGCTTTGAGTTATAGACCAATACCCGCAAGCATTGATGGGGAATTATAGACTCACAAGCAGTGAAGAACAGTTATATACCGATACTCACAAGAAGTAAAGGGAAGTAATTCACCGATACTCACAACAAGTTAAGTGAAGTTATACCATAGAAAGGCAGGTATAACACGATACAGCGCCAGTGATGGGGTGTAATGGACCGATACTCACACAAAATGAAGGGAAGCTATAGACCAATACACACAATCAGTGATGGGGAGTTATAGACCGATACTCGTATGCAGCGAAGGGTAGTTATAGACTGATATCCACAAGCAGTGAACTGTAATTATAGACCTATACACACAAGAAGTGGTAGTTAGAGACCGACACACACAATCAGTAATGGCGAGTTAGTGACCCATTTTCACAAGTGGTTAAGTTGGGTTATCGACCGATAGAAGTGAAGACGAATCATATACCGATACTCGCAAGCAGTCTTTATACCTGACCTTGGCCGTATGCGTGTCTTTGGGTATGCGTGTTCATGTGCATGATAGCCAAGGACGCATTGCCGGGGAATGGAAACTGTTAATTGCAAATTTACTGGCCGTTTCTTATTTGGCAAAGCTACAGCTAGAGTAGTAGTTACCAAGAACCTAAGCTATAATCCTTCTGAAGACATTTATATACAAATCTTATTCAACATATCATTGAATAACATAGTATATGTGATACCTTTGCGTATCGCAAGGCACCGTTGGCATATCCATTCTATATTGTCTGGGCTTCTCGTTATGAATACCCACATCCTGGAAACAGGTATATTTATGTCCCGGACTTGATTCCTGCTTATCTCCATCTCAAAGACGGCATTATTGTTGTTGTTATTACTATATATTATGCGATGCATAATTTGTAATGATCGGTCCAGGTCAATTATTTGACTTGTTCGTCTACTGTAAAAGCAAATCAGGTCTCTTGGTACTCGTCATGTAAACTTGCGAATTACCACACAACTCGACCGCAAGCCGAGGCGGGATATCATGGTGAGTCGGAAGACAGTAACTAATGCATTGTTTGTATGGAGCGCACAGATTCATGAAGGGGAACATGAAAGGAAGATGCTTCTCTGGTGAGGGAGCGACGGGCTAGTCAGGTTAGGGATGGTCACCTTGTAACAGCCTGTTACTGGTGCCGTGTTCATTCCATTTGTGCGATTGAATGGATTTGAATGACAGGCACAGAGGTTAGCTAATCACCAAAGCAATTTGCATTGTTCCCTTATAAACTTCATCCTCATTATTTCCCTAGCTGCCCTATGGCAGTTGCCATATATTATAGAGGATTTGAATAACAAAAACCGAGTCATTCTGAGAGAGAAACAGACAGGCGATATAGATAGATATGTGTACGTAATATAATACATAACAGGTAGGGACGCACAGCACATTATGTAAAATAATAAACGATATACTATAATTTGGTACACATCTTGTCCACGTGTGTTCTCGTAAAACTAGCATCAGTTATTAAGTAATATGTAACGAAATATCACGAGGAACGGACATTGTGCGCCTCAACCGTATCCGTCCACAACCCATCCACTGAGACCTGACACTCTCCAGCAGTGAATGGTAAGTTAGAGACCGACACTCACAAGCAGTGATGGAGAGTTACAGACTAATACTTGTATGACACGTTGAAATCTTGGTGATGAGGAATGGTGAGCAAGACTGGTCTTTGTTGGGATGTGACGGCACGATGAGTTTATTTTTGTTATCAAGCAGGTTGGGATAAGGAATCCGTATCCCATAAATTCAAATGTCGATATAGATATTGTGATATATGAAAGGTAACGCTGGTCAAGTCCTGGTTAGAGATGAGACGGACTTCCGATCTCTTATTTACCGTCGTACGAATTCGGCCTTCCAACTCAGACCGTAAAACCGTGACTATTGAGTTGCCCATATTAAGAGTATCTTTTAACATCTGCTAATGCGGATGTATTTATACAAGTATGGCGTCGCCCGCAAGCGTGATTGGGCCTCAGCGGCTACAAAGGGGCTTGCCTAAAAGTATGGGCAGATACTTGAGCTGCATCTGGGGAATTGATATTTATTGCCGACGCAGGGTCAGGGAACTAATTTAGAGCACATTCGGTAATAATGAAATTGTCATCACGAGTGACGGGACTTAAGATATCGAGGTTTGATGCTTGAGGGGCTGGGAATCATGACTCCACACAGGCAGGCGACGCTTATTACCATATGAATTACATTAGATGTAATATGAGTACAGATGTGGACGACGCTGATTATGGTTGATACTACGCAATGCATAAACTCTTATCAATAAGGGCAGTCACACTGGCATGCAGTCAATGGTAGTTAGAGACCCACACTCACAAACAGAGAGGGGGCATTGCAGGCCGACACTAACAACCTGCGAAGGAGAGTTACAGACTTCATCCCTCGTGTTTCTCCCACACTGGCGCTGTTCGCCTTCCTCGTGCCCTTTTCCTATCGCTGAGGCAGTTATCCTAACACCACGGGGTGGGGTGGGGGGGGCTTTATTGGAGCGTCAACAAGGGTTGGTTATCGCATGGTCATGTGGGTGATATAAGGAAAGAACACGGGGAAGCGGAGTGTCCAAGTGTCTTTCCCCATATCACCCACGTGACCATGCGATAACATACTTATCGCGATGGCACCTACACGCGATAATCAAGCACGACGCTGTCTCATGATAATGTTAATTAGCGTGAACCTATGTTATGTAAGGTATCTGCCTGGGACCTGTAAATATGAGAGGTGGATCTTAATCCCCCATTCGGCCTCAGCTGCCTGTGATGATGGTTTCAACTATAGAAAATCTCGGAGATTTTTCTTTTTTCGACCCAAGTGATTTTGAGAGTGATTTTAGTGTTCGTGATGGTGCGTTTGTTGCTCCCTTGGATCCATCTATATATATATACCAGATGGGAAGTAAGAGGTGCTTCTTGTGCAGCACCAACACTGTAGCGCAGTAGACACGGCTCGGCAGGTGTTAGAATTTCGCGCCTCAGCATGATTCAGAGGAGATGGGATAATACCATGACTTCCCGATTAGCGATACGCAACCAGATTAGCGGTTGACAAGCAAATGACTCTTGAGAAAACCTTCGTTATAAGACTTGTAAAGTGTGCGTGATATTAAGACCCTCCTTAGTGTTGTCATGTTAGAGCAGTGGTGCTATGTGAGAGACATTCT
The DNA here is from genome assembly GCA_034190875.2 of Urechis unicinctus. NCBI lineage: Eukaryota > Metazoa > Annelida > Polychaeta > Xenopneusta > Urechidae > Urechis > Urechis unicinctus. The sequence continues at coordinate 7,894,445 of CM067342.1, forward strand.
CAAACCGGGTTGCTGCTTGGTGATATATCGATCCGGTCGCAGTTATGGCAAGGCCAACTGTGCGTTTGAGACGAAATGGGAAAAAGAACTTTTTCTCGGGCTCTGATTGGCTGAGAGTAGGGCGCCATGCGATAAGGCTGCATAGCGCGCTTTGAACTCGGGTCGTTCCATATCACCATACATACAGCTTTTGTTGTGAGATTAGTGGTTAGTAGAAGGAACACACACAATCATCATAGCTTCCATCCCTCACATCTTTGACCCTGTACGCAAATACGATCATACGCTCCGCATGGTTCCCGCTCCCGCATCGTCTCCTGTCTTCGTTGACCCCGACGTGCACGGCCGCCTCATCACACTCACCCATGGCACGTTGATTACCCGCCTTAAGCGGGTTGGATCAGACCCTTCATTCGGGTCATAGCCTCCGTAAAGGCGGCCGCTCTCCGGGTAATCGCGCAGGCGGTCCTCCCGACCTGCTTCAGCACCACGGTAGCTGTTGCTCCGACTGCTACAAGCGATATATCTCGTTCACTCAGTAGCACCTTTCAGTCACTCACACAATGGGTCACGCCTGGCTGCCTTGGCTCGCATAATGAATAAGACAATACTTATCGCGTCAACCCCTTACTAAGCATTTGTTATCAATTAACGCTACTTCTTTCTCTTTCTCCCTCTCTGCCAATTCTTCTCCTGTCTTAACCGGTCTACCTTGGCGGTCTTCTAGGCAATCTCTAATATATTTTCCTCGCTTTGGCATATTCCATTCTGATCTGTTTCGATTTTGCTTAACGTATGTAATCTCGCATAACAGCTTCTACCTTTGTAATTGCTCACTGATGTTCTGAATGTTGTTATGCCATTTAATGCTTGCCCTCGCTCTGTGCAGCGGAGTTCTTGAGCTTCTTTAAGCCCAATAAAGCGATTGTATGCATCGACTTTCCTTCTCATTACACGAGTGTTAAATAATCGCATTAAATAGACCTAAATAGAATAATTAGCCATAATCGTCCATTAAAATAAGTCCATGTGATGTGTTATAATTCTGACAGCAACACTAGCCTTTACATACAAGCTGCCGACTTGACCGGATGTAGCGCGTATACATCTATTAAGCGAACACACACTAGATCATAAGAATTTGGGTAGTCACGGTTATTATGGTCTGGGAGGACAGGGACAAAAGTTCCATTCATGAACGACACGTGTGATTAAACCAACCAAGAATATCTTGAATATTTCAAAAACAGATCAATTGGGATTGTCGTAGACTGGCATATAACCTATTAAATTACCATTGCGGATTGAGCAAGTGTGATATATAGATAAATATGATCAAGACGAGCGCGTATAAGTTGGTGCCGCATACCCACACTTCCGTTGCCGCCCAGACATTCGATTGCTTTAATATGTGTGTCGAGTTAGTCACAATGATATCGTCAGTCACGCCAAACCATGCGCACCGCAGCTCTTGCATGCTAAACATAGCAACATCTAGGACATATATACATTTATGTTTTAAACATCGACCATCGGGAGACTTTTGGCGGGAAAAGACCGTTGGGGGCCTAGTCTCCCGAATGTTGATTCAGTCTATAAAATAGTTGGCTTGACACCCAAAAATATAAAAGGTTATTTCATTACCGAATCATAAACACAGGCACCATAGAGCAGTTTGATGTAAGTAATGTACACGTGCGCGCATTAACAAGAAGTCCCCTGACTGTCTTGTTTTACAGCATGTCACCCGACGATCGCATTGGTCGGTATATATATATATATATATATATATATATAGATATATATAGAGAGATATATATATATATATATATATATATAGAGATAGATATAGATAGATATAGATATAGAGATAGAGAGAGAGAGAGAGAGAGAGAGAGAGAGATATAGAGAGAGAGAGAGAGAGAGAGAGAGAGAGAGAGAGAGAGAGAGAGAGAGAGAGAGAGAGAGAGAGAGAGAGAGAGAGAGAGAGAGAGAGAGAGAGAGAGAGAGAGAGAGAGAGAGATCTATAGAGAGAGAGAGAGATCTCTCTCTCTCTCTCTCTCTCTCTCTCTATATCTCTCTCTAGAGAGAGAGAGAGAGAGAGAGAGAGAGAGATCTCTCTCTCTATCTCTCTCTCTAGAGATCTCTAGAGAGAGAGAGAGAGAGAGAGAGAGAGAGAGAGAGAGAGAGAGAGAGAGAGAGAGATATATAGAGAGAGAGAGAGAGAGAGAGAGAGAGAGAGAGGAGAGAGAGAGAGAGAGAGAGAGAGAGAGAGAGAGAGAGAGAGAGAGAGAGAGATCTCTCTCTCTCTCTCTCTAGAGAGAGAGAGAGAGATATCTCTCTCTCTCTAGAGATAGAGAGAGATCTATCTCTCTCTCTCTATAGAGAGATATATAGATATCTCTCTATCTATCTCTCTATATCTCTCTCTCTCTCTCTCTATCTATCTCTCTCTATATAGAGAGATATATATAGATATCTATCTCTCTCTATATCTCTATATATCTCTCTCTCTATATATATATAGAGAGATATATATATATATATATATAGATATATATATCTCTCTATATATATATATATATATATATATATCTCTCTCTATATATATATATATATCTCTATATATATCTCTCTCTCTCTATATATATATATCTCTCTATATATATCTATATATATCTATATATATATATATATATATATATATATATATATATATATATATATATATATATATATACATTTTCAGGATCAAACTACTTTAACCGCATATTCAACGGCATAACCAGCTTACCGTCAGATATTGCGGTACATCTCAACGAATACGTTATTAGCGCTTTCATGTGTTGGCATTTATTATTCAATATATATATATATTGACGATTATTATGAATTTCCGCTCTTTGTAATACCGCATTGCAACCAAAATATGCAAATATTAACCAAATGTGCACAGCTTGAATAAAGACTACTGAACAACGGGAGGCGAGCATTCGCCATGATATAGGAATACCACAACCCACATGTGACAAGTTAAAATGGATCAGGAGGGGAGTATTGACAGAGGTTCAACAGTACAGCGTCAAAAATACGGCGGGTGATTATCTAACAGTGTTGCAGTATAAACATAGCTTCTTAACAGTATGACGAGTGCAAGTCTTGACACCAGTAGATTGGCATCCACAGGATCACGTTTTAGCGGACACAATTTGAAGTCCTGGTTTGCGTTTGTGTCGATCATGGTCGTATGGTATGTCATGTCGAACCGAGATGCAATAGGCACCTACGCCCCACTGTTGCATATAGCGTCAAAGTATGGAAGACCCACTGTGAGCGGTATCCCTCAAATTCGAAAAGTGAACAAGCTGGATTCACAACCAACTTTGTCCAAGCATCAGCGACAATCTCCTGGCATAATCCTAGCAGCTAATGGCACCATATGCGCTGGGTATATATCAATCATTTCCTCTGGCCGACTGGGCAACCAAATGTGTCAATATGCAGCTCTGGTGGGGATTGCTTCCAGGAACAGACTCACACCTGTTAGAGTTGAAGGTGATTTGAAGCTTGCCATGAACACATTTCGAATGCCAAATTTGCCAGAATCTCGCACAAAAGATAAAGTAAGCAAATACCGTAAACTCAAAATCCTGTGTAAATACTGTTGCCCCTATGACAATAGGTCCGATACTTTGCATGATCAATTCCACGTTAACTGCAACACAAACATTAACATTCTTCTTCAAGGATACTTCCTAGGAACAGGTCATTATGGATATGCCACAGATCAATATTTCCACCACATTTCATCATTGATAAAGAACGAATTTATTCCCCATGATCATTATATGGAACATGCTAGCGAATTTTTGCACAATTCAGTGAATTCGTCTGAAAATGCTGTTGCAGTTGGAATACACATTCGGCGAGGTGATTTCGTACAATTGAGAAGAACGCTGCATCCATTGTACTTTCTTCATGCCATTGACATCTTTTTGGACAAATTCGGTACACGTGTTCACTTTGTTGTAGCGTCAAATGACAAACATTGGGCACCGAAATATCTGCTGCCATACCGCATCATAAATTTGATAGTTTCACCATTTCAAAATTTTGCGGACGACATCACTTTGATGATACAGTGTGATCATATCATTATAAGCACTAGGTCGTTTAGTTGGTGGGCCGGATATCTTTCCCCTGGCATTACGATAACACCACGTGAAGTGGAAAAATACATGACCAACTGGGTCTATTTACCCCATCTGTAGCTAATAGAACTTCGTGGAGGGAAAGCATTAAAACCCCTACATTGAATTGCTAAGAAGTGAAATAGTTGGTGGTCTGAATTCATTAGTTGTTGTAATTGTTATGGTTTAGTAGTGGTAGTAACAGCAACACGGTTATGGTGTTTAACAGATGTGATCTGCATGCAGTGTTGCATATGCCTATGTTACATGTAGATGCCTGCAAAATTGTCAGTATATTGAAGCAGATCAGTATGGGACCGCTTGAGATATTGTGCTTTATATGTCAGTAAAGGTGACTTTGGGGATACCTAACGCTTATTTCAATATCTAGGAGACTCTGTCAGAGACTGCAGGCTCCCGCTACACTACCCGACCCTGAGTCCACAACAATATAGGGTGTCTTTCTGATAGTTATGAATAAACATTGTTGTCAATCCTCACGTCCAATCTATCACCAATTATATGCGCCCTTGGTTTTCTGAGAGTAATCTATAACGTTGGAATGATATGCCAATAGTATTCAATACAAAATATGAATATCTACTACAGCCTATACGAATAATGCTTAACAAAGGCCCGCATTCAAATGAACGCTTAACATGCCAGTACTAGTGAATCGCCATAGTAGGGCTAGGTGGGCAGGCTCCCTACTTAGTAAAACTATGCCCATACAACACAGATTCTGATGCGGATATTGTGTGACAGAATATGGATATAATCACTATAGAAATCCGATGAAATAAATAAAGTGTTTAATCCTTTGTTTTTTTTACTATTACTTGACAAACTTGAAAAACTATGATACACTATATTCGCTGGTTACATGCAACATTAATATTTCAGAAGTCAACGCCATGTGATGAACTTTTTGCTAAATATCTCGTGCAGATGATTTGTCATTATATATAACCAGTGCATTTTTGCGTTTTATGACATCCTCCCGTTGGACTTTAGTCAAATGTAATACTCAGTAGTAATGCATAGACATCAATGTTGAACAATGTAATTAAAGTGGAGCGTATATAGAATACTGATCCTACATCATATTGGCGCAAAAAATTATTACATATCCTAACAGCTGCAAAGTACGTATTATTCTGTCTTCTTATTTACAAAGAGGTCTGTGTGCGCTAAAGTAAAACTACAACTACCACTACCTCTACCACCACTACTACCACTACTGGTATGTCTACCATTACTGCTATGACTACTTCTGCTTCTCCGACGACTACTACCAAAATGGCATATACTACTACCTACACTACTACGACTACTACTACTGCTTCATCTACATATCCCGTGCTTCATACATTGCTTCTGCTACAATAAATACAAACTTTTGCAGTAAATACCTGTACCTACACAACTTCGACTAGAGCAACTTCTTCTACTTCGTGCACGGCTCATTATACTAAATACATTCATAGCTCTTCGTGAGATGTTTGCTTGCATAACACCAAGGTGATAGCTGACTGCATCCTAATTGATGTACCATAAGAAGCGCAGTTCTAATATGATCCCCATGCGAATTTACATTGCAAAGGACGAATGTGTATTATCCTCTGCTTTTCCCAGAGTCTCAACTTGACGTATTATATAACTGAGAACATCAATCGCACACAAATAAATATCGCACGTGGTGTAGAGATATTTGTCATTTAAGGCATAATGTAATTGGTGTCATGTATCATTGCTTTGCTATCAGGCAAACATATCAGTTGAGAAATTTATTAATTCGTCATTCGCCGTAGCATGCTGAACTTTGTCTAAACAGACGTATAACATATATAGCGCATACGGCTGGTTGCATGTGTATATATAACAGCAATAGTTCATTCGTAATTGTTTAGGTTACTGCGAATAACGGTTTTTTTTACGGGACGTGAAAAATAATGAACCGAAAGTTTATGTAAGAAAAACAAGAAATATATACGGCAATTCCAACTTTGGATTCCGGATATCAGCACATTAAAGATACTCTTATATTTAGCAACTTTTTTTCGATTAAAAATCGAGTGATTTGTTTCTGAAATGCACCTTTAATATCCGCCTCGCAATTTACCTTAGTAATCGTAGACATCGATAGACGCCCGGCTCAGCAGGGTTAAATCGATGGATTTGCATAGCTTTTAGGCGATCCATCATGTGAGATTGTATTCCCACTGCAATGACCTGCAATCAGAGGATAGCTTTCTCTTTCACACTGCAACTGACACAATCTGTGAATAATTTCTTATATATATTGGTGTCGGAAAGACAGCGAGAGTAAGGATCGTTTCCCTCGTTTGTCCCTAACGATTAGCCTAGAGAAGATTTCATAGTCCATGAAATCATGTAAGGTATATGGATGTGCGCAGTTCAGCCTCGCAGCCAGACAAGGCATTTGTCATCCCCATGCAGCGGTTGTTCTGAATAAAAGCACGAAGTTCTTTGATCTGCCTTGATCATTGCAGACTCAATTATGATTATAGAACTAGCGTGAGAAGGTATGTTAACACCTGCTAAATTGCGAAATGGTCTGAATAACTGCTGTAATAAGGGTATTGATCACCGTCGATCAAAATACACCTGATCACTTTACAAACATCTTATATTGAATACCCACGGTTTATCAAGTTTTTTAAAACGCATCTGTAAAAGTCAAGTTAAGCAAATTATGACTATGAATTGACTACACTATTATCTATAATAGCCAAATATTTACCTCCATACAATTGCATAATCGCCTGAAGCAAACTACTGGAGGCGCCGATTCAGCATGGTATCGAGCTTACCCACAGGTGGTTGGATACTCCTCTACAGATAAGTTATTAGTGTTGCAGTTATCGACATTTATCATTCATATACATATAGGCGATTAATATGCAATGCCGCTGATGTAACATCCCGTTGCACCGAGAATATGGACATATGAACCAGATGTGTATTACACGAATAATAACTATTGTACGACCAGAGTCGATATGTCGCCATGATATGGGATTACTAAAGCACACATGTGTCGCGCATAAATGGATCAAGAGTTTAATGACATAGGTTAAACAGTGCAACATTCTAGGTTCAGCGAGTGATTATTTACCAGTGTTGCAGTATAAACAGAGCTTTTTAACAATATGACGATTACACTGCTTGATACCAGCAGCTTGGCATCAACAGTACCTCGTGTTTTGAGACCCAATGTGAGGACATGGTTTGCGTTTGTGTCTATTTTGGTCGCATGATATGCCTTGTCAAACCGAGATGCAACAGGCAACTACGCTCCACTGTTGCAAAGAGTGTCTAAAGAAGGGAATACCCAATGTAAGCAGCATCCTTCAAATTCGAAAAACCAACAAGATGGATTTACAACCAGTTTTGTCCGAGCATCATCGACAAGAATTTGAAAGAATCTTATGTGAAACCGACTGATACCACATATCACAGTGGTGATTGCAGAAAGATGACACATTTGGACGTGTTACCCAGTAAAGTAAGTCAAATTTGTGCAATGTGAAATCAAGTTATATCAGGCAGTAGTTGGCATCAACAAGAATATTGCTCTCCCCAATCCGACACCCACACTGCAAGTTCACTGTCACCCCGACTCCCGTAACTAGGGTTTCTGTTGGTCACTCGATAGTATATATATATAGGCTGGCACTCTAGATAACGCTAAATTCGACCGTTACCCTTTTCGGGTGATTTATGAGTATAAGAAATATGTTTTGTCTAATATAGGGGAAGCTTGTCAATTATAGGGGTGTACGTTATATGCTAGCTCAACTGTATGTAATATCAAAGGGGATATTGTGGGAAATGGGCTGATGAAAATCCGGACATTTGGCACAACTAATTGATATTACAAATAATCTAATCAACCCCTCCCTCATTTGGATCTATTATGCATCCCTCCTACTCCTCCCCTATCCCCTCCTTTAATCACGACTTACAATCAGGATCACCAACTGTCCTTGCTCTTTCAAATAATCCTACATATTTTAGCTTGGTTATCTTCCACGCGCATACATATATGTCGTGGTCTGATCAGTGTTGAGTACAAAGTACACTGAGGATTGGTCAGTGTTGTTCGCTAGGGAGGGTATGATTCAAGGTATTTTCCACACAGCATACATATTATTCGACCTCTCCCATTTGTTGACATTAGCAATACAGACAACTGTAAATGATGTAGAGATGAGGATATTTATGTTTGTTAATTGTCATGACAAATGTTGTGACAATCATTTTTTCGCCGCAGTGGGTAAAAATCCTCAACGATGCTGATTGGTTGTTTTCTGTTTTGTTAAGCACTGTGGTGACAGCATACAGTGATATATATACCTATATTTGCGAATTAGTCTTCGTTATCTGCTTTTAATAATATTTCTTCTAGGGCTCACGCTGCAAATATATCTGCCTTGTTCTAGGCTAAAAGTGGTGGTAAACTTATAAATGTGAACAAAGTGCGCATCCCCTCTTACTGTTAAGATCAGTGTGTCGTTGAGTACGGCAGTGACTAGCTTTGATGCACTCATACGTAATTGTAGGACGCAAGTTAGTGTTCTGTAAACGAGTAATTACCCAGGCTGCTATTGCCATATGCATACGAAATGTATGGTATTCATGTACCTCTGAAATAATAGCGTTCCCGACTGTATTGACCCACCTATCGAATATTGAATAGCTTACAGACCATTCTTGCTTGCATCCCTCCTACTCCTCACCGTATCCCCTACTGTAATCACGATTTCTCTTATTACTCGCTTGTCATTCTTACTCCTCTCGAATTCCCCCTTTCTCCTTCACTCTGCTTCTCATATCATCTCCACATGCTCCTCTTATCTCGTTCTTAACTTTTTCCATTCTCCGTATTTCGTTTCCTGTTCCTCCGCCTCTCCTACCGCTAATCCTCTCTTTTCTCACCTCCCTTTTGTCTACAGCCAACTTTCCCCTCTCGTCCCACTTCTACCTCATCTTGTCTCTTATCCCTCCCCATCTCCTCACATCCTCCCTCTTTCCTCCCCCGTCCCTTTTGTCGCCATCCATCGTTCTCCATCGCCATTCCATAAACATACCTTGATAACCCTTGTCTTCCCCTTTTTCTCACATCCAACCATTACTGCACTTCCCGTCTCCTATCCTCCCAGTCTCTCGTTCCCCCACCCTCTCTCCCATATGTATTTTCTCCCTCTAACCTCGGTCGCATTATTTCCCCTTGTCTTAGTCATCTCCTCCTTTCCGTCCTATCTTGACTGTTGCCTTCCCTTCCATCTCATTTCTCTCCTCTTGTCTCTGTCTCCCTCTTTCTCACTCGTTTCTATATCTCTCTCGTAACAATTCCATCTCCGACTGCCTCCTTCAGTGTTCCTCCCATTCTACCTGTGCTTTTTTATCTTTCAACTCTTCCATGTATCTCTCCCTATCGCTCCCATCTCTCCTTCTTCAATCGAATCCGATCATGTTCCTCCCCAAGTCTCCTCTCTTTCTTTCTGACGTCACTTGACTCTCCCTACCTTCCTCATCTTCCCTCTCAACTCATCTCCCTCGTTTCCTGTGTATTGCTTCCTAGAATAAAACTTTTTTCCGCACAGACCACGGGGGACGGGGAA